>JAQQAC010012171.1:3171727-3186517 GCA_029783875.1 Phataginus tricuspis | reverse complement strand
AAAAAAAAAAAAATTACTCAAGAACAAAATCGCCGGGCCAGATGGATTCACCTCTGAATTCTACCAGACATACAGAGAAGAAATAACACCCATTCTCCTTAAAGTTTTCCAAAAAATAGAAGAGGAGGGAAAACTTCCAAACTCTTTCTATGAAGCCAGCATCACTCTAATACCAAAACCGGGCAAAGACCTCACCAAAAAAGAAAATTACAGACCAATATCCCTGATGAACGTAGATGCAAAAATACTCAACAAAATATTAGCAAACCGAATTCAAAAATACATCAAGAGGATCATACACCATGATCAAGTGGGATTCATCTCAGGGATGCAATGATGGTACAACATTTGAAAACCCATCAACATCATCCACCACATCAACAAAAAGAAGAACAAAAACCATATGGTCATCTCCACAGATGCTGAAAAACCATTTGACAGAACTCAACATCCATTCACAATAAAAACTCTCAACAAAATGGGTATAGAAGGCAAGTACTTCAACATCATAAAGGCCATATATGACAAACCCACAGCTAACATCATACTTAATAGCGAGAAGCTGAAAGCTTTTCATCTAAGATCGGGAACAAGACAGGGATGCCCACTCTCTCCACTGTTATTCAACATAGTACTGGAGGTCCTAGCCACGGCCATCAGACAAAACAAAGAAATACAAGGCATCCAGATTGGTAAAGAAGAAGTCAAATTGTCACTATTTGAAGATGACATGATATTGTACATAAAAAACCCTAAAGACTCCACTCCAAAACTACTAGAACTAATATCTGAATTCAGCAAAGTTGCACAATACAAAATTAACACAGAAATCTGTTGCTTTCCTATACACTAACGATGAGCTAACAGAAAGAGAAATGAGGAAAACAATTCCATTCACAATTGCATTCAAACGAATAAAATACCTAGGAATAAACCTTACCAAGGGTGAAAGACCTATACCCTGAAAACTACAAATCACTCCTAAGAGAAATTAAAGAGGACACTAACAAATGGAAATTCATCCCATGCTCTTGGGTAGAAAGAATAAATATTGTCAAAATGGCTACACTACGTAAAGCAATCTACTGATTCAACATAATCCCTATCAAAATACCAACAGCTTTCTTCAATGAACTGGAACAAATAATTCTAAAATTCATATGGAACCACAAAAGACCCCGAATAGCCAAAGCAATCCTGAGAAGGAGGAATAAAACAGGGGGAATTATGCTCCCTGACTTCAAACTCTACTACAAAGCCACAGTAATCAAGACAATTTGGTACTGGCACAAAAACAGACCCACAGACCAGTGTAACAGAATAGAAAATCCAAACATTAACCCAAACATATACAGTCAATTAATATTTGATAAAGGAGCCTTGGATATACAATGGGGAGATAACAGCCTCTTCAGCAGCTGGTGTTGGAAAAATTGGACAGCTACATGTAAGAGAATGAAACTGGACTACTGTCTAACCCCATACACAAAGGTAAACTCAAGGTGGATCAAAGACCTGACTGTAAATCATGAAACCATAAAACTCTTAGAAAAAAACAAAGGCAAAAATCTCCTGGACATAAACATGAGTGACCTCTTCATGAACATATCTCCCGGGGCAAGGGAAACAAAAGCAAAAATGAACAAGTGCGACTATATCAAGCTGAAAAGCTTCTGTACAACAAAGGACACCATCAGTAGAACAAAAAGAGATCCTACAGTATGGGAGAATATATTCATAAATGATGTATCCGATAAGGGGTTGACATCCGAAATATATAAAGAACTCACGCACCTCAACAAACATAAAGTAAATAGTCCAATTAAGAAATGGGCAGAGGGGCTGAACAGACACTTCTCCAAAGAAGAAACTCAGATGGCCAACAGGCACATGAAAAGATGCTCCACATCACTAATTATCAGAGAAATGCAGATTAAAACCACAATGAGATATCACCTCACACCAGTAAGGATGGCCAACATCCAAAACACAAACAACAACAAATGTTGGCAAGGATGCGGAGAAAAGGGAACCCTCCTACACTGCTGGTGGGAATGCTAATTAGTTCTACCATTGTGGAAAGCAGTATGGAGGTTCCTCAAAAAAAATCAAAATAGAAATACCATTTGACCCAGGAATCCCACTCCTAGGAATTTACCCTAAGAATGCAGCAGCCCAGTTTGAAAAAGACAGATGCACCCCTATGTTTATTGCAGCACTATTTACAATAGCCAAGAAATGGAAGCAACCTAAGTGTCCATCAGTAGATGAATGGATAAAGAAGATGTGGTACATGTACACATGGAATATCATTCAGCCATAAGAAGAAAACAAATCCTACCATTTGCAACAACATGGATGGAGCTAGAGGGTATTATGCTCAGTGAAATAAGCCACGCAGAAAAAGACAAGTATCAAATGATTTCACTCATATGTGGAGTATAAGAACAAAGAAAAAAACTGAAGGAACAAAACAGCAGCAGACTCAGAGAACCCAAGAACGGACTAATAGTTACCCAAGGGAAAGGGACTGGGGAGGATGGGTGGGAAGGGAGGGACAAGGGGGAAAAAGGGGCATTACGAGTAGCAGACGTAATGTTGGGGGGGCACGGGGAGGGCTGTACAACTCAGAGAAGACAAGTAGTGATTCTATAGCATCTCACTACACTGATAGACAGTGACTGTAATGGGGTTGGTGGGGGGGACCTGATGAAGGGGTAGTTTAATAACCATAATATTGCACATGTAATTGTAGATTAAGGATACCAAAATAAAAATAATTAAATGAAAAAAATAATAAAACATCCAAAATAATTTAAAAAGCTGTTAAAAAATATAATACACATTGTTAATTATTAAAAATAATTTTAAAAATGACAGAACCACATACACACATTATGCTAATGTCAATTTCCTAGTGTTGATACTATACTTCCTAGTGTTAGGTGAGATGTAATCACTAGGGGAAACCAGCTGAAGGGTACATGGGATCTCTGAGGACTACCTTTATACCTTCCTAGGATTCAATAATTATTTCAAAATAAAAAAGGGTTTTTAAGTGCCAATGCTCATTACAGAAGCTTTACATAATAGTATTGAGAAGTACACACACAAGACCCTCATCCAAGACTATTATTTACATGTTGGTGTACATCCTTGCAATCTTCTCCCAGGCCACCCAACCCTGCATAGATGTGAAGTGTGACATATCTATTAAAGTGACAAGATGAGATGTCAGGTGGCAGTTGAATATAGCGAATGCTTCTTCTGGATTTCAGAGGTGTCTGTGCTGAAATGTGAATGTGGGAGCATCAGCATATGACTAATATCTAAAGTCGTGAGACTGGATGAAAGTGAGGATCAAGAAAAGACTGGGTTTTTTTACTTTGTTTTCTTTTTAAGAAAAGAGAAGTGACAGCTTGTTATTGATACTAAAAACCAAGTAGAGAGGAGAAACTTATAATGCAGGAGAGAAAGGACAGAACTGTTGGAATAATGATTTTTGAGAGCTCAGACTCTGAAGATGGCCTGTCTGGGCTGAAGAGTGCAAACAGAAGTGGTTAAAGTGTTACTTCATCTATGAATTACACTGCAAGACAGTAAAGGGGGCATAACACTTTGCTCTGAAGGGTTGGATCTGGTGAAATGGTTGAGAACCACTAGTTTACAAGAATTTAGTGATCGGGTCTTGCTACACGATGCACACAGGATCTTTCCTCCATTCTGCACTCCACTCTACTACTGTCCCAGTGGCAGATGACTGGATGTAGAATCCAGCTCAGCTTTGGGCTGGAGGCTCTCCAGCTATGAGGAGTTTCTCAGGATGGGAGACACGTAAACAAAAGTGAAAGGATGCTGAACAATGCTTTACCAATAAGAAATCCAGCTCTGTTGTGGGTCCCAAATGACCCATTCAGCTGTTTTTCCAGGGTTTTGTCACTCACATGCCCGCCAGATACACAAAAGTCCAGGCCAGGGGCAGCATCTGAAATGACCCAGCATCAAACACTGACCTCGGTTAGGATCCCAGAGTGCTCAGCTGTGTGCAGAGCATCATGTCAGTCCATCCTGACCCACCAAACACAAAGAGATGTGGCCTGTTAAGGCTATTTGGCAATATGCTTCCATATGGTATTACATGGAGGTAATTTTTTTTTTATTAAGATTTTATTGATATACACTCTTATGAAGATTTCACATGAGAAAACACTGTGGTCACTACATTTATCCCTATTATCAAGTCCCCACCCATAAAAAAAAAACACAAAATGACATTCTCTACATGGAATAATAGCACATGGGACTGCACCAATTCAGTTTTGGTTCTTATGTAATTACTGTAAGACAATAAAAAAATGTTCAACAAACAAGAATGAAAAACATCTTAAACATCTTCACTTTCTTTAAAAGCAAAGGAATAAGTACATGCTTCAGGGTGGCAGGTGAAAATGCAATCATGTTTACATACATAAAGAATTTACTACCTATTATCCGTTTCACTGCTAAAGGAAAGCTAGAGAGGAAAAAAAGGAACTTCAGAGTCTTTTTGAATGTCAAGGCTAGGTGTTCTGAGATAAGGAAGCTAATTCAGGAAAGTATGGCAGCCTGATGAGGGCACTCTTAAGTTTACCCAGGAAAAACTTTTTTTTTAAATCATCAATGGGTTACTTTTTAATAACTGAATTAGTCTAATATTCTAGTCTCAACACATCCTTCTAGCTCATGGCTAATGAAAATATCTTTGCACTGTACAAAGGTATATGCTCACCTTGGAAGGAATACAACCAACATTCAAGCATGTGCCACCCAGTGTTTCATTTTTCTCAATGCAGACTGTCTACAACCAAAGAAGACATTATTTAAGTGCACATAACCTGCAATGTTTTGGTTCACTAAAATTCAAAATATATCTGTCTTAATTCTACAAAACAAGTTACTGAAGCTGTGTTTGTGAAAATGAAATATACATTTTAAAAAATACATACTTTGTAATTTATAATTTGCATAATCCTAAACTCAGGCTAACCCAAAAGTGAATTATTCTGGAACACATTTTTGTTTAACATTACCAAACACATGCTTTTAATTCAATTACTGTATCTTCCAAAGTGTGATTAGAAGCCAAAACAAAAAACATTGAGGGAGGGGAAAAATATTAGACTGCAACTTTCCATTTCATGAGGATACTACAACTGAATAAACCCTCTTCACTAGTTTCAGGCTTAAATACAATTTATAGAACTAGGAAATTATTACCAGTATTGTTTACCTGCAAAGTATTTTGTGAATACAATCAACTCTTTCCAAATAAAAATGAGCCTTAGTCTGGGTCTAAGCCTTACCTTGAAGCCTAACTGGGCAGCTTTAATAGCAGCAACATAGCCTCCAGGACCAGAACCAATCACTGTTACATCAGCATCAACTATAACAGAAGCAAATTGATATAAAAACAGTAAATTGCTTAATATTGACCAAAACCAGTATATTAAAAAACAAAAAGTCTGTTATTTTAAACCTCCAAAAAAGTACAAAGAGCCAGCATTTCCTACACAATACTATTTTATTCCTAGGTACTTGATGGTCTTTGATGTGAAAACGGCACATATTTTTAAATTTCACATTCTATTTGTTGATATGGCACACAGAGATACAGCCGAGTTCTGTGCCCGCTGACCTCGCTGAACTGCATACCATCTTATCTGATGATAATGAACAGGCATTTAGTGACACTGAAAGACACATATGTATGAAGGAGGGGGCCTGAGTTTTGGAATCTGACATACCTCGCTTCAGCTCTGCAACTTACTAGTTGTGTGACCACGTGACTTAATTTTTCTGTCATACAAAAGGAGTAACACTTCCTTAAATGAATGCTGTTAGGATTAAATAAGGTAATCATATATAATACCTTAGTACTGTTAATAAACTTAACAACGATTACACCCTTTTCAAGTACTTAACTTCTTACATATCAAGGGAAAAAAATCATCTCCCCTATAACATTGCAAGTATGTTTTGAACTTAATTTGAATACTGGTAAGTTTTGTACAGTTTAAGATAAGAAACTAACCAGAACATGCAATGAGCTATTCTGGACATTTTATCATATAAAGACAAAAAACTGAAAATCAACAGTCTTAGGAATAACTGTAATATACATGCAAAAAATAAGTCCAATTATTCCCATTCTCCTCAATCCAGCTTCAGATAAAGCAGCCATGACTTTTGAGAGTTAAGGGACAGTCTCCCTTCTCCTTCCCCTCCAACTGTTCTTACAACTCCAATTACTCTAGCATTTAGCAGTTTCTAACACTTTCTCAGAACTTCCTATGAAGGATAGAAACAATTAAGAGAGGTCCATTAACTTGCCCAAGGTCATCTAGCAAACAAGGAGCAGAGACAAAATTAAGCTTTTTGTCTACTTCCAAAGGTCTGTTATTCAATACTCGTCTATTCCTCAATTTCAACTATCCAAAAACTAAAATCCCCAAGTACAATAATCAAGCTTTTTAATTGCCAGCTTTGATCTTAGATGCAAATTTAACCTGCTTCACCTTCAGTTTTCTCATTTACAAAATAAAGACCACAAAAAAAAAAACCTACCTCACAGGGTTATAATGAAGAAAAAATAATGTATATAAAATTTAGCATAGTACCTGAAACATACGTAAGTATTTGCCATATGGTAGCTATATTCTGACCTCCAAAGATGGCAAGTTTGATCTCCCCACCCCCAACAAAACATATCCCCTGGGGACGGGAGTGCTAGCATCACTCAAAACCCCTCTGCTGGCCTGCACAGACTCCTCCTACCTCTGTGCTGGAATATAACTAAGAAGTTATCCAACCCAATTATCCACAAAATCTAAGAATCCTTCCCACTGAATAAATCAAAGTACTGATTCTCCTTAGTTATATCAGATGATGATCAGAGTTACCCAACAAATGAAAAAGTACCGCTTCCATTTTTACTGATCATCTGTGCTTTTCATCCACACTACTTGGTTCGCTGATCAAGTTTAGAATTAAGTATATAATAAAATGTACTGCTATTTTCAAATCTTGAACCAAATGGTGACCTAAACAACATCCTTTAATTTGGGTTCTAATGTTAAATTTCACAGCAATGTAAATACAAGCTATAAATAGGGTTCCTTTGCTGAATTTTTAACACCTTTGCTGACTGAAATGTAAAGGTTTATTGAATAAATTTAGACACAGAAAAGCCAAGACTCAGGTTTTATTTCCCAAGTTACTATGTGATCTTGAGATTTTTATAACTATGGAAAACACCAAAAACTCAATATAGTTCCCCTCTCGCTAAAGGTACTAGATGGACACTCCATCAGAATACCCCTAAAGTGCTAGGAAGCACAAAACTGAAGGGAAAAAAGTCTTTATCCAAAGATTTGTCAGCTGAGAACATAAGAGGGTGTGATCCTGGGACAAACCTTCAAAATTAAGCCTGTACTTAGGGTAAGTATAGCTATGTCTACAATTTGCTTTTAAATGCATCCAAAAAATAAGCTGGATTGATGGATACATAAAAGAATGGATATGTAATAACGTTAAGTACAGTAAAATATTAATGGAAGAATTTAGGGGTTTACTGTAAAATTCTTACACCTTTTCTAGATGTTTGCATTTTTTCATAATACAATGAGAAAACTAGCTAGCTCTCACCTGTACCAAAGCTGCATGCAAGTCAAAGGTTACAACACTTGATTTTGACTTACCTTCTGTCAAGAAGCATTTCTGTTTGGTTCTGACATATAGTTTTAAGAATCAGGATATAGAAAAGAAGTTAATGAAACATCAATTTAAGGAATACTTGATGGAAAATTCTACAAAATTAGCATAGGCCTTTAAGAGTAAAAAGGAAAACTGAAAAAGATATACAAACTGATAGCATGAGAAAGATTACTAAGTTAGCAAAAATGGCAAAAGATAGCTGGATAGCACTGTGTAGTGGCAGTGAAATATTAGGAGAAAGCTATCAGTTTGATACTTTAAAAAAATACTCTGGTAGCAGAAGATAGTGGCATGAGAAGTGAGACAGAAACTTCCTTCCAAAACTACGTATAATATGAAAATACAGCAAATACAACAAACCCTGAAAGAGTGACCGGAAAGATGACTGTGACAGACTGCATGCATCTGGGGAAAAGAGCAGACCTCACAGAAAAGGGTAAAGTAGCAAAGCCAAAATCCAGCAGGACCCAAGCCCTCCCCCAACCCAGCTCACCAGCGGAAGGAAGAGAAAAGGAAGGGGGAGGGGATAGGAGCCTAGGACTGCTGAACACCCAGCCCGGGAGATCTGCTCCAGGAGCACGAACCCACATTACATGGTGCTCTGGAGATTAGTGGGGTTGGAAAGCAAAGATAGGGGGAATACTCAGAGAGACTGAGATTCCAGCCGCTTGTGGAAAACACGTACCCACAACCGGCCACTCCAGGACAAAAGAAAGGTGGGTGCTTTGAAAGACTTCCCAACAGTAAGAGGGCCGCTAAAGGGGCAAGGATTACACAGAGCTTGCTGCTCAGGAGAAAGGACAGGGGGACAAAATCATCCCAGCACACTAGCCCAGCAGGTTGGGAACTTTCAGGAGCTTCAGGCACTCCACCCCCCTGGCTGGCAACATACGCGGAGGACCCCCACAGCGGTACCAGCCTGCTGCTCCTTCTGCCCAGTCTGCACTGGTTCACAAACCTGAGCCTGCCATTGTGCCAGGTCAGCCAGAGGGCGGCTCCACCCACAGCAGCTACAAGGGTGTAATGCAGAGGCTCCTCCCTGTGTGCCTGGCCCACTAGCCCTGACAGTGGAGGCACTGCAGCTGGGAAGCAGGAAGAGCTCTTTCCTCCCAACAGGCACTGGCGCCACTTACCTGCAACTCCCGCCATCACTCCAGGTGCTGGCAGCTCCAGAGACTAGAGCTTCTGGACACTAGAGGGTGCCGCCTACACCCTCTACAATAAGTAATTATTCCAGAGTAATCGATACAAATATGAAACAACGAAAAGAACCTGGTACAAACAAAAATCTCACAAACACCAGAAAGAGCTAAGTGAAACTGATATAACCAATCTTCTTGATAAAGATTCCAAAATAAAAATCTTAAACATACTCAGAGAGCTACAGAAAAATATTCAAGACCTCTCCAGAAGGACTTCAAGAAAGAGATTAAAAAAAGAGAAACTTTGAAAAATACAGCATCCAAAATGAAACATACAATAGAGGGATTTAAAAGCAGATTAGATGAGGCAGAGGAGTTGGTAAATGAAACAGAAATTAGAGAAGAGGAATACAAAGAAGCTGAGGAAAACAGAGAAAAAAGGATCTCTAGGAATGAAAGAATATTAAGAGAACTGTGCGACCAATCCAAACGGAACAACATTTGCATTTCAGGTTTACTAGAGGAAGAAGGGAGAGAAAAAGGGATAGAAAATGTCTTTGAGGAAATAATGGCTGAAAACCATCCCAATCTGGGAAATAGTCTCTCAGGCCATGGAAGTGCACAGATCTCCCAGCACAAGGGACCCAAGGAAGACAACCTCAAAACATAATTAAAATGGCAAAGATGAAGAACAAGGACAGAGTATTAAGAGCAGCCAGAAAGAGAAAAAAGTTCACATACAAAGGAAAGCCCATCAGGCTTATCATCAGACTTCTCAACAGAAACCGTATAGGCAGGAACGGGTTGGCAATGATATATTCAATGCACTGAAACAAAAGGGCCTCAAACCAAGAATACTCCACCAGGCAAGATTATCATTTAAGTTTGAAGCAGGAATTAAACAATATTCAGATAAGCAAAAGTTGAGGGAATTTACCTCCCACAAACCATCTCTACAGTGTACTTTAGAAAGACTGCTATAGATGAAAGTGCTCCTAAGGCTAAATAGCTGTCACCAGAGAAAATAAAACCACAGCAAAGGAAGTAGACCAATTCATTAATAACCAAATGCAAAATATAAAGAACTCACGCACCTTAACAAACATAAAGTAAATAGTCCAATTAAGAAATGGGAAGAGGACATGAATAGACACTTCTCCAAAGAAGAAACTCAGATGGCCAACAGGCACATGAAAAGATACTCCACATCACTAATCATCAGAGAAATGCAGATTAAAACCACAATGAGATATCATCTCACACCAGTGAGGATGGCCAACATCCAAAACACAAACAACAACAAATGTTGGCAAGGATGTGGAGAAAAGGGAACCCTCCTACACTGCTGGTGGGAATGCTAATTAGTTCTACCATTGTGGAAAGCAGTATGGAGGTTCCTCAAAAAAATCAAAATAGAAATACCATTTGACCCAGGAATCCCACTCCTAGGAATTTACCCTAAGAATGCAGCAGCGCAGTTTAAAAAAGACAGATGCACCCCTATGTTTATCACAGCACTATTTACAATAGCCAAGAAATGGAAGCAACCTAAGTGTCCATCAGTAGATGAATGGATAAAGAAGATGTGGTACATATACACAATGGAATATTATTCAGCCATAAGAAGAAAACAAATCCTACCATTTGCAACAACATGGATGGAGCTAGAGGGTATTATGCTCAGTGAAATAAGCCAGGCAGAGAAAGACAAGTACCAAATGATTTCACTTGTCTGTGGAGTATAAGAACAAAGAAAAAACTGAAAGAACAAAACAGCAGCAGACTTACAGAACCCAAGAATGGACTAACAGTTACCAAAGGGAAAGGGACTGGGTAGGATGGGTGGGGAGGGATAAGGGGGAAAAAGCAGCATTACAATTAGCACACACAATGTAGCGGGGGTGGGGGTGGGGGTGGGGTGGGGGGATATGGGGAAGGGAGTATAACAGAGAAGACAAGTAGTGATTCTATAACATCCTACTACGCTGTTGGACAGTGACTGCAATGGGGTATGTGGTGGGGACTTGATAATAGGGGGAGTCTAGTAACCATAATGTTGCTCATGTAATTGTATATTAATAAAAAAAAAACTAAGCTAAAAGGGACAAAGGCTACATAATGGGTCCAACTTTTCCCCCCACCATCAAATTAGTATTTCTTAAAGGATTTCTTGTCTTGTTCAAAGCTAGAATAAATTCCCCACTGTTGGGACACTGATACTGGAATTCCCCCAACTACTCTTTCTTCTAGAAATAAAATATCCAAAATGGTAATAGTTTGACAACAGCTAAGGATACAGGATAAAATTATTTCACAGCATTCAGGGGACCGAGGTCACGGTTCCCCCCAGCTAACAGTTTCTACAATGATGCTTTAAGATACTGCTTGCAACTGTACTTATAATCATATGGGTGATTTCAGAAGATGTCAAAACAGGTCATTTCAAATAATCAATCCTTGGTACTGGGAGACTAGAATGCCTTACTACAAGCCTATTAACTTCCTGTTTTATATACTTAAAATACATACCCTTACAGAAATTTCAAAATTATAAAGAAGAAAATATCCAAAGGATATCCAATATCCTTTCAAGGTATAGTGTTCTTGTATTTTTTAAAAGGTGTTTTGATAAGCCCATCAAAGACTTTCATTTAGGGTGTCCAAAACAATGTCATCTCACCATTCTAAACAGTTAAACAACCAACACACTCTTACCCAGTGGAGAGATTAACTTTTTAAATGTAAACATATAAAATAGCTCCCCTCCTCAAAAACCGTTTGATGATTTCCCATCAAACTTGGGAGTAAAATCCAAACTACTTGGCCTGGCCTACAAAAATCTCCATGACCTGATCCCTACCCACCTCTTTGATTTTACATTCTATGGGTCTCTGACACACCTGCCTTCCTGCAATTCCTTAGACCTCACAAGCTAAGTCTCCCCTCAGACCCTTCTCTCTGATGTTTCCCTCTGCTGAAAAAGCTGTCTTACTCCCTCTCTTCTGTTAGGCCATGGTTCAGACACCACCTCCTCAGAAAAGCTCTGATACCCTATCTAAAATAGTCTCTTTTCCTCCCAAATACGTACTTTAATATTCAATCACTTCCCAAAACACTGATCTGTTACGTGTATACTGTCCTTTAAGACCAGACTAATAAGTTCCATGAATGGGGCTTTACCCGTTCACCACCTGGAGCACACTGGGTGCTCCATAAACATTTAAGTGAATAAATATATGAAGAAATAAATTCTCCAATCGATTACTCCATTATTAGTTACTCCAACATTCACTCACTCTTACATTTAAAGACAAAGAAAATCAGCTCATTGGAAGAAAACCTATTGTACTAAGTACTTACTCGGTTGATCTGCATAAGTTCTCAGAGGCACTGCAGAAACCCCACGCAGGCCATGAGATAGTCGACTGAAAGGGCTTCTCTGGAAAAAAGAAAATGTTCCTGTTAACGTAAAACATGAATTCAAAACAGAGAAGTACTGAAGGTCGATGAAAACGTAATGATTTGGGGCAACTGTATCAAGTACTAATTATTTTAATGTATCTTCCATGGCCACACAGAGGTTACATGTTAATTTCTATTCTTGGGTAACAACAATTACTTAAAACTTTTCAACCTCAGCTTGCCACGCTATCCTTTCATTATGACACAGTCAACAAACCACCTCACATTTAGCCTAATAAAGAAACACTAATGGTGTTAAGTTGTATTAAATTTTCAGAAAGCATGGCTAATTTTTAGCGCCAGCAATCATTTTAATGTCATAATTATGTCTGAATAATCTACATGATGACAATCCTTTCACTTGTAATTATTATCTCCTACAACTCAAATCTACCATGTACAGTCTATGGAGATGTTCCTGAACTGTCAACTAGGAGCAGAAAATTAGACAACTTAGGAAAACACATCATGTACTCACATTCAAGAGTTATTAGTTTTTACAAAATGCATCATAATCTCCACAATAACCTCTAAATATGGATGTCTGCTATTTCCTAAGAACTGCAAGGCCCAAAGAAACAAAAGCATATAGCTCTTTCAAAACAGGCAAATGGGAGGCAGTGATGAAACCTACACTGAGTCTAGTAATGTTCTTGACTCCAAGGCAATTCTGGCACCTGAGATCAGGACAGAAGACCAACGTGCAGAAGACTAAGTGGCAGTCCTGAGTTTTAGTACTAGCTCAGCCTCTCATTCAAAGTACGACTTCTAGCATGTGACACTAACTTTTGAGAACACAGCCTCCTCATCTTTGAAACAAAGATGTGTGGTCAGTATATTATCTTCAAGATCTCCATCAATATAGTACCCAGCCACAATCCCACATACTTAGACGAAAAGAGAAAGCTGTTTTGAGGACAACCTGCTGCAAATAAAAATATAAGCCTCTAAGAGGGAAGACAACCGGACACTAGCTTAAAGCTGCAAACACTGAATGAACCTTTGAGGAATCTATAGGGCTACCTGTTGGGGCTGTCTGGTACTTTCTAGCAGTGGCCCCAGGTTGCACAAGAGGCACAATGCACTGGGCCTTATATTAGAGCTTGTTCACATTTCATACAAGAGATTTTTATCTAGCAGATCACCTGTCACTACCTTAGCGGCTTCAAGCCCAAAAGTATGGCAGATTTGACGACTGAATGACCTACCGGCCTCCCTCAAATCACCACGCTGATCTTACAAAGTAACCAAGAGGCAGCAGGTACCAGACACCTCGATCCCCCGGCCCACAGCAGAAAGTCAGGCCACTCGGAGACCAGGATTAGCTCTCAGGAGGAGGCGGACTTTATGAAGAGCCGACTAGAAGGGGCAAGGACGACCTGCACTTCCCCGCCAGGGTGGAGTGGCCTAGGGCGACCTGCGCGCCCCACGACCCGGGGTTGGCAGAGGAGTGTGTGGCGTCCGGCCGTCACACAACCCGCCGGGCCTCTGCCTCCCAGCCGCGGCCCCGGCCGAACCTGTCCGGGGGCGGGGCCGCGCACAGGTGGTCCCGGTCAGGCTGCCGGCCTCTCCCACCCCCAGCGCTCGGGCCGCGTCCCGGACCCCATCAGCGGACCGCTCTGCGCCTCTGGCCCGGCACGACCGCACCCAATAGGCCCTCACCTTGGCCAAGGAGCGGTGCACACGACTCCAGCTCTGCATTTTGCCGCTGAACTTTCTTTTCCGCCGATGCTTTCACCTCCGTTAAACTGCTCCGCCGCCTCACCAAGGTCTCCCCGCCCTGCGCATGCACAGACGCAGTTACGTCATTGCTTGGGAGCAGCGCGATTGGCCCGCTGAGTCGGCCCCCATGGGCCGAGGTGTTCCTGTCAGGCTCAGCGTCGTACACTGTCGTAAAGGAGAGTGGCGCTTTCTGGCTGCGGGGGTATCGTGGGACCATTTTAGGGGTAGTATGAAAACGTCCGGAGTTGTAATGTGGGCTCATACTTGGAAAACGAAATTTTATAGAGCTGTCGTTTCCTTAATGCACGCTACAGAAAGTAAAGCTTGATAAGTTCTTGACTGTGCGAGCCTGAGGAATCTCAGCACTTTCCAGGCATCATCTCATTGCATCCTTACAACTGTGTGAAGGATGAAGAGCATTTCCACTTCTTGAAGGAGGCCCTGAAGGTTAAGCGATACCCCTGCGGTCTCACAAGGGAAAGGTGACCGCGGCCCTGAGGTCAAAGCCTTAGGTCTCAGCTACTGCTTTATAATCCCTCCTGTCAAGTCAAATGCCATATAGAGGATGAGGCCAAGACTTTGGCATCACCAGCATCCTGCTTTAAGCTAACTGGCAACATGTGGGAGACTCTGTCTTCTACCTACCTTCTACCCATTTTACAGATGGGAAGGAATGTTTTACAGATGGGAAGTTGGGAAACACACTTCCCTA
>JAQQAC010012171.1:3065339-3171717 GCA_029783875.1 Phataginus tricuspis | reverse complement strand
GGGAAGGAATGTTTTACAGATGGGAAGTTGGGAAACACACTTCCCTAGTAAAGCAAAGATTGGGTGGGGTGGTAGATGACATTTTAGATTTTCATAAAAGACAATGAAATCATTATTTTTGAGATTGGTCATGGAGGTCTAAAGTCTGATTCTTGCTTTGCGATAATTCTGTATAGTGTATAAAACTGAATGGTACATTTCTTGAAAGTTTACTGCCCAGGCACTGTGCTGGGCTCTATGGATTTAAACACTTGTTAGAAATTATGCCTTACTTAGCTATGCTCAGTTTTAGGGGAGAAGATGAATGCTAGTTGTCATCCAACATCCATTCTCCCTGTTCTGTCCTCTGTGCATAAGCATTTTGGCCACCTTAACCATTTTCGTGGCTTTAGCACCCACATACATACACTGATAACTCCTAGATCCTTATCTCCAGTCTCTGCTTCTCTCCTGATCTTTATAGTCTGTAAGCTCTCTTGCACTATCTTATCTCCATTTACTTCTTCACTGATCCAATAATCACCAAGGGCCCACCATGTGCTGGCATTGTGCTAAGCTGGGGCCTTCATGGAGTTTACACCCTAATGGTAACATAGTGATGCCGGGGTTCTTGTTTGTGGAGTCGAAGAATGAATTTAGCAAACACTTAAGGTAGGAAATCCAGGGAGAAGTTTTTATTTAGAGATAACGTGAGAGGACAGAGCTCCTGGCTCATGCCAGGAGGGGACAAGAGAGTCCAGGGTGGTGCGTTGTCTAGGGGATTTATAGGCAGTTGAGGATTTTTGGGAGCATGATAAAGGGCTTAGGGATGTGGACTTGTTAAGTGGTCCCTGAATATTTAAAATTAACTTAACACAAGAAATTTACTGCTCTGATTTCTCTCTGAGATACCAGCATCGGCGTCTTGGTCTGGGAGTATATCAAACCAGACTGCCTGTCCAGCCCCAAGGTGGGCTGAGCTATTGTCTCTTTGCTAAGGAGTAAGTTAAGAATCTTACTTCTTAATTTCCTGGGTATTAAAATGCAATCTTATTTTTAAGATGGAATCCTTCCTGCCTTTTACTATGTTGTTTACAGCTGGGCTTGCTTGCCATTATTAATTGCCCAGTGCAATTCCGGGGAGAGGAAATCTCAGGGCAAAATTCCTCTGAAAAACCAAAGTCAGTCTGTAAGTCCTGGGAAAGGAAATCCTGGAACAAAATACCTCTAAAAACCGAAATCAGTCAAAGGGAGAAATAAAGTTTAAAACCAATTTATTATTTACAAACTGCAGTCCGGGCCATCTCTCTCTCCTGCTCCAGCAGAAGCAAAAACTAGCCCTCCCCTCACGTCTGGGGTACAGATAAGCCCTCCTGGCCCAGGTAATTACCCATTGATATAGAGATGAACTTCTCTCCACCCCTGAGGAATGATGCAAATGCACTAAAGCCATACTTCTTTCCACCTCTGAAAGCCTATTGATATGCAGATACACTAAAGCCAGGCAAGATATTCTGGAAATATTACAGTTTTACCCGCACCCAGATTGCAAATCACCTCATCAGGTCTGAAGGAGGAAAGACAGTGTATAGGCCTGGGCCTTTTAGCATGCTAAAGTGAATCTTACACATGATTACAAATGATTAGCATAATAAAAAAAACATGGGCTACTTTCCTGTATCTGAGGAACATTAACTGATCTCCCTGAAGAATGACTCTAGAGCTTAATGTTTAACCCGGAGTTTTGGTGGGGGTTTCCTGGCATGTAGTTACACTGCTCTGACTGTAATTATCTTGCCTTGCTTTTTCCGGAGGCCCTCCCCCTACTCTGACTACACCCACAGTCCCTGTCTCAATAGCCTCAACCAAATACTTTTATAGTGAAAGAGAAAAGAGTAATTATGGTAAGGGCTATGGGAATTTAAGACGGGATTTGGACTAGTTGGGAACAGAAGCCTCCCCTAAGAAAGTGAAGCTTGAGCTAACATCCAAGCAATGAGGATTGTTCCGGGCAGTAAGGATTATCATCATACTCATTTTCAGATGGGAAGGAATGTTGTGAGGAGATCTGGACTGACAATTAGGATACCTAAATTCTGGACTTGACTGCTCTCCATGTTCTGTGTAATCTAGCATAAGGCATTTCATGGGAACTTGGTTTCCCAAACTTTAAAGTGAGGAGCTGAAAGCTGCCTTGTAGCTATAAAGCAATTTCACTAAGAACCACATAATAGGCACAGTAGCTATCTGTAGTAGACGCGGGTTACTTTGAAGGCTGTTCTCCTTTGGAACCGCCTTTCCATTTTGAGGGATGCTACAACGCCCCAATTCACTAGGAAGCCCAGGGGGCCGCCCCCTCGCTGTTCCGCCCTCCCAGCCCCGGGCAGAACAGGCACAGAACCGGAGCCAATCAGATGCTCCTACAGGGACCTGAGTGGGGGTGAAATTGTAATATTCCAGAATCCCTTGCCTGGCTTTAGTGCATCTCCCTACGAGCAGGTGTTCCTAAGGGGTGGAGAGAAGTAGTTCATCTCCATATCAATGGGTAATCACTTGTCCACCAAGGGCTTATCTGAACCTGAGAGGTTGGGGGGGGTAGTTTCGCTTGCTTCTGCCAGAGTAGGAAAAAGACGCCCCCAAACCGCAGTTTGTAAGCAATAAACGGGTTTTAAACTTTATTTCTCCCTTAGGCTGATTTCGGTTTTAGAGGTATTTTGCCCCGGGATTCCATCTCCCCGGAGTTACACTGAGTCAAACGGGATGGCACAAAGAAACCGACTATTTAGAATTCACTCCCCTGGCAGCTGTAGTGACCCCAGCGTTGGTTGCCACTGGTGGCAATGGCAGTGTCCTATTCAGACCCTTCCTGTGGAAAATCTCGCTGGGGCCAGGTGGCTTCCTGCCTGATTCTCAAAACTTCATGTTGATTCTGCGGCTATCAGCCTGCCAATTAATTCCTTTTTGCAAAAGTGAACCAGAGATTATTTCCCATCTTGCAATCCAGAATCCATGACTGGTACACTACCATTTATTGAAAAGGTACTGTGTACCAGACACTTTAAATGAAATTCTTTTAATTTCATAATACTGCAAGACAGATATGAACCCCATTTTTTTAAGGGAAGGTAACAGAAGCTCAGAGTTTCAGTAACAGAGCTAAGCTCATGCAGTCAATACATGGCAAACCCCAGTGCGCCCCTGCTCTTTCCACAATTCCACGCTGCATCCATTCATGCTGGACATGGCACTAATTGGTAAGGAGTAGAGTTCCATGACTTTCTTCCTACCATCTCACATTCTTGTGTGGAAAACTTCATCTCTGGCATTGGCCTGCCTTAATTGTTTAAGCCAGGTTTACTGGGCTTGAATTTCCCCATCCATCATGAGGCAAGCAGCCCATGATACTGGGGTACTGCTCCGGCAGCCCTCTCCCTTGCATATTTTGTGGTTTTTATGCAGGGAATAACTGAACTTCATTTCCTAATGCTCTCCTTTGCTTCTGAGAAATTTCATTTTCTTAGATGATATTTTAAATAACAACAGAATTTTATCAAAATGCTAAGTATTTGTTGTTTATTGAGTAGGTAATAACAAGTTAAATATAGTTAACAGTATATAGGTAAATGGAGAATAATTTCATCAAAAGCCACTGGTACTACCTTTCCAGAAGGGAGCAGTGTCCTCTCATTGTCATTCCCTTGGTGATAACTTCTGAAAAAGCAGGCAACTCCAAAAGGGAAATGTGTGTGTTGGGATGGAGGGATTTACTATTCATGCTTCAAAATGATTCTAAATACAAAGATATCAGGCCACTGATGTGCAGCACCAATAAATAAACAACTACCAATTGATGTTTATTGACCACTTACTGGGTGCTCAACCTAGTAAGCCGAGCAGGGGAGACACTGAAAAGAATGCAAACCTGTTAGAGCAAATCTGCCTAATCTCAGAAAGTTCAGGAGTTAGTTGAGGAGGTGATCAGACCTACATGCAAGCAGTAAAGAAATACTCAACAAAAGGCCAACTCAGGCTGGACCTTCTGTTCACACCGCCACCCCAACCCCATCCACCATGAGCCAGTGATCCACTCCTTGCCTTCTGTAAGTCTTCACTGAAAGCTATTTTCTCACTGAGACCTATCCTGACCACCCTAACACAATCTCTGCCCTTCACTCTCATGAGTGCTGAACCAACTTAATTTTTGCCACAACACTTATCATTTTCTAACATGCTGTATAATTACTTTGTTGTGTTTATAGTTTTCTGCTGCCACAAGGATCTAAACTTGTGGGCTAAGATTTCTGGCTGTTTTGTTCACTGAAAGATTCCCCAAAGCCTAGAATGGTGCCTTGCACACAAGAGATCCTCAAAAAAAAAAAAAAAAAAATGTTGAATGCATGAAAGTAAGTAGGAAAGATGATAAAGGTGCAGGAATTTGGAGGTGGAGAGATCATAATGGGCTGGGGAAGTCTTTCTGCAAGATGTAATTGTATAAATTGGTCTTTGAGAGGGGAGTCAGATTTTGATGGAAAGGAGAGGAAGAATCCAGGAGACTAAGATTTCTGGGTGAGGAGACATCTGGGCAAAGAGGAATAAAATGCAAACATGCACAATGATTTACAGCACGGTAAAGGTATTAGAAAACCATTAAGCTGGGAGGAACAGGACCTTGTTCTTAACACAGTGGGGTGAGAAAAGGGACATGGGGCAAGTTTATGAATGAATTTGATGTAATGGGATTGGATGAAGAGTGTATTCGAGGGCATAGGCTTCAGGGTCATGAATCTTTCTGCAATTCATTTGCTCACACCCTTGGACAAATTTGCCAATCTCTCTAAATTGTTTCCTTGTCTGTAAAATGTAAAGAAAAATACTTACACTGGAGATTATTACAAGGATTGTTAATACCTTAAATAATGCACCTGGCACATAGTAGGGCTTTAGAAAGAGAAATTATTATTATACTGCTGTAACACACTGGGGCCCTCAGCAAGTACTTGAGTCGAATTCACATGCATTTTGAGTCACTTGACTTGAGTCTCTTTAGAAGGTGAACTTTCCATAAAATGGATCAAGGTGGTAGCCATGAAGTGAATCTTTAAGGACCTCAAAAAATGAGTATGTAACTGGCATTTTACAGTTTATAAGATTCAGTCACACACACACCAGCACCAGCCTACATAGTGACCATGACATTGATGGTGCTAATATCATTTCTGATGACTAAAAAGAAATTCCCTCTTTTGTGTGATGAAATCACTTGTCTACTACGCTCATGAAACTATTAAGTGATAAAGGCAGGACTCATAGCCGGGATTTCTGATTCCAAGTCCATTGCTCTTTTCATTCGATGATTCTCTACTTTTAACCATTTTGATGGATTTGAGCCATACAATTATATCGTCGATCTGTTCAATTAATTGAAAAATTCCTGATGCTCCTTAAATCTGTAGTTGCCTAGACGTTCTCTCTGTCTCTCATTGGGACTTAGATAAGAGCCTCCGGAGAACTGGAGCGCATCTCTCAATGCCACTTTCTGCCAGCTTATGAAAGATTTCCTCCCCATAGCTTCTGTTCACAGAATTTAAACCCCTTCAGGTGGAAATGGTACTGCAGGAGCAGTGAGCTGGAAATACCCTTAACTTTGACTCATTTGATAAATTTCATTCCATGTTTCCGACTGAGAAAGAATTCATCCTAGGCATTAAGAAATTGAAAGAAAAAAATCAAAATAACCAAAAGACTTGGGATATATGAATACATACATATCGAGTGGAGGGGGCTGTTGCTTTCTCCAAGGATTAATAGGGCGCAATTTAATCTTTGACCAGATTATTCTCTCTTGTCTCCTAAATAATGTAGGAGACAAGGATGGTACGGTATTACAAAACCATTAAGTTGGGAGGAACTGGGCCTTGTTCTTAACACAATGGGGTGAGAAAAGGGATTATGAATAGGGCAGGTTTATGAATGAACTTAATGTAAGGGGATTAGATGCAGAATGTATTCGGGAGACCTACCTATTGTAGGAATCTAGCCATCCCTATGATTAAGTGGGTCCTCTAATATGCTAACTATACTTAATCATCTGCACAGATCAGGTGTTTCTGTGATTCCTGTCCAAAGGCCACACAGGTGTTTTATTTGTTTATTTACTAGAATCAAAAACAAGATGCTCAAAGAGTTCATCTCTGCAACTTGTTCTTTCTGCATTTCTTAAAGAACTGCAAATTTTCCCTCCACTGATGGTGCTATACTTTATGGTGATTTTCCTGACAAAATGAGCCTTAGTGGTAGGCTAACACATGCTCTCATGTAACAATTTTCTGGTAGCATGTATCTCCAGCTCTTTTAAGTTCATCTTTTAAAAAAAGACAGTAACAACTCTTTTCTAAAAATGCCTAAATTCTATCCTGTGGTTAGTAATTAATCAATTATGGTAGTACCTGCAGTATGTCTAGTACCATATACAGTGTTGTGAGAAATAGAAAAACTTGTCATTCTTTTTTTATTTAATTTTTATTGAAAATTTCCATCACACACAAACTAGACAAAATAGTATAGTAAATCCCGTATAGCCGTCACCCAGCTTCAACAATTATCAACCCTTGGCCAATATGGTTTCGTCCATATCACCACCTATTTCCCTCCTCCTGTTTTATTTTAAAGCAAAACCTCAGTAGTCATATCATTTCATCCATACATATTTCAGTATGTCTCTCTGAAAGAAAAGGATTTTTCAAAGATAAGGATTTTTAAAACAGAACATAAAAATTAACTCTTTAATATCATCAAATATGCAGTCAGTGATCAAATTTCCATTTAAGATTTGCCACTGTGAAAATAATACCTAGTTGTTCATATATGTCAGTCACTGTGCCAATCGTTCCACAGATGGTATGCGATTTAATCTGCACAATGACCGTGAAGAAGCTAACATTATTATGCTGTATTTCACAGCAGAAGGAGCTAAGCATTCGGGATGTTAAGAAACTTGCTCTGGCCACTGCCTTCAGAGAGCTATAAGAATAGGGAGAGAAACAAACAGCAGAAACAGAAAAGCAGGAACAATGGATTACTGACTTGTATAGATAATAAGGGCTTAAAGGAGGGAGAAATCTGTGTGTGCTGTAGCAGACAGAAATCAAAAAGGTTATCCTGGTCAGTGTAGGTCTGAGAATCCATAATGCAAACTAATGAGATTTTCTGTGCTCTGGTATGAATGGGAATTCCAAAGGAAAGTCATCTCAAGTTAAAGCTGAGGAGGCTTCTTATCAGAAACATCAACAGCTCACAACGACCAAAACCTTTTTGGTTGTTTATGTGGCTGCAATATGTGTTATGACCAACAGGGGGCAGCAACGTGTAAGCAATATTAAATGTCACTAATTCCCTGAACTAACCAGTAAGAACCCTGCCTTCAATTCTCGATTGCTCAAACGTATTTCAGCAGATCTTTTGGTTCCCCCACCACTATAAATGTGATCTGGGCAGCAGAAGTAATAGAAGAGCCTGTGGGACAGCGTCTCTCAAACTGCTTTATAGGCCCTCCCCCCTTAAATTATCATCATTTGGAAGCCTTGTTAAAATGCCGATTTTGAAGACTTACTACAAGAAACGTGGGAAAATATCTCATTAGTAGTATTTTATATTGATTAACGTTGAAATGATAATAGTTTGGATATATTGGGTTAAATAAATATATCATTAGTTTCTTCTGTTTTTTTCTTTTTTTTTCATATGGCTACTAGAACATTTAAAATTATACATGGGGCTTATACCTGTATCTCACGTTTATGACTCCCATTGTATTTTTATTGGCTATCTCTGCCCCAAAGGCTAGAAATAGAACATATGGCCCAAGCCTGGCCTGAGTGACATGTTTTCATGGCCACAGTAACTGATTCAGGGACTTAGGACACAATTAGAAAGTGAAACACACTCTTGTTCCCTCCAAGTGCCCGTCTAAGTGGAACTGGAAACATTGTAGCTGTCTTGCTCCCATCCGTGGCCCTAAGATGGAGCAAATACCAAGTACTTAGAGTCAATAAAATGAGAGAAATGACATCTTGGTGATATTTTTTGAGTCCTGGATGTACTCAGTTCTATTCCTGGACCCCTGTTATAGGAACTAATACTTGGTATTTTTTGCTTAAACCAACTTGGGTTGGAATGTCTATCACTGGCAATAGAAACATTCCTAATTGTTACACTTTTGTATTCGGCATTGGTGATCTTTAAGAGCAAATTTTAGTCAAAAAGAGATGGAAGCCATAATTCAAAGATTGAAAACTGAGTGGTAAGGAAACATAAGCAGAAAACGTAAGCATGCTATTTTGTGGTAGGAAGGTCAGGTTCTACTCAAAGGAGGAACAGGAGAAAGGGAGTGGGCTTTCCACTCGTCTGAGTACATTTTATTTTTTTCGGTTTGGAAGAACCAGAATATCCTCACTGCCTGTTTCCCTGCGTTTGGGGTCAACAAGAACAGGGGGCTTCTCTGTCACTCTCTCGGGAGTAGAGCCTTACAGTCTGGGCTTTCCTCACCCTAGAAGAGAGACCCCTTAAAGTAACCTAAGCAACAGGTATTGAGTGCTTGAGGCAGAGAGAAGAGAGCAAGGAGATAGTAAAAATGCACAGCTACTCGGGTAGTGGTTGATGAGAGGTAAGGGATAAAAGACAGAAAGATGCCAGGGACACTCAGTTTCCTGATTTGGAACACTTGGTGGTCTGTGGTGATGTCTCCCATCTACAGGGAGGCACAGGAGAGGGAGCAGAAGTGAGGGGCGAGTGAGGAGGTGTTTCGATGTGCCAGCTCATTTCTGTGCTCTCCAAAAACCACAGGCAGCGCAGTGAGGATGCCCCCTAAGCAACTTTTGCTTCCAGTCGCACAACACTTCAGTCCCTTCTTGCCCTGCCCAAAGGGCTACTCCACAAAGGCCTCTGCCTCTGGAGATCTCTCTACACAGGAATGAGACACAAGTCACCATGATCAGAAACTTCTCCACCCCCAGAGGACAGTCATCAGGCTCTGCTAAGAACGCTCGGCTAACTCTCCACCCACCACAATAGACTGCACGTGTGGCTACCCCGCCAGGGTCCAGCCAGCGACCAGGAAGCCAGTCTCCTTCTCCTGGGAACTCTAGTCTCTGTGAGCGATTCCCTGACACACCTACAGCACATTGCTTGGGAGTTCGGCAGGGAAGAACCTTCCCCACAGACAGAAGGACCAACCACCACCACGAGGCCGAGGTCTCTTGATGGCCGCTCCCCTGCACATCCTCCTCCCTCCGTCTCTCCTTGTCTGCGGGGGAGTCATACGGGGAGCTTATTCGGTGGCAATACAACTGGTTAGGCTCCGCTGATCACACTCACATAAAAGCATGCACACCTATATCTGTAAGAATATATTTACACATTGAAAGACACCAGAAAAGTTATTTATCAAAATGCTAACAGGGATAATACCCTTACATCACTGTTTTTAAAAAATTCCATTAGAACAAAGATTTAGATATAATAACATAAAACAAGACATATTGACACAGGACATGAAGGTATTCTTAAGCCTTGTATGATTAAAAAACTAAAATCACAGAAGAATAGACTGAATACATAGACCTTTGAAATGTCCATATTGGATTAATGCCGGAAACACCACTGAAAAGCAAATGGAAAGCTGGGAAAAACACTTGCAATGCACACGGCCAAAGTTTTGATATTCATGATATTCAAAGGATACTCAGAAAACAATTAAGAAACAAAACATTCCAACAGAAAAACTGGTGAATAACAATAATAAAAAAGGTAATTCACAAAGGACAGCACACAATGCCTAGGAAAGACATGAAGTTCCTCCCAAACTATAAATCTCATGAAACACGCCATCTCTTCAAAATGATTGATTGGAACTTTTTTTTAGTTCATTCTTAAGTTAGCTCATTTTAAAATTAACTCATTTAATCCTCAGAAAAAGCCTATTGTTTTATGTTGTTACTTAATACTTTATTTCTATTTATATTTATTACATCATGATTATTTGTATTGTTTTAAATAATGAATAATTGTGTTATTTTCCCCATTTTATAGACAAGGGAGTAGAGGCCTAGAGAGGCTGACTTGCCAGAGGTCACAAAGGTAGTAAGTGATGGAGCAGAGATTTTTGACTCTACATAATCTGGTTCCAGAGCTCATCTCTTAGCATCACATTATACTCAAGTACAGTCCACAAAGGAATATCTAATAATCACTTTCCATGCTCATCTCACTTCACTACTTCCTGGTTCTGTGACCTCCGGCCACACCGGCCTCCTTTCTGACCCACAAACATGCTAAGACCTTTCCTACTATGAGATCTTTTCACTGTTGGTCCTTCCATCTGAGATACTCTTTCTACAGCTCCATCTAGGTTGCTTGCTTTATCCAACCATTCATTCATTCTTGCCTTCACTTATATATTCAAACTTTGTACCAGGCACTATTCAATGGGCTGGAGATACAACAGTAACCAATCAGAAGAAAATCCTGGTTCTTTCCTGCCCTTTAGCTCTCTGTCCAAATGTCATCTATTAGAGAAGCTTCCCTTGGTCACCACTCTAACTAGAGGCTATGGATGAGGTCATGTGGGTGGGGCCCTCATGACGGGATTTGTGACCTTCTAAAAGGAGACAGCAGTGCGCCCCACACACACGCCTCTTCAGGGCTTCCTCTCGCCCCCCACCATGTGAGGACACAGAGAGAAAGTGGCCGCCTGCAAGTCAAGAGGAGAGCTCTCCCGGAACCCAAACGTGCTGAAACCTTAATCTTGGACTTTTAGCTTTAGACCTATGAGAAAATTAATTTCCGTTGTTTAAGCCATCCAGGCTATGGTATTTTATTATTGCAGCCTGAGCCTGCTAAAACAGATTTTGGTAGGAAGAGTGGGGTGCTATGGTAACAAATACCAAAATATGTAGAAGCAGCCATGGGGAGAGGCTGGAAGAGTTTTGAGGGTCATGCTAGACATATGGACATTAAGGGTGATTCTAGTGAGATCTCAGAAATGAGGAACATTTCATTGGAAATTGGAGTAAAGGTGACCCTTGTTTAAAGTGGCAAAGGACTTTGATCAGTCCACACCAAGAGGAGCAAGGCGTTGGTGAGCTTCATGGGGGTCTTATCTAAGGGGTTCGGCAAGGGAAGGCCCTGAACAGAGGGGGAGAATGCTTGCCACAAGGTCACTGGGGGAATCGTATCAGGAACTCACACTGAGCTGTGACTACAGGCTATTATCTAGGGCACGGCTCAAGGGAGGGGCTGGTGTCAGGTCAAGGCCCCTGCAAGTGGGTAGGCCACGCAAAAGGCAACAATATTGTGGAGTAGTTTAGCTAAACTCTGAACGATGCACCTGTTACGCAAGAAGGAACTAGAGTTTGAAGACTTGGAAAATTCTCAGTCTGTCCATATTGCAAGAAAGGAGAAAGCTTATTCTGAAGAGAACCCTAAGGGTGTGGCTGAACAACCACTTGATAAGATTAGCCTGAATGTGAACCCCAGATCTAATCACCCATCGAGAAGAAGCTAGGAACAGAGGTGGGATTAGACTGCGGAGACTCTGCCAGCTGGGACTGAAGGAAACAGAACCATAAAGTGGAGGGGAGCTGCAAACCTGTGTTATCCTTCAGGACAAGGGAAGAAGGGGACTGAAGGTGATTCAGAAATCATCCAAGCTACCACTCCCACCACCGGCTGGGGGAGCAAGCCAGCTTCCTCCTCCCAGAGAATGAGGTCCTGGCAGACAGGGGAGGGTGCTGCTGGGCTGAGGTGACACTACCACCCCAGGGAGGCTGGGGGGCAGAGCATCCAACCAAAGAGGATCGGTCCCCAGCCTCAGGGGCTAATGGAACTTGCTAGGCTTTGCACTTGCCTGGGACCAGTCACCCCTTCCTTCTCCGCTGTTTCTCCCTTGTGAATGTGAGTGTCCATCCCAGGCCTGCCCCACCATTGTATTTTGGAAGCTCGTAATACCTGCTTGGTTTCACAGGTTCACAGCTGGAGAGGAATTCTGCCTCCGGATGAATCCTACCTGAAGTCTCACCCACACCTGATCTAGATGATCTTAAGATGAGACTTTGGCCTTTAGACTTCAGGGTTGACGATGGAACAAGGTAATTGTTGGGATGGAATGAATATATTTTGCATGTGATAAGGACATGAATTTGGGGGGCCAGCAGTGGAATATTGTGTATTGACTTGTGTCCCCCCAAAGTCATGCATTGAAGCTTCAACCCCAATGTGATGGTGTTTGGAGATGGGCCCTTTGGGGGTGAGTAGGTATAGATGAGGTCATGCGGGTGGGGCCCTCATAATGGGGTGAATGCCCTTATGAGAAGAGACACCAGAGATCTTTCTCTCTCTCTCTTTCAGCCCCATGTGAGGGCACAATGAGCAGGAGGACGTCTCCCGGTCAGGAAGAGGCACCCAGCCCTTCTGGCACCCTGATCTCAGACTTCCAGCTTCCAGAACTGTGAGAAGCAAATTTGTGTTGTGAAAGCCTCCCAGTTTACGGCATTTCATTGTGGCAGCCAAAGCCTACCATGACTAATGGCCTCCTCTCTGTCACATCACCCCTGTCTTCCAAGTCACTTGGCACTGCCTGTAATTATCTTGCTTATTTGTTTTTAGTTTTTCATTACCAACTCCACTAGATGGAACCTCTAAGAGGGTGGGGACCTCATTTGCTCCCTCCCCAGAGCCTAGAACAGTACCTGGCATATAACAGACACCCAGTAAATATTTATTGACTAAATAAACCATGAGTAAAATCTCTTGTATCTTTCTTTTTTCAGAAATAATCCTTTTGGTTTTTCTTAGGTTGTAGACCACCCTGCCACCCCTGGCAAATCCTTCCACTCACTTCCCTCCTTCCCCGCTTCCTTCTTCAAATGCTTTCAAGAAAAATATTTAAATAAGGTTAATTCAGAGTGGTTCAAATGGGGAAGCAGAAAGAAGCAGAAGGGACATCCAGAATCACCTGTAACCCCTTACATCTATGTTTGACTTAATTTAATTAGAAAAATGTTTCCAGTTCTGCAGAAAGAGAACAAAAGTCAAGAAGCAGGAAAGGCTAAAGATTGTAAGTTACATAAGGTACAGCAAAAGGTAGTTTGTGTTTACTACCAAGTTCATGGTTTCTTAAAATAAGATCAATAAACATACATCCAAAAGTGTAATTCTTCTGTGATTCTCCCTTTAGATACCTAAATATGCACAGGCTTATTGTAGAAAACATGGTGCTGCTTGTAAAAGAAGCAGGAGTCCTGGCTTTTTTTTTCTTCTGGTCATTCTGAAGGGTACAAGAAAGTTCTGTACTTTTTCTACCTAAAGCTCAAATGCGGGCTTAGAATACAATTGGGCAAAGTGGCAGCACTTGGGTTAAGCAAAAGGAACCAGCACTTGAAGATACGGAAAATCCTCAGCCTGTCCACATTGCAAAAAAGGAAAAGCTTTTCTGGTCCATACAGTTCTTTTTCCAAAACTCTTAATTTTGAGGTGCTTTTCTATCTGAATTTCCAATGGTAACAAACTGCTGGAACTAAGTAGATAGCATCCCCTCTGGAGGATCTGTTTTTTTTTTGTATCATGAATGTACAATTACATGAGCAACATTATGGTTACTAGACTCCCCCCATCATCAATTTCCCACCACATACCCCATTACAGTCATTGTCCATCAGCGTAGTGAGATGCTGTAGAATCACTACTTGTCTTCCCTGTGCTGTACTGCCTTCCCCGTGCCCCCCCCACTACATTATCTGTGCTAATCATAATGCCCCTTATCCCTCCCTTCCCACTCATCCTCCCCACTCCCTTTCCCTTTGGTAACAGTTAGTCCATCTTCGGTTCTGTGAGTCTGCTGCTGTTTTGTTCCTTCAGTTTTTGCTTTGTTCTTATACTCCACAAATGAGGGAAATCATATGGCACTTGTCTTTCTCCAGCTGGCTTATTTCACAGAGCATAATATCCTCCAGCTCCATCCATGTTGTTGCAAATGGCAGGATTTGTTTCTTTCTTGTGGCTGAATACTATTCCATTGTGTATATGTACCACCTCTTCTTTATCCATTCATCTACTGATGGACACTTAGGTTGCTTCCATATCTTGGCTATTATAAATAATGCTGCGATAAACATAGGGGTGCATATGTCTTTTTGAATCTGAGAAGCTGTATTATTTGAGAAAATTCCAAGGAGTGGGATTCCCAGGTCAAATGGTATTTCAGTTTTGTGTTTTTTCAGGAACCTCCATATTGCTTTCCACAATGATTGAACTAGCTTACATTCCCACCAGCAGAGTAGGAGTGTCCCCCTTTCTCTGAATCCTCACCAGCATTTGTTGTTCTTAGTCTTTTGGATGGTGGCCATCCTTACTGGTGTGAGGTGATATCTCATTGTGGTTTTAATTTACATTTCCCTGATGATTAGTGATATGGAGTATTTTTTCATGTGCCTGTTGGCCATCTGAATTTCTTCTTTGGAGAATTATCTCTTCATATCCTCTGTCCATTTTTTAATCGGGTTATTTGCTATTTGGGTGTTGAGGCATGTGAGTGCCTTATGTATTTTGGATGTTAACCCCTTGTCGGATATGTCATTTACAAATATATTCTCCCATACTGTAGGATGCCTTTTTGTTCTGTTGATGGGCCATATAGAAGCTTTTTAGTTTGATGTAGTCCCATGAGTTCATTTTTGCTTTTGTTTCCCTTGCTTAAGGAGATGCATTCAGAAAGAAGTTGCCATGCTTATATTCAGGAGATTTTTGCCTATGTTGTCTTCTAAGAGTTTTATGATTTCATGACTTACATTCAGGTCTTTGATCCATTTCAAGTTTACTTTTGTGTATGGGGTTAAACAATAATCCAGTTTCATTCTCTTGCATGTAGCTGTCCAGTTTTGCCAACACCAGCTGTTGAAGAGGCTGTCATTTCCCCATTGTATGTCCATGGTTCCTTTATCTTATATTAATTGACCATATACGGTTGGGTTTATATCTAGTCTGTTCCATTGGTCTATGGGTCTGTTCTTGTGCCAATACCAAATTGTCTTGATTACCATGGCTTTGTAGTAGAGCTTGAAGTTGGGGAGTGTAATCCCCCAACCTTTATCCTTCCTTCTCAGAATTGCTTTGGCTATTCAGGATCTTTTGTGGTTCGATATGAATTTTACAATGATTTGCTCTAGTTCATTGAAGAATGCTGTTGTAATTTTGATAGGAATTGCATTGAATCTGTAGATTGCTTTAGGTAGGATGGCCATTTTGACAATATTAATTCTTCCTATCCATGAGTATGGGATGTGTTTCCATTTATTGGTGTCTTCTTTAATTTCTCTCATGAGTGTCTTGTAGTTTTCAGAGTATGGTCTTTCATTTCCTTGGTTAGGTTTATTCCTAGGTATTTTATTCTTTTTGATGCAATTGTGAATGGAATTGTTTTCCTGATTTCTCTGCTAGTTCAGTTTTAGTATATAGAAATGCCACAGATTTCTGCATATTAATTTTGTATCCCACAACTTTGCTGAATTCAGGTATTAGATCTAGTAGTTTTGGAGTGGATTCTTTAGGGTTTTTTATGTACAATATCATGTCATCTACAAACTGGGACAGTTTAACTTTTTCCTTGTCAATCTGGATACCTTTTATTTCTTTGTGTTGTCTGATTGCTGTGACTAGGACCTCCAGTGCTATGTTGAATAGAAGTGAGGAGAGTGGGCATCCTTGTCTTGTTCCTGATCTTAAAGGAAAAGCTTTCAGCTTCTCGCTGTTAAGTATAATGTTGGCTGTCGGTTTGTCATGTATGGCCTTTATTATGTAAAGGTACTGGCCCTCTATACCCATTTTGTTGAGAGTTTTTATCATGAATGGGTGTTGAATTTTGTCAAATGCTTTTTCAGCATCTATGGGGATGATCATGTGGTTTTTGTCCTTCTTTTTGTTGATGTGGTGGATGATGTTGATGGATTTTCGCATGTTATAACATCCTTGCATCCCTGGGATGAATCCCACTTGATCATGATGGATGATCTTTTTGATATATTTTTGGATTTGGTTTGCTAATATTTTATTGAGTATTTTTGCATCTATGTTCATCAGGGATATTGGTCTGTAATTTTCTTTTTTTGTGGTGTCTGCGTGGTTTTGGTATTAGAGTGATGTTAGCCTCATAGAATGAGTTTGGAAGTATTCCCTCCTCTTCTACTTTTTGGAAAACTTTAATAGGATGTGTATTAGGTTTTCACTAAATGTTTGATAAAATTCAGCAGTGAAACCATCTCGTTCAGGCGTTTTGTTCTTAGGTAGTTTTTTGATTACCAATTCAATTTCGTTGCTGGTAATTGGTCTGTTCAGAGTTTCTGTTTCTTTCTGGGTCAGCCTTGGAAGGATGTATTTTTCTAGAAAGCTGTTCATTTCTTCTAGGTTATCCAGTTTGTTAGCATGTAATTTTTCATAGTATTCTATTCTATTCTATTCTATTCTCTCACAATACTTTGTAATTCTGTGGTGACCATAGTGATTTTTCCTTTCTCATTTCTGATTCTGTTTATGTGACTGGACTCTCTTTTTTTCTTGATAAGTCTGGCTAAGGGGTTATCTATTTTGTTTATTTTCTCAAAGAAGCAGATCCTGCATTTATTGATTCTTTCTATTGTTTTATTCTTCTCAATTTTATTTATTTATGCTCTAATCTTTATTATGTCCCTCCTTCTACTGACTTTGGACCTCATTTGTTCTTCTTTTTCTTGTTTCATTAACTTGAGTTTAGAGTTTTCATATGGGGTTGTTCTTCTTTCCTGATGTAGGCCTGTATTGCAATATACTTTCCTCTTAGCACAGCCTTCACTGCATCCCATAGATTTTGTGGTGTTGAATTATTGTTGTCATTTGTCTCCATATATTGCTTGATCTCTGTTTTTATTTGGTCATTGATCCATTGGTTATTTAGGAGCATGTTGTGAAGCCTCCATGTGTTTGTGGGATTTTTCATTTTCTTTGAGTAATTTTCTAGTTTCATACCTTTGTGGTCTGAGAAACTACTTGGTACAATTTCAATCTTTTCGAATTTACTGAGGCTCTTTTTGTGGCCTAGGATATGATCTATTCTTGAAAATGTTCCATGTGCACTTGAGAAGAATGTGTATTCTGCTGCTTTTGTGTAGACTTCTGTAGATGTCTGTTAGGTCCATCTGTTCTGTGTTGTTCAGTGCCTCTGTCTCCTTACTTATTTTCTGTCTGGTTGATTTGTCCTTTGGGGTGAGTGAAGTGCTGAAGTCTCCCAGAATGAATGCATTGCATTCTATTTCCCCCTTTAATTCTGTTAGTATTTGTTTCACATATGTAGGTGATCCTGTGTTGGGTGCATAAATATTTATAATGGTTATATCATCCTGTTGGACTGACCCCTTTATCATTATGTAATGTCTTTCTTTGTCTCTTGTGACTCTCTTTGTTTTCAAGTCTATTTTGTCTGATACAAGTACTGCAACTCCTGCTCTTTTCTCCCTATTAGTTGCATGAAATATCTTTTTCCATCCCTTCACTTTTAGTCTGTGTATGTCTTTGGGTTTAAAGTGAGTCTCTTGTAGGCAGCATAAAAATGGGTCTTGTTTTTTTATCCATTCAGTGACTCTATGTCTTTTGATTGGTGCATTCAGAACATTTACATTTAGGGTGATTATTGACAGGTATGTACTTATTGCCATTGCAGGCTTTAGATTCATGGTTACCAAAAGTTCAAGGTTAACTTCCTTACTATCTAAGAGTCTAACTTAACTCAATATGCTGTTACAAATACAGTCTAAGGATTCTTTTTTTTCCTCCTTTTTCTTCCTCCTCTATTCTTTATATATTAGTTATCATATTCTGTACTCTTTGTCTATCCCTTGATTGACTTTGGGGATACTTGATTTAATTTTGCATTTGCTTAGTAATTAATTGTACTACCCTCTTTACTGTGATTTTATTACCTCTGGTGACAGCTATTAAACCATAGGAACACCTCCATCTATAGCAGTCCCTTCAAAATACACTGTAGAGATGGTTTGTGAGAAGTAAATTCTCTCAGCTTTTGCTTATCTGGAAATTGTTTAATCCCTCCTTCAAATTACATGATAACCTTGCTGGATAAAGTATTCTTGGTTTGAGGCCCTTCAGCTTCATTGCATTAAATACATCATGCCACTCCCTTCTGGCCTATAAGGTTTCTTCTGAGAAGTCTAATGATAGCTTGATGGGCTTTCCTTTGTATGTGGTCTTATTTCTTTCTCTGGCTGCTTTTAATACTCTGTCCTTATCCTTGATCTTTGCCATTTTAATTACTATATGTCTTGGTATTGTCTTCCTTGGGTCCCTTGTGTTGGGAGATCTGTGCATCTCCATGGCCTCAGAGACTATCTCCTCCCCCAGATTGGGAAATTTTTGGCAATTACCTCCTCAAAGGCTCTTTCTATCCCTTTTTCTCTGTCTTCTTCTTCTGGTACCCCTATAATGTGAATATTGTTTAGTTTGGATTGGTCACACAGTTCTCTCAATATTCTTTCATTCTTAGACATCCTTTTTTCTCTCTGTGCCTTAGCTTCTTTGTATTCCTCCTCTCTAGTTTCTATTTCATTTATCATCTCCTCCACTGTATCCAATCTGCTTTTAAAACTTTCCATTATATGTTTCATTTCTGATACTGTGTTCCATAATGATTGGATCTCCAGCCGGAATTCAACCCTGAGTTCTTGAATATTTTTCTGTACCTCCATGAGCATGTTAATGATTTTTATTTTGAAATCCCTTTCAGGCAGATTCATGAGGTCGATTTCAATTGAATCCTTCTCAGGGATTGTATTCATGATTTTACTTTGGACCAGGTTCCTTTGGCATTTCATATTTGTATATGGCGCCCTCTAATGCCCAGAAGCTGTACTCTCTGGAGTTGCTCAGCCCCTGAAGCAATGTTGGGGGTCGCAGGGCAGTGGTATTGGTGCCTGGGGGGAGGAAAGAGCTGTTTCCTGCATCCCGGCTGCTATACCTGTCTCCACTGCCAGAACCAGTGGGCTGAGCACACATGTGCAAGCCTCTGTGCTTTGCGTTTGTAGTTGCTGTAGACAGATCTTCCCTCTGGCTGGCCTAACGCCAGGGTAGGGTTTGCCAGCTTGTGAGCCAGGTGGGACTGAGTAGGCTTTGTATCCCGGAGGGGTCCTTGGAGCTGTGTAGCCAGCCAGGGCACTGGAACACCTGAAGATCGTGAAAGCTCCCAACCTGCTGGGCAGAGTGCACCCGGACAATTTTGTCTACCTGTCCTTTCTCCTGAGCAGTAAGCTCTGTGCTGTCCTTGCCCCTTTAGCCCTCTTGCTGTCAAGAAGTCTCTCAGACTGCCCACCTTTCTTTTGGCCCAGAGGAGCCAGATATCGATCCCTGCTTTCCACAAGTGGCTGGAATCTCAGTCTCTGCAGGTATTCTGCCTGTCTTAGCTTTCCAACCCCCTAATCACGAGAGTACCATGAAAACACCATGAAATGTAGGTTTGTGCTCCCAGATCAGATCTCCGAAGTTAGGTATTCAGCAGTCCCAGGCCTCCACTCTCTCCCCGCTCTGTTTCTCTTCCTCCCACTGCTGAGCTGGAGTAGGGGAAGGGCTTGGGTCCAGCCAGGCCACAGCTTTGGCACATCACCCCATTCCGTGAGGTTTATTCTTTTCTCCAGGTGTATGCAGTTTGGCACGGTCCTCTTTCCTGTTGCTTTTTCAGGATAAATTGTATTAATTATATTTTTGTATTATGTGTGGTTTTAGGAGGAAGCCTCTGTCTCACCTCTCATGCTGCCATCTTTAATCCACTCTCGGGAGATGGTCTTTTCTAAGAGTTTCATGGTTTCATGACTTACATTCAGGTCTTTGATCCATTTTGAATTTACTTTTGTGTATGGAGTTAGACAATAATCCAGTTTCATTCTCTTACATGTAGCTGTCCAGTTTTGCCAACACCAGCTGTTGAAGAACCTGTCATTTCCCCATTGTTTATCCATAGCTCCTTTATCGTATGTTAATAGACCATATATGCTTGGGTTAATATTTGGACTCTCTATTCTGTTCCACTAGTGTATGGACCTGTTCTTGTGCCAGTATCAAATTGTCTTGATTACTGTGGCTTTGTAGTAGAACTTGAAGGTGGGAAGTGAGATTTCCCCTGCTTTATTTTTCCTTCTCAAGATTGCTTTGACTATTCAGAGTCTTTTGTGGTTCCATATGAATTTTAGAACTATTTGTTCCAGTTTGTTGAAGAATGCTGTTGGTATTTTGATAGGGATTGCATTGAATCTGTAGATTGCTCTAGGCAGGATGACCATTCTGACAATATTAATTCTTCCTAACCAAGAGCATGGGATGAATTTCTATTTATTAGTGTCCTCTTTAATTTCTCTTAAGAGTGTGTTGTAGTTTTCAGGGTATAAGTCTTTCACTTCCTTGGTTAGGTTTATTCCTAAGTATTTTATTCTTTTGATGCAATTGTGAATACAATTGTTTTCCTGATTCTCTTTCTGCTAGTTTATCGTTATTGTATAGGAATGCAACAAATTTCTGTGTATTAATTTTGTATCTTGCAAGTTTGCTGAATTCAGATATTACTTCTAGTAGTTTTGGAGTGGAGTCTTTAGGGTTTTTTGTGTACAATATCATGTCATCTGCAAATAGTGACAATTTGACTTCTTCTTTACCAATCTGGATGCCTTGTATGTCTTTGTTTTGTCTGATTGCCGTGGCTAGGACCTCCAGAACTATGTTGAATAACAGTGGAGAGAGTGGGCACCCCTGTCTTGTTCCCGATCTTAGATGAAAAGCTTTCAGCTTCTCGCTGTTAAATACGATGTTATCTGTGGGTTTGTCATATATGGCCTTTATGATGTTTAGGTACTTGCCATCTATACCCATTTTGTTGAGAGTTTTTATTATGAATGGATGTTGAATTTTGTCGAATCCTTTTTCAGCATCTATGGAGATGATCATGTAGTTTTTGTCCTTCTTTTTGTTGATGTGTATATGATTTTTATGGATCTTTGAATATTGTACCATCCTAGCATCCCTGGAAAAAATCCTGCTTGATCATGATTGATGATCATTTTGATGTAGTTTTTAATTCGGTTTGCTAATATTTTGTTGAGCATTTTTGCATCTATGTTCATCAGGGATATTGGTCTGTCGTTTTCTTTTCTTCTGGTGTCTTTCCCTAGTTTTGGTATTAGAGTGATGCTGGCTTCATAGAGAGTTTGGAAGTATTCCCTCCTCTTCTATTTTTTGGAAAACTTTAAGTAGAATGGGTACTATGTCTTCTCTAAATGTCTGATAAAATTCAGCAGTGAAGCCACCTGGTCCAGGAGTTTTGTTCTTGGGTAGTTTTTTGATTACTGATTCAATTTCATTGCTGGTAATTGGTCTGTTTAGATTTTCTGTTTCTTCTTTGGTCAGTCTTGGAAGGTTGTATTTTTCTAGAAAGTTGTCCATTTCTTCTAGGTTATCCAGTTTGTTAGCATATAGATTTTCATAGTATTCTCTAATAATTCTTTGTATTTCTGTGGGGTTCATCGTGATTTTTCCTTTCATATTTCTGATTCTGTTTATGTGTGTAGATTCTCTTTTTCTCTATTAAGTCTGTCTAGGGGTTTATCTATCTTGTTTTTTTCTCAAAGAACCAGCTCTTGGTTTCATTGATTTTTTTCTATTGTTTTATTCTTCTCAATTTTATTTATTTCTTCGGTGATCTTTATTATGTCCCTCCTTCTACTAACTTTGAGCCTTATTTGTTCTTCTTTTTACAGTTTCAATAATTGTGAAATTAGGCTATTCATTTGGTATTGTTCTTCCTTCTTTAAGTAGGCCTAGATTACTATATACTTTCCTCTTAGACCTGCCTTCGCTGTATCCCACAGAAGTTGGGGCATTGTGCTGTTGTTGTCATCTGTATCCATATATTGCTTGATCTCTGTTTTAATTTGGTCATTGATCCATCAATTATTTAGGAGCATGTTGTTAAACTCCATGTGTTTGTGAGCCTTTTTGTTTTCTTTGTACAATTTATTTCTAGTTTTATACCTTTGTGATTTGAGAAGTTGGATGGTAGAATTTCAATCTTTTTGAATTTACTGAGGCTCTTTTTGTGGCCTAGTATGTGGTCTATTCTGGAAAATGTTCCATATGCACTTGAGAAGAATGTGTATCCTGCTTCTTTTGGGTGTAGAGTTCTGTAGATGTCTGTTAGGTCCATCTGTTCTAGTGTGTTTTCAGTGCCTCTATGTCCTTACTTATTTTCTGTCTGGTTGATCTGTCCTTTGGAGTGAGTGGTGTATTGAAGTCTCCTAAAACGGATGCATTGCATTCTATTTCCTCCTTTAATTCTGTTAGTATTTGTTTCACATATGTAGGTGCTCCTGTGTTGGGTGCATAGATATTTATAATGGTTATATCCTCTTGTTGGACTGACCCCTTTATCATTATTTAATGTCCTTCTTTGTCTCTTGTTATTTTCTTTGTTTTGAAGTCTATTTTGTCTGATACAAGTATTGCAACACCTAGTTTTTTCTCCATATTGTTTGCATGAAATATCATTTTCCATCTCTTCACTCTTAGTCTATGTATGTCTTTGTGTTTGAGGTGAGTCTCTTATAAGCAGTATATAGATGGGTCTTGATTTTTTATCCATTCTATTATTCTCTGTCTTTTGATTGGTGCATTCAGTCCATTTACATTTAGGGTGATTATCGTTAGATATGTACTTATTGCCATTGGAGGCTTTGAATTCGTGTTTACCAAAGGTTCAAGGGTAGCTTCTTTACTAGCTAACCATCTAACTTAACTCACTTATTATGCTATTATAAACACAGCCTGATGATTCTTTAGTTCTCTCCCTTCTTTTTCTTCCTCCTCCACTCTTTATATGTTAGGTGTTTTATTCTGTACTCTTGTGTTTCCCTTGACTGATTTTGTAGATAGCTGAATTTAGTTTGCATTTAGTAATGATTTGGTTGGTCTACTTTCTTTGTTGTCATTTTGTTTTCTCTGGTGACATCTATTTAGCCTTAGGAGCACTTCTATCTAGAGCAGTCACTTTAAAACACACTGTAGAGATGGTTTTTGGGAGGTAAATTCCCTCAACTTTTGCTTCTCTGGGAATTGTTCAATCCCTCCTTCATATTTAAATGATAATCGTGCTGGATACAATATTCTTGGTTTGAGGCCCTTCTGTTTCATTGCACTGAATATATCATGCCATTCTCTTCTGGCCTATAAAGTTTCTGCTGAGAAGTTTGATGATAGCCTGATGGGTTTTCCTTTGTAGGTGATCTTTATTCTCTCTCCAGCTGCTTTTAATACTCTATCCTTGTCTTTGATCTTTGCCATTTTAAATATTATCTGTCTTGGTGTTGTCTTCCTTTGGTCCCTTGTGTTGGGAGAGCTGTGGACTTCTATGGTCTGAGAGACTATTTCCTTCCGTAGCTTGGGGAAGTTTACAGCAATTTCTTCAAAGACACTTTCTATCCCTTTTTGTCTCTCTTCTTCTTCTGGTACCCCTATAATGTGAATGTTGTTCCGTTTGGATTGGTCACACAGTTCTCTTCATATTTTTTCATTCCTAGAGATCTTTTTATCTCTTTCTGCCTCAACTTCTCTCTATTCCTGTTCTCTGGTTTCTATTCCATTAACAGTCTCTTATACCCCATCTAGTCTCCTCTTAAATCCTTCCCTTGTTTGTTTCATTTCTGTTATCTCCCTCTGGAATTCATCCCTTATCTCTTGCATAATTCTCTATAGCTTCATTAGCATGCTTATGACTTCTATTTTGAATTCTTTTTCAGGAAGATTGGTAATTTCGGTCTCACCAAACCCTCTCTCTGGTGTTTGAGGGATTTTGGACTGAACAAGGTTCTTCTGCCTTTCAATGTCGATGGAAGTGATCACCAGCAAGTGGTGTGTGTGTCAAATGGGAGAACAAAGTCCCTTCCTGCTTGCTTGTCACCTTGCCTGTTTCTGCTGCCTGTGCCACTCAATCACACACAGGGAGGGGCATCTGGGTTAATTCCCGGAGCTGCCATGGGCAGGGTGGCACTCAGGATGGCCTAGGGCACTGGGAGTCGTTTCAGGCCATCAGCATGTGTTCATCAGGAGAACAGAGCCCCTACATGCTTCCTGTACTCCGCGCCAACTTCCTCTACCTGTGCCTGGCAGCTGCATGCTGGGGGCAGCCTCTGGGTTAACCCCCTGAGCTGCCATGGGTGGGGCGGCCCTCAGGATGGCCTAGGGCACTGGCAGGGGTTGCGGGCAAGCACCATGTGTTCGCTGTGAGAATAAAGCCCCTTTGTGCCTTCCGGACTCTGCACTGTTCTCCACTGTCTGTGCCAGTCATCTGCGGGCAGGGGCAGCCTCTGGGTCTGGCCCAGTTAGCCACGCTCTTGGAGAAGCCTCTGTGTGGTTGCTGTGGACGGGGGCTACTCCCCGGCTGCTCTGTAGCAATGGCGGGTCAGCCGGTTTGCTTGCGTGCCTGCAGCGGGGGTTGTGGGGGAGTGAACGGCAGGCTGCTTAGTGCCATGAGGGGCTTTGGAGCTGTGTTGCCACCCAGGGGGTTAGGGTGCCTGAAGTTCCTTAAAGTTCCCAGCCTGCTGGGCTGAGTGTGCCGGGACAATTTTGTCCACTTGTTAAACCCTTGTCCCTAAGACTTTTAAAGCACTCGCTTTTCTTTTGTCCCAGCGCAGCTGGCTGTGGGAACCTGTTTGCAGTCTTAGTCTCGGATTTTGCTTTTCCATTTCTCTAATATCCAGTACACCATGTGATATGTGTCTGTGCTCCCAGTGCAGATTACTAGGGCTGGTTATTTAGCAGTCCTGTGCTTCCGCTCCCTCCCCACTCTGCTTCTTTTCCTCCCGCCGGTGCGCTGGGGTGGGGGAGCGCTCCGGTCCTGCCGGGTCGCGGCTTTGTATCTTACCCCCTTTGTGAGGCGCTGAGTTCTCACAGGTGCAGCTGTAGCCTGGCTGTTGTACTGTATCTTCTAGTCTCTCTTTTAGGAATAGTTGTATTTGTTGTATTTTCACTAATATATATGGTTTTGGGAGGAGATTTCTGCCACCCTACTCAGATTGCCATCTTGAGAATCTCCTCCTGGGGGATTGTTGACTCATTTATATTTGTCTTTCAGCCTCATCCACCTCCCCTTATTTAAATCATTGGCTTGGTTCTTATAATTTTTCAAGTTTGAAACCCCCATCTTAAGCTAGAAATCATAATGTCGAGTTAAAGATTATACTAAAGTCAAGGCAGTATTCAGCTAGGACAGAGTGGTGTGGTGGCCAATGTTGTGGATATCCAATGATTATTCTGCTTGGTTAGGGCCCATGTTGTGCCATTGTTAAATATTTTTTAAATAATCGTCATCTAAGATTATTCTGGAAAAAAGTCCTATGTTGGAAATATATTGTTTTTAAGTTGACAGGTATTTGAGTTGGTATTATGGATATTCCAGTAAACCAAGAACTTTATTATATAGTGAAGGCAGAGACATTAATCTTATAGGCAAGGAGTTTAAGCCCTGTTAGATTTTGCCTAAAAAAAAATCACATTGTGGGTAAGTAAAAAAAATTCATTAAATGGAAGAAATTCAATAACACATAATTCTCTGGGTTAATCCTGTTCATGCTTATCAAAGTGAACATTACAGGTTAGGGCGCAGCTGATGACTCCATATTGAAATTGGATCTCATAATCACAAAATACATAAACAGTGATACACAATAGTTTTGCCTGCTTGGCTGGGTCTCGTTATTGTGACAAAACTCTTCATAATCAATAAATTTGTGCATATGACAATTTTATAATGGAGAATATACTGTGTTTCAGAAAAGCTCTGTGTTTTACTTTAAGACATTATGTCACTCTCCTACTAAGGGACTTGAAGGCACTTCTTATTACAGGAGTCTCCTTAACACTGTGCTTGGCTTTAACAGAGTCAGAGTTCTGGGGGAGATTTCAAAGAGATGTAAATATATGCACAGTGTGATATGTGTGACATGAAGAGGAAAAAAGGGGACCGGTGGGTGGCTGACCTCAGAGGGGCAGCTGACAAAGGAAACTCCTCCTTCCCCTCTGTTGAATTCTGTGTCTGACTTTCTCTGTTGGAGTCCATGCTCAGGCCTCTCTCCTGAGCTTCAGACTCAGATCTTTTATCACTTTCTGGACATTTCTATCTCGCAACATCACTTTAAAACACCAATATGATCAGCAATTCTCAAAACATATAAGTCATTGTTCCCATCAAAGCATTTTCTACTATTTAACAACTCTAGTTAGATGTCCCCAAAACACTTCATTCCAAATTTACACAGTACTTTTCAGTTTCCAAAATACTTTTACATACATTTTCTCATAAAACCTTACTGAAGAATAGATTAGCAGTGAGACCATTAACTACATTTCATAAATAAAGAAAACACAACCAAGGTAAACAATAAGTTGTGAGTTCAGGGCTTGAGTGACATCTTTGAGGATCAAATGCCATCATCTTTCCTCTAAACCTGACTTCTGTTCACCAAATCATTGCAAATGGACAACTTTCTACCTCAACTTCAAATTATAACATAATTATTAAGGTGTTGGCTATCTCTTTAAAACACTATTATTAATACATGCCGTGCTTCTTGTTATCCATTGAATGGCCTGAATATGAATTGCTCCATTGTTGATTGATATTTTATGAGGGAAAACATACAAGCAGATTGAGACTTTCCCCCTCTATTATGTATTGATCTATTATCAACATTTTATATCATAGGCAGGGCTATGGTGTATGGACATAACGTGGAGCCCAGAAAACTGGCATCCTGTGAGTCACAACCCTGCCAAGACAAAGGAGAAAGAAGGAACACTTGACCGAATGCCAACCCTAATGATGAATTTTAGAAAGATAATTCTGGAAGCTCCAAGGAGGTAGATTCATTTACTTAATAAACACATACTGTATACCGCTCACCATGACCTGAGCGGTGGTCTCAGTGCTTACGTAGACTAACTCATTTAATTCCTATAGCAACTCTTTGAGGCAGGAACTACCATCACCCCCAGTTCACCCATGAGGAAGCAGGCACACCGAGGCCACACCACTTGATTGAGGTCCGATGGCTATTAAGGAACAAAGCCAAGATTTAGACCCGGATGGTTTGGCTCCAGAGCCCATGCACTTTACCACTGAGATACCCTGCCTTGGGGAGAGGGGCGGGGAGGGAGGGGAGGCCAGTGGACTGGTTGTGAGGCTTGTGTGATAATAATCCAGGGGAAATGGATCACCTGTACTTAGGAAGTGAAAACAGTACAAAATAGACTGAAGCTCACGCTCTCATTTCCAGCTTGGGGAACTAGGTAAATTATTAAGCTTTAGCTGAGTTTCGGAATGCTAGTACAAGTTTCAGAAATACAGGCCAAAAGGAAAAGGACAAAGGAATTAACATTCATAAAACAACATTTATGTTCTAGGCACTCTAAATATTCATTAGATTAGCTGTTATGTGTAATTCTTATAATTCTAAGAGGTATTACCTATGAGGAAACTGAAGTTCAGAGAGGTTAAGTAAGGTCACAAAATATAATGGACATTTGCTGTTTGGGGCTGCCTGGAATCCTATGAGCACCCTGGTCTTCTTTGGGGAAAACATGTCCCTCCCATCACGTGTAGTCTTGGTGGGAGCATAAGTCCAGGCATCTGTCTCCCAGCAAGAGTCGAGGAGCTGTCATTCCTCTTCCTGGCTGTTGGTTGGCATCATCATGGGTAGACATACTGACCAGAGCTAGTTTTGGTTGCTTGCAACTAAGAAATCCTAACTGAAACACACAGTAATTGTAGTGTTGTTTAGGCTAAGTCAGACTTCAAACCCTGGTCCATCTAATGTCCATCTAATACTTTCCCCACTGCTCTGTGCTGCTGCCCTCAAGGTTTCTGCAAGCAGGAGATATATAGATAGATACAGATATAGAGGTAGAGATAGTGATTGTTCACCAGAGATTCAATATGAGAGACATTCTACAAGTGATTAGATGTTTATCCCATAGGAAGTGGTGCAGTCGCTATGGAAAACAGTATGGAGGTTCCCCCCAAAATTCCAAATTACACTACCATATGATCCAGCAATTCCATTTCAGGGTATTTATCCAAAGAAAATGAAAACAAAAATGTATGCTCTATACTCATAATGTTATATGCACCCCCATGTTCACTGCATCATTATTTACAATAACCAAGATACAGAAACGACTTAAGTGTCCATCAGTTGATGGATGGATAAAGAAGATTGGTACATATATACACAATGGAACATGGTTTTCATCCCCTTCACCTATTTCACTTCACCTATTTCACTTGTGGCAACATAGGTGGATCTTAAAGGCATTAAGCTAAGTGAAATAAGCCAGACAGAGAAAGACAAATCCCATATGATCTCATTTGTATGCAAAATCTAAAAACAATAACAAAGCAAACTCATAGACACAGAATGATTGGCAGTTGTTGCCAGAGGTTGGGAGTGGGCAAAGTGGTGGGTGAAGGGGGTTAGAAGATACAAACTTCCAGTTATAAAATAGATAAGCTATGGGGATGTAAGGTACAGCATGGAGGAGACTACAAATAACAATACTTACTGCATGTTTTAAAGTTGTTAAGAGAACAAACCTTAAAAGATCTCTTCATAAGAAAAAAAAATTTTGTGACTATGTGTGGTGATGGATGTTACCTAGACTTACTGTGATGACCATTTTGCAATATATGTAATTACTGAATAAATTATGCTGACCACCTGAAACCGATGTAATATTATATGTCAATTATACCTACATAAAACTAATCATGATAAATAAGTAATTGAAAAATAAAAAGATGCTTATTCAGGCTGAGGAAAGAGTTTTGTCAGGCAAGTAAATAAAACCAGATTTATTGAGGTATAATTTATAAAGAATTCATCCTGTTTAAGTGACCAGGTCTATGATGCTCATAACATACAGTTGTGTAATAACCACCATCAAAATCAAGGCACAGAGCCCCCTTATGCCCCTTCAGAGTCACCCCCCACCACCCCAACCCCAGGGTACGCTCACCATCACATTTCTGTTCACTCCCTATGGTTCTCCTTTTTCCAGAAGGTCGTGTAAGTGGCCCTCTGCAGTATACAGCCTTTTGAGTCTACTTTCTGCATTTGGCATAAAGCATTTGAGAGCCATCCATGTTGTTTCATGATCATTAGTTCATTCGCTAGATACATTTTACTGAAGGTTAAATTTATTAAGTTGTCAGACAGTTAATAAATATTTGTTGGGTTGGGCACTGCTCCAGGCACTGGGAGGACAGCAGCGGATGAAAACCTGAGTCTTGGCCTTGAAGCAGCTGCCATTCCAGTGCTGGGGAGGGAGACAGACAAGAAGAGGTGCATAAGCAGATCTTTTAAAAACAACTTGATTTCAAGTACTTGTAAGTGCTACAATAGGATAAGGGGTAAAGTGGCAGAGGTGGGCAGGGGCTGCTATTTATCTAAGGTGGTCTTTTAAGGTGGCTCTGAGAGATGTGCACTGAGACCCACATGATGGGGGGCGGGGCACATGCAGAGACCTGGGCAAAGAGAAAGTAGCCCGAAGAACAGCAAGTGCAAAGGCCCAGGAGGAGCCCAGCTTGGTGTGTTCAGGGGACGGAAAGGAGGCTGACGGAACCAGAGTGTGGAGGACCAGGGGGTGAGCTGTGCGTTTGCTGGGAGTGCCAGGCAGGAACCCAGTCAGGCAGGTTTGGTGGGCCATGGCTGGAGTATGGGCTTTGTTCAAGTTGTAAGGAGAAGCCTTGGAAGAGTTTGAAACCAGAGAGGGATGTGATCTGATCTACATGTTATAAAGTTGTAAACGTAGCGCTCGCTGCTGTGCGGTGGCTAGACCACACTGGCAGGGCACAGGGGAGGGAGAGAGGCGGGGGGGCCTGGAGTTTGAGAGACAGCCGCTGTGACCCGCACCAGGCCTGGAGCAGCGCAGATGGCGAGTGACTGGCATTTTCGGCTTTGGTGGCATGGCAGGAAAAAAGAAATAAAAATACTCCCCGAGGCTGTTACACTTTAATATTTATTTTTAAAGCTTTGACCTTAAGTTCATCAGTACACATCTGGAAACACACACACACGTTTACAATGCTCTATATAACATAAAACAGGTTGGTGACGAATCTGTTCGGAGCAGGTGAACCGGTCCTGCTCCTCAAGGCGACATACCCGCTGGGGATGCCCTCGGTGGACTGAGTGCACTGGCCGAAGGGAGCCGGCTCACCGCGTTCCGCTAGCCTTGCCCTGAGAACAGCAGGCCAGCGCTGTAGTCAACGTGCACTCGCGTGACCCCTAATAGAGAGCTTCAACAAGCTCTACCTGTGGGCTGGATGCCAAAGTAAAAACAGGGAAGAAGGAATTGCTTAGGCTGCACCTGGTCGGATCCCACCACTGCCAAACTTTGGAACTTTTTGGCTTAGAGGCGGGAAACATTATGAAGTTGCGTCAGAGACATGGTGAGCCTCTTACCACGGTAAACGATGAAAAATATTTCATGTTCCCCTATGGCCTTCAGTGCCTGGCCCTCTGCAACCTCCATTCTGTCAGGACGTTAAGACCCATGCAAAAGACACTTGGCGCTCTGTTCTGAGACATTCATCTGGGGTTATCATTTTGATCTACATCTGACCACCATTTTTCCAGCCAAGACCAGCCTCCCTGGTAAATAAAGATCTCAGTTTAGAGGAAATGAAGGAATGCATCTTAATGAGTGTTCTGTTCCTTTAGCCGTTCAAAGGATCTGAGAACATTGTTTGTTTTGAAACAAGTAACCAGCCTCCTCCAGCCACATACTCCCCAGCTCACAGGGCAGTCTGGTGGGAAGCCAGACCTGAACAGTGGCTGACCAGGGTGATCCTCCGTTAGCCTTCCCGTCCTTCCCTGTTTTCTGTTTGCTTGTCTCCTTTTGCTTTTAGTGTGGGTTTAGACCTGGCCTGGGGACCCTCTGTTCACCCTCAGACTTCCGGTTACGTTGAAATACATTGCGCGTGTTGGACAGACAGGTGATCTAGAACAGGGCTGGCAGCCTTCAGGGATGGCGTGTCCATTCTCCGTTCACTCAGCCAGGGGGCGGGGAAGTGGGGGATGGGAAGAGAAACATTAACAGGATTGTCCGTCTACAGGTTCCTCTCCTCCTGTCCAGGAGCCTGCTTCAGGGGAGATGGCTTGGCCTGGGCCCTGGAAAAACCTCTCTGGGGCTTAGGCAGACCCCAGCAGAGAACTTCCCTAAGAGGAGAGCAAATGGAAGGAAGTGTTGACCTAAACGAAGAGGTAAACTGAGGCAAACACATCCGTTTATTCAATAATAGAGGAATTGCAATTCAGACACACAAAACTGTAGCAAGCTGCAGGCAAGTCCGCTGAGCATCTGAGGTCGGCTGTGTTCATGGGCAGGGGACGTAAAGAAGGGAGAGTTCAGTTAGAGTCTGTTAAAGTCAGAACAAATGGAGGCCACCTTTGGAAATGCCCCAGGCAGATGAAACCAGTCCAGTCATACAAACAAAGTTTGTCCGGTCGTACAAACAATTCAGCTCATTTTATGAGACCAACACAACCTGGGTCATTTTTTGTTCATATCTCTGGAAACCATAAGCAAAACCTTCCCAAATTTGATTCTAGGCAACCTCTGATTAAGTCCCTCTCATTTAAGAAAATCCCAAAGTCGGTTTCCTAGAAAAGGACTCCCGGGAAAGCAGTCTCTCAGTCCTTAAGTTTTGTTTTTCCTGAGGAACATGCACGAGATGTCCCATTTTATCCTCCAGTCCCACCGCAGGAGGGTGGGGCAGCTTGCCCGCCCCTTCGCACGGGGGCTCGGCGATGCTCCCCGTAGCCCCAGCTCCAGCGCCCACGCCATGAAAACCAGTGGGGTCTACTGTGAGCCACTCCGCTCTGAAGGCTGCATTCCTTCTGAAGCCTAATCACGCCAAGAGCTTCTCTCTCGAGAGGCAAAGGCACCTGGAACCAGCATGAGCAACCGCTACTGATCGTCTTCCCAGGTATTACACAGCAGCTAGTTGAGGACGAGAGCTACATCCAGAGGAAGAAAGGAGGGAGAGAAGGGGCAGAGTTGATGATGTGGACAGTACCAATGTCTCACTATGCAAAAATACCTTGTGAGCAACTCTTGGTGTATGTTCATTTATTTATTAAATGAACGTCCCTTTTTGTACCTGTCAAGATAACATAGCCCTTGGGGCACAGTAGGTGCTCCGTAAATGTTGGTTATCAGTGTTATTATTACAATTACTGCAGCTGCCACTATTGCATGGATGTTAGGGTTCTGAGGACAGAGAGGAGCAAGACCTAGTCTCTGCAGGCAGGTGGGTGAGAGGCAGGTCATGAAACTGTGTCACTGAGCCGCAACCAGCCTTCTAAGGGAGTCCAGAGGAGAAGCATCGGGTGAGGATGGGACAGGGACGAATGCTGCTTCTGGAGAAAGTTGTCACCTGGAGGGGTCCTGAAGGACAGATTGCAGCTGGTGAGGCTCAGCAGTCAGGCAACAGAAACAGACTCTGGCCAGAATCTTTGGAGACGACATCCCCCGGCCAGTTTCTGGGGAGACTACAGAGCAATTTGGAAAAGTGGTGCCAATGTGATGTGGAAGCTCTTGGTGGCGTGGCTTCACAGGCATCCCGGAAACTGGGACTTGCCCAGGAGGGAGTCTCCCTTGCCTGCTTCTTGGTAGCATTACATCCAGATGCCACATTCCAGTTAGATGTAGCTGATGGGCAAAGACAAGGTACCTGTCCACCTCCCCAGGCGGTGGAGGAGCTGGCAAATTGAGTATCAGGCCTTTGAAACTTCCATACAGGAAGACAGGCGCTGTTTCAACAAGAGTAGTAAGGTGAGGCATGTCCTCCTCGCACATGGGAACAGGATTCAGAGGCTGTGAGTCAAAAAGGTCTCTGATGGATGAAGCAGGAAGGAAAAGATGTTGGCGGAGAGAGCCAGCCTCCTCAAAGTCCTGACTGGGGCTGCGAGACAGCACGGTGCACTTGGACAACGAAGGTACTTCGGTTTGACTGGAGCAAGGAGGAGGGAGGGAGACACAGAAAGAAGGAGCTGGAAAGGTAGGTAGAGTCTAAGTCAAGGGAAAGCCTGTTATGCTCTGTGACTACTAGAGAGAGAGTTTGTTCTTTATTTTGTGAATGAAGGTATGACAAGGTTTTAAGTTTGGAGGTGGGGACAGGGTAACAGAGGGGGGACAGGGACTGGCAGGGATCAGATTTTTTATGTTTGAGTTGTGTACCCAAGAGTTTTACTGGGGAATATCTTCCTTATGGTGTTAGATCAGAGATTTCTTTTTAGCTTTGGCGATCATCTTGCCAACCACAGCTTTCCATTCTGCCTTCCTGTGTCATTCAGTTAGATCCACCTTTCCCAGATTGCCACTATCACAGAGGTCATTCTGGGCTGTAAATTTTTACATTTGAGGGAAATGTAGCACAGGCTGGGAGAAACTGGCCAGGATTGTGAGAATTGTATTTGTTGAGATCCAGTACCCACTCCCAACCACACCTACCCTTCCCAAGGTTATAAACACTGTGCCAGACCTCAGAGACAAATCACTAAAAGAGTAAGTTGGAGGTCTGGTGACAGTCTGGTTACTGCGGGGCTGATGTTCTGATGGAATTGCAGGCCAGGTAGGCCTTCAGGAGTAGGAAAGGCATTCTCTGGCCAGGAGAAGCCATGAGCGTGAATGCTGTGCAGGGAAGGGCACACTCTGGGTGAGGTGCCGGGCGCTGCCGAAGCCACAGATATTGCTGCCTGCAGCACTAGTGGCAAAAGGCAAAGGGAAAACCCCACTTCCACCCTTATGCGGCAAAAAAAGGAATGGTAACACAGACTGGGTTCAGCTTCCCTTCGGTTCACCACCTCTCGCCTACATTCCCCTCCACACCCGCCCATAGAGCAACCTGGGGCAGCAAGTCTGCCCGTCCCCTCCGGCCCCGGCTCGGGGGGGGGGGGGGGCGCTCTTCTAGGTACGTGGTTGAGGAGCACCGAGCTAAGAACGCAACCCATAGACACCTTCTCAGCCAGCCCCCAGCCTCCAACTGGCCGGTCCTTCACCACTGAGGGTGGTCACATTTGTTACTGTCCGGAACTCCTTGGATAGTGTAGATGACAAGGTCACAATAAGCAAGGGTGCTTCTCACACAGTCCTTGGCGGCAAAGGATGCCAGGTGAATGTGATTTTGAATCTAGAAAGTCCTGTCGTTTGTTTGTGAGGTCTCACAGAAGCTTACAGTGAGAACACTTTGCATAGCTCCGTAGCTATCCTAATAGCTCTCTTTCTGTGTGATTTAGGGTTTATGAATTCTAAAGGAATCTTTTAAAAGTAAACCAGGATTTTAAAGCAGTGGGGAGAGTCTTTCCTGGATGAATGTCTTCAGGTCTGACTGACCTATCTGGTTCACCTTTGAATCTAGCTAAGATTTCAAAATGTATTTGGGGGGAGGTAGGAGGTAGGGAGCCAACCGGAGTCACTTGTTAGATGTCAGGTGGGCACTTAAGTTTATCTGTTGAGGAGCATCTCAAGGAACCACCATACACTGGTCCTCAGAGTCGTGGTCATGGTGGGGTGGGCTCGTGGGAATTTCAGTCCAGCTCTCAAAACACATTACAGTGACCTTGAGGGAAACATGTCTGATGGCACATTTACTCGGAAAGTTTTGTAGACACAGGTACTGCCACATATACAGAGCTGTTCCTTTTCTGTTATTATTCCATCGGAGTATGAGACATCTTTCTGGAACATGCCCCCTCCCGAGCACTCTGGCTGAGCTTTGGGGCAATCCAAAGACTGAATCATCTCCGGGTGCTTTTTTACATTATGCATAAAAAATTTTTTTAGTTAAATACTTTACATTAGGCACTTCAAGAAAGAAAATAATTACAATGATTTCAAAATGCAATCCCTGGACTCAAAAGATATCTTTTACAATTACACCCAAATATTATCTAGAAATGAATTTTTATTCATTAATTGATGCTAAGTCAATTAATGAATAAAAGTAAGTAAAATACCTATGCAAACTATAAAAATACACTATAAGCCAATTGGCAGTTTTTAGTTTTTTTAACATAATTCACATGTGTTTCAATCACATATACAGCCACTGCAGGAGTTCAACCAAACCACTTCTGCCAACGACTTAAAACTAAGTCTCAGCACCTACTTCACAGCAGCATTCTTCACAATAGCCAAAAGGTGGAAACAACCCAAACGTCCATCAAGAGATGAATGGATGGAGATGGGGTATAGATGGCTAATGGGATATTATTCGGCCTTCAAAAAGGAATTCTGACACATGCTATGATGTGGATGAACCTTAAAAACATTATTCTAAGTGGAATAACCCAGACTTAAAAGGAAAAACTGGTATGATTCCACTTATGTGAGGTGCTTAGAGAAATCAAATCCACAGAGACAGAAAGTAAAAGGGCAGGTGCTGGGGGCTGGAGGGAGGGAATGGGCGTTATCGTTAAATGACTAAGTTCTGTTTGGGAAGATGAAAGCGTCTGGGTATGGATAGTAGGGGCGGCTGCATGACGATGTGAGTGTACTTAATGCTGTTGAATTTTACACTCAAAAATGATTAAAATGGCAAATCTTGTTAGTTATATTTTACCACAGTTTAATAAAGAAAACGGAGCCTCCAGAGAAAGGTTCCCAGCCCACTGACCCTTTTTCTGCTGCTAAAGAGCATCTGGCTCTGTCCTAGTCCGGAGTCTTTGTACTGGCCCTTCTCTCTCCCTGGAATACTCTTCACCACGACCTCCAGAACAGGCTCCTTCTTGACGCTCAGGGGTCAGCCCACACTTCTCCCTCTCCAGTCTGTATCACACTGCCCTGTTAGTTAGTTATGATCTGTCCGTCTCCCCTCTCGAATGTAAGCTTCCAAGAAATTCCACCTATTTTGTTCCCTAGTACTTAGAATAGAGTCTGGTGCTTGATAAATATTTGTTGAGTGACTGAATGACTGAACCAGTAATTCTGGCGCTTAAAACATCAGTGTCATTTTCAATAAACAGGCCTTATTGAAGTCATGCTCTCAGGCTGAAGGGCTGTGCCCTTATTTCCTGAAGTCTACTCTCTCTTCCTTCCCATCCTCTCCCCACCCCAATTTTCCAAACCCTAATTCCAGTTTAATATCATTTAAATGAGTAACACTAAGCCTCTGGACATGGACCTCACCCATGTTAAAGTCCATGTGGTCCCCACCCGCCAAGCTGCCCTGCCCATCCCGGAGAGGCTAGGGCTTTGAAGGGGGAAATGATTTAGAAGTTGGCAGAGTCAAACATGCCAGTACACATGGCTCACAGGCCCATAAGGCACGATTCTGGAATGAAATGAAGACACAAGTGTCCCTCCCAAGGCCACATTTTATCACAGTTATCAGCTGGAGAAAGGCTCACTTCTAGCTACGATAGGCAAAGGAAGCCATCAGGTAAGAGAAAATCAGGAGCCATCTGAACCAGTCTCTGTCCTAGTTCTGTCCTCACATGACGATGTCTTTGACACCGACAGGATGGCTTCTCCAGAGCAGTGCATTGCCAGGCGTGGGGCACCACTGCCTGCAGGTTCGCCTCAAAGCCGGGGGCTGGTTGTGGAAGATGTAGGGCTCAAAGAACTCGGTGTTACCGGGAAATGTTCTTGTTTAGTGAGTCCATGTGTAACCCTTCAAGTTTTGCTGGCAGAAGATTGCATTTATCCGCATTGGCTATTAGTCCAAATGATCGCAGTCCCCAAGGATGAAGTTAAAGATACAAACATGATCTGCCCTTGGTGATATGTAGTAGGCGAGGTGAGTGACCCATGGCGTTTCTTTCTTACAGGAAGCCTTTTTCTAACATAGGGGTTTTACTTGACCTAATTCTCTTTGCTTAGTTCTTTAACCACAGAGGGTAAATCATCACTAGCCAGCCATGACGCAAATACAGGCTCCTTGTGTCATGGAGTATTAGGGAGAGTGTGAATCCCAATGTCTTACTCTTGGAACAATTATTCAAGGTACAGACTGGGAAAAGGAATTGACAATACGGTCTCTGTATCTTTATTAGACTAGTAAAAGAATGGTACATGAGGAAAATTACACGTTTTTGAATAATTCGGGATGCTTTTGCTCTAAAATGTAGAGTACTGACGAGTTGACTCATACATGCCCTTCCCATAGCCACCACCTCACCTTCTTGTCTCTTCCATTTTTCCCATGAATCAGGTTGCCATGACGATCCGAAGAAGTAGGAACTTGAGGTTTTGCTAAAGCAGCTGAAGAGAGAAAAACCATCTAATAGACTGAAAATAAGAGCCAGCTTTGCTCACACTCCCTCAACTACTCCAGCCGAGCCGGCCCCACTTCTGTCTGGTGGGGGAGCACATTCCCCACCTGCAGCTACTGACCCCCGCCCCGGGGGTCACACCAGTGGGGACAGCACGCTGCTCCTTTCTCGGTTTCACAAAGCAGCCCACGCCTGTGTGGGAGGATGTGGGTGTGCGAAGAAATTATACCAGTGAGTAGTTATGTCTCCACATGCATCATGATGGGAGACTGCATAGCGGATGTTTCCACCTTCCTCTGGGGAGGCACACAGGAAACAAGACAACGTATCTTTGGGTTCAGCCTAGTTTGATTTGAATGGTCAATGAGTTTGCCTTTCAAGCATTACTTCAAGAGGATACACTTCAGTATTTCAGTGATTGAGTTATTTAGATGTAAAAAAAAAATTTTTTTTTCCTGTCATTGTTATTTTTTACTACCAAATGGACATCACAGTGGTTCATCAGTTCCCCTCCCCTTCGCCCACTGGCTCCCCTCCCCCTGGGTAAACACTAGTCACTTCTCAGTGAACATCTGAGTCTGATGTTCTTTTGTTCCTTCTGTTTTACTTTGCTTTTATGTTCCACAAATAAGTGAAATGATATGATACTTGTCTTTCTCCTGGCTTATGTCACTGAGCATATACCCTCTAGGTCCATCCACATTGTTGCAAATGGCAGGGTTTCAGGGTTTCTTTTCTTTATATGGCTGAGTAAAAAATTATTCTTATTTGAAATTTCCTTAATAAGAGTTGTTGAGTTAAATATATCAGTCAATTATGGATACTTGGGTACTATTCTGATTGTTGGACTAAGATATAGGCTGTAGATACATGTGTTATATATATCCTCTCCCGTTTAGTTTCATCTGAGTGTATTTTGAGTTTGCTGGTGTGGTTGGCAGAGTAAGGCCCCCGACGAAAGATGTCCACAGCTTAATCCCCAGAACCTTACACGACACAAGAACCTGGCAGGTGTGATCAAGGTTAAGGATCTTGAGAGGAGATGATCTTGGATTAGCCAAGGGGGCCCAGTTTAATCGCATGACCCTTTAAAAGTGGAAGAAGACAGAAAAGTAGGTCAGAGAGATGGGATATGAGGACTCAAGCCACCACTACTGGCTTTGATGGTGGAGGAAGGGGCCGTGGGCCAAGGGATGTGGACAGCCTCTAGACGCTAGAAAAGGCGAGAAAACAGATTCTCCTCTGGAGCCTCCAGAAAGGAACCCAACCCTATCAGTACTGTGATTTTTGTCCAGTGAGATCCATATGAGACTTTTGACCTACAGAACCATAAGATAATAGATTTGTGTTGTGTGAAGCCCCTAAGCTTGTGGTCATTTGCACAGCAGAAATAGAAAATTAATGTAGCTGGTAGGTTCCAGACATCTTCGGCTGTCAAACTGCGGAACAAGTAGAAAACGTAGACATTTTAATGGTATAAAAGAATTTCTCTGCCTCTTTGGCTTCTAAATCAGCCAGCCTTAAATTCCATGCTCCCTTCTCCTTTATATATAGAGGAGGGAAAATGACCATAATAATCACTGACTGACCTCTTGCTGTGTCATGTGCTGTACTCAGACTACAAATACCATCTCCCTGAACGCTCGTATTCATTCCCTGTGTAGAAACTGAAACTTTAAAACTTGAGGAAGAATGTGCCCCAGATCACACTATTAGAGAAAGGCAGCCCCGGGTTTGGGATCCAAGCTCCTCTGACTCGAAAGGCTGTAAACACACGACTGCAACTCCGGAGTTTTGTCCATTTCCTCTGGCTCCATCATTGGTGTGAAGGCAGCCAGACAAGTGACTCTAGTGCTGTAGGGCGAGCATTTGCCTTGGATTTTCCAGGACCATCCTGCTAATCTGAAATAGTCTGTCTCCTTATCCTCAAAAGTCACCAAGATATCCCAGAAATTCTAATGTTTCTACAAGAAGTAAATAAATATCATAATAAAATACATGGGAGTCCCCCCGAAGCAGTTATTGAATCATATTTCCTTATTTGTATTCAGAAAACATGGCCCAGGTACCACTGTGTCACTTAGTCCCTCGGGAAAGTTACGGCAATTTGATGACTATTGTACCCGTTAAATTCCACCCTGTCCAAATAAGCTGGTTTATGGAGCACTAAGGGTAGGTTGGGCCACAATCCTGGTTATTTGATCAGCAGGACACCTCAAACTGCAAATACATGATTTAGGAGCTAAGGAAGGACATTCCAAAGCACAGGCATCCCGGGTGTACGTCCAGAGCCATACGATTGTATTTTAGAGACTCTCAAACAGCACAGCTAGTTCTGAAGCTCTCAGGACCTGCTCCCCAGTCTCAGGTGCTTGTACAGAGTCTGTACTGTCAGATTCCCATCTCCTGGGGCTGTGCCACCCTCTGCGTCTGTCTGAACCTGGACCCACAATTGGAGCGGCCCGGGGCATCACCCACCAGCTGGTACCCAGACCTACTGACAAACCAGGCCAGAGCTTGAGGATGACCCAAGACGGAAGGGAGACCATGAACTCTTGCCATCTGCTCTCATCTTGCGGCCCAGTTATCATTTTTTTCTATGGTTATTCACCAAACATGTGACCTGGCATTCGCTATCCATACCCAAACAACATAGAATCCAATGGACAAGTGAATGTTGCAAATTTAATAAGAGAGATAAAAAGAAAGGAATCTTAATGACCTTTAAAACAAAAGAAACAAGGGAGATTCGGGCTGATTGGATTTGTTCCTGTGCTAACTGTAACGTTCATACATTGATGGAAGGCATGCAAAGTGATACAGTCACCTTAGAAAACAGTTTAGCACTTTCTTATAAAGTTAGATACTATCATATGGCCCAGCAACACCACTCCTAAGTATTTAGCCTAGAGAAATAAAAATGTGTTCACACACACCAGAGAACTGGATGGAAATATTGATAGAACTTTATTCATCGTCACCCCAAACCAGAAACAACCCAGTGACCTTTGACTGAGGAAATGGTACAGACTGTGGTACATCCACACTAAGGGATACAGTCACTCAGCACCAAAAAGGGGCAACCCACTAATACCTGTGACATGGATACTGTCAGCTCTGTTACGCTAAGTAAAGAAGCCAGACTCAAAAGTTTTATGTGATGCAGGATTTCATTTAGGCGAAAACTGTAGGAACAGGAAGCAAATCCTGGGGGCTGGGAGAGAAGGGAGGGATAACTGCAGAAGGGATTTTTCTGGATGATGGAACCATCCTGTATCTTAATTGTGGTGGTAGCTCTACAATAGTGTTTGTCCAAACTCAAAAACATATACTAAGTAACATGAATTGTATTGTGTGTAAGTTACCTCCCAATTAACCGGACTTAAAAAATGAGTGATATCCCTTCTTGATAAGATAAAGGCAAATCCCATTCTGAGCTCCTGCAGGATAGTTTTGGACCCATGTGATCCTGGCACCCGGGACTGCGGCTGTGGTGTGCTCATGAAACAGCTGATGGAGGCCAGCCAGGTCCCTCACACTCGCTCGCCGCACTCCGCTCGCCCTGGCCTGGCGCAGTCCAGACACCACGCACCGCTGCCGTCCCCGCGCTGCCCCTCCGCTGGGGGTGCTCTCCCCATCCTGCTCCCCTGAGTGGCTCCTCCTGATGCTGCGGGTCTCTGCTTCCACGTCACCTTCTCAGAGAGGCCTTTTCCTGGGTTTTTCAAGCTGGACGGGGTGCCCACTGTTATTCTCTGTCACCATGCCCCATTGGGTGGTGTCACTAGTCAGGATTTTTCACTTTTTATCATTTACTAATTGATAAAATTGTCTTTTGTGCACCTTTCTTGTTTTTCACCCACATGGCCTGGAGGTGGAAGCCCTGTGAGCGCAGGCTTCCTTTCTGCTTGCTCACTGTTGTAGCCCTAACACCTCACAGGGTTCCTAACACAGAACAGGTGCTATAGTCAGAATGTCTGTCCCCCTAAATTTCATGTGTTGAGACCTAATCCCCAGGTGATGGTAGTAGGGGGTGGGCCTTTGGGAGGTGATCATGTCATGAGGGTGCAGCGCTCACGGGGGAGTTGGTGCCTTCATAGAAGAAACCTCAGAGAGCTCCCTCACCCCTTCAGCCTCGTGAGGACAGAGGCACAAGAGGGCCATCGATGAACCAGGAAGCGGGTCCTCAGAACCGGCTCTGCAGACGCCTTGATCTTGAACTTCCCTGACTTCAGGACTGTGAGAAATTTCTGCTGTTTATAAGCCACCCCTTCTATGGCTTTAACAGCTAGAATGGACTGAGACATTCAACACTGATGTTCAATAAATGTTTGTTGAACCCAGGACCCCAGAGGCCTTGCCTGGAGTGAGAGGGCCAAATCGTCAGCCACAGGAGTTGGCCCGGTATCGTGATTTTCTTTAAAGCCCACAGCTGTCGCTTCTCCTAGTCTCAGCGTCATGGTGGTGTCTGTCCCGCGTTGAACTGCCGTGAACCCCAGGCTGTGTAAGACAGAGCACCCACAGTACATTTCTTCTCCACGTTGAAAGACTTTGACAGACTTCTGGGGTGGGTTCCATGGAGTTTGGGAGGAACCAAATAGTGCCTATGGGGCACCGGAACACAACCGTGATCTGCGTGTGCTCGCAGCCCCGTTGCCCTTTGCGGTACAGCCGACTAAACTCAAACACCTCCAAAATATGCAAGACCTTCACATAGTCAGTCAATTATTAATTAATAAGTTAAAGCTTTTCCTAATGAAGACACAAGTTAAAATGTAATTTCTTACTTAAACCATAGTCCAAGATTCAAATATTGATTTCTTCTCTGTAAGTATAGACGAAATGTTTAAATTGTAGGCTTATATATTAACTAAGTATTCATCCACCTTAATCAAAAACTATGTCTGCGGGAACCACCAAAAAGCACTTTTACCCAGGGGTTTCTTAACATATGTCATACATTTTTTGAGTGGCATCTAGGAACCCACTATTCCCTCTGCCTAGAAAGCTCTTCTCCGGCATCCTCGTGGTTTACCCCTTTGCCTCCCCAGAGACTTGACTCCAAGTTCGCCATGACAACAGGTTCACCCCGGCCACCCAGCCTAGCAATGCGCCCATCGTCCCCCATCTGTGCCCCGCACCCCCTTCCTCTGTAGCGCTCACCTCCACCCGCCATGCTGTCAATGTGACTTGTTTGTTCTACTACAAGTCTCTCCTCCCTAGAAGCCCGATGAGAGTGGAAATATTCTTTTTTTACTCTTTTATTTACTATTGTATCCCTAGGGCCTAAAACCGTGCCTGGCACATAACAGGTGATCGATAAATACACGTTCGCTATTAGATAGATTGATGTAATGTATGACGTCAACCATTCCCATCTCCCCTCTAGACGGAAACCGCTTTCTCAGGCGGCAGTCACTGGCACGTGAGAGGTCATAGCTCAAGAGCTGCAGGGTACACGGGGGAACAACATTTCTTAGGTTCTTGCGGCTCCTGAGCTATGCACACCCACCAGGTATATCTCTGAAATTCTCTGCACAAACAAGTGAGGTTCAGGTGGCGGCCACAGGATGGAAGGACGATTGTCCTGGGCCCCAGGACTCGGTGGTGTCAGGCAGGTTGCCTCTCTGAACCTCAACTGCCTCGACTGTAAACCAGAGACACCACTTGCTCTGCTGGAGTGTGGGTGACGTAAAAACTGCCCTCTTCCCCTGGCCTTCCTGCTTGCGGTACCCTCTGGGCCCTATTCCAGGGCAGAAATCTGATAAATGAATTGGAACTAGTGGGTGTTAATATGTGTAAAAATTTTTTCTAAATGGAGAGTTTAGGAAGCCCTTGGCCTTAATCTGGAAGAACAATTTCAGAAACCAAAGAAAGGAAAAATTTCAGCTACGTGTGGAAGGAGTGCTTGATCGTTTTAGGACCAATGGTCCTCTTGGCACGCCCGAAATCAGACTTCAGCATGACCCAGGGGGCAGTGGCTGCAGGCTCTGGAGAATTGTCTGTTGGATTCTGCAGTCCAGCAGAATGCTCTGGGCGCCTGCTATGTACCTGGTGCTACAGGAACAAGAAGCTTTGCCCAAACAAGGTACATACCTTAGCTACACACACGTGCTTTCTAGTGGGCCACATCCCAAGGTTTACAATCCAGTATCTTCTGCTGCAGAGTAGCAGATCACAGGATAGCTAGAGAGAGGAACTCCTTCCCTGCCCTCAATAACTCCTCTGTGTTGTCTCCAGATTGATAGGTGTTTTGTCTCCAGCCCTGAGGAATATCACTATTGTCCTCATACATGGAAGATACAGCAGTTACTATTTACTTACAAGCTTCTACATTACTGTCCTTTGTGTCATGTCAACATACCCCTTTCCTTCTGGGTGGTTTCCTTCTGCTCCTGCGTTTGAACCTAGGTTGGTAGTCGATTTATGCTGGGAGGAGTGAAGTGGTGAGGGTGGTGGAGAGGGCCCCTCAGATCTTCCTACACTGCCTCACTGTGTGTCTGTTAGACTCTCACAGAATCTTTGCGTGGTGTTATGTTCAGGGTTGGGCTTACTGTGTTCTTGGCTGGCTCAGTCTGTGCTTCATAAGTAATGTGCATGATGTGGGTCTGTGATATGCATCTGTTCCCTTTACTGACCCTTCACAGAACAGGTAGGGCCAAATCTCCCAAGACGTTCCCCGAGAGAAAGTCTTATGGGGAAAAAATACATTACCTCCTCTCTGACCTCTAACACTTTGCTTATGGGAGAAAAAACTTTTTTGGCTGTAAAACATTTTTTTTTTTTACTCTCTCCAGACTTTCTGGCTGACACACACACACAAAAACATAACCTTAATGCACAGCGCCTCAAAACCCAAGTTCTTTCATTCATTCAATAAAAATTAAGAGAGGTCGTTAACCTTAAATTAATTAAAGTCAGTTATTTTACCAGAAAAAAAAATGGGTTAATCTGGGAATGAAAGAGAATTGCAATTCAGGAAACAGCAAGCTATGGCAAAACCATAGGCAAGTCCAATAAACAAAGGAGAGGAACATTATTTTATGGAAAAGAATGAGTGAGGTGGGAGGGGTTGTTTCAGGGTGAATGCAGTTTCTCACTGGCTGAGTTGCAGGGGTAGACACTTTCTTGCAGGAGATGCAACGTACATCTATCTAGTTGGGGCCTGCAACTGATGACTCCTTTCCTGTTGAGGTTTCCTCCCTTGCAGCTTATAATGACGATTTACCTGGAGTGGAAGGCTCCCCTTTCTAGCCTCTCAGCTTACTTGAAGGAGGCTTCCTTTTATTAATGTTCACAAAGCCTTCCTGTGCACTGGCAGATCGGAGTGGACGAGATAGAGTGGAGGCTAGGGAGCTGGGACAGGGTGGGGACACTGGTAGCTGCCGAGGGCACAGCAGGGTCAGGCAAGCCTTTCAAAGTACTCACCCCCCTCCCAAGCTACCATCACACCCGAATTCTCCCCAGGGCCTTTATTTGATAGCAAGTGCAGCAGGACACAAAGGTGCCCCCAATCCAACTTCTTTTTTTAAGAGCAACACTTTTTAAGAGCAATTTTTAAGGTCTTGTTAATCTTTAAAATAAAAGTTATTTTACCAGCAAGAACAGGTTTATTTGTAAATGGCAGAGACTAGCAAGCTAGGACATGCAAGCTACAGCAGAACTCGGGGCACTTGCAGAGAACAAAGGAAAGGAACACTCTATTACAGAAGAAGTGGCGAGTTAGGAGGGCTGTTTCTAAGCAAAAAGTCCATTGGAGTCAACTGGGAGTGCCACATATTGTAGCTTCTCATTGGTTGAGTTGTGACAGTCTCTCATTGGCTGGGCTGTGGCTGAGGCAGAAGATGGAAACCTTCCTCCTCCTGCTGGGTGGTAAAGTAGCTAAAACAGTATGACGCCCATCTCTTCCGATGGGCTCTGAGATGCACCAGGAGTGGTGGGCACGAGAGCTTCTCCAGCAGGCCTCCCAAAGCCATGTCAGTGAGGTTTCCCCTTATTTACTTTTCACAATCTCTTCCCTACAGATAAACATCCCACGCCGACTCATTAACTTGGTGAGGACAGAGGAGGAGGACAGGGCACAAAGACCTGGGAGATGCGCAAGAACCATTTCTGACGTATAAAGCTGCATCAACAGTTCAATCGCGATTTAACCCCACGTTTAAACCAAAAGCCCACGCTAGCTCCAGGGAAGTGGCGATCTGTACCTGGTGCCATGGCAGATCACCTGAGTATCTCCCTTTCTGCTCCCCCAGGCCCTTTCAACACTTCCAACAAGTGTCTTTTTCTTTTACTTCCCCTATGAACATATCTGATCTCTGAAGGTGGTGCCAGGAGTACATGCAGAAGTCAGTGTGTCTTTGCTGAGGTCAGAGCCCTAAAGATATGACAGTCCTTGCTCCCTTCCCTTCCACTCCCAAGTGACCTTGGGATTTCACCAGGAGGAAAGCAGAAGCCAGCATTTAGAGAGCGGAGATGTTCCCCTGGCTGAGACACCACTAGAGCAGCTGGGCGACAGAAACATGACTGACCTCTTAACACCCCACTGCCACCCCCGCCATTTCCCACGCCCTAGTTTGGACTTGGTAAGTGCTAGCAATTCTCCACCCTGGAGCTTATCTCCAGAAAATGTTCGTCAGGATTTCACTGGGCAGCTCAGGTTTCCAAATATAAGGTGGAAGAAGTAGATATTTAGTAATAACGTTTAATCAGTAGTCCCGCGCCAACTGACGTGTGACCTTGAAGGATAACCTAGCACAGAGCAAACACTGTAAAAAGCCACATCCTGATAAAGTCACTGTGATGAACACATTGTTGCATTTATGACAAACTCGATTTCTCCTGTACTTTGGGAAAAGTGGTCATCCATTCCACAATGGGCATAAGATACTCTCCGTGTTTGGGCTAATATCTGGTGTTAACCTTGAGCTATTGAAAATAAAAGCAACTACGTACGACCGCTAAGCCTGAGCCTGGGCTGACCACTTCATCTCATTTATTCATCTCGTTTGACTCCCACAGCGGCCCTCGGCGGTAGGTTCTGCCGCCATTTTATTTTAGAGATGAGAAAATGAGGCAAGGAGAAGGCATGGCACATGGAGTCCACAGCCCCAGTAAGCGGAGAAGGCGGAAATCCAGCTCAGGTGGTTTGATGCCACTTTCAGGTGCTCACCCCCCCTTAAACTATTTATGCGGTGGCACCTCTATTTGCTGGCACCGGAGGGATCTGTCACGGTCTCTTAGAGCCCCCTGAGCAGAGCAGTAGAAGGTAAGTGGGAAATCCCAGGAGATTAGAGGTCATCTGGAGGCTGGAAGACATGGAGGGGGATCTTTTGTGCTGCCCTCATTGTAGGAATGAAATCATCACGCAGAGCTCTCCACATTCGTTCAGAGACGCTTCTCCAGTCAGGATTTAGGCCCAATTCTTGATGTTTGGGTTGCAAGAAATGTATTAAATATGGAAGGGGTGGCTTTTTTGTTTTTTAATCATAAGGCTTGGTTTCATGCAGCTGATGAAACATGTGAAAGTGTGTGTGTGTGTGTGTGTGTGTGTGTGTGTGTGGTATATACCTCTATTCTTTACGCAACAGGCAAAAATACTTGCCTCACCTTTTACTCCATGTTCTCAAATCATACCCAAAGGGATGACCACTGCAGTGACTTTCCAGTTACTGAGCTTTACCAGTGGTGACTTTAATTTCTGTCTTCTTAGTTCTCTTCTGGGTTATTGTTTTAATCAACCTACCATGCATATTGCTACATTCACATTCCAAAAGTCTTGAGCTTTCAGTGAAATAAGCCAGGCAGAGAAAGACAAATCCCAAATGATTTCACTCATTTGTAGAGTATAAAAAAAAAAAAAAAAAGCAAAACTAAAAAAAAAAAAAAAAAAAAAAGAAAACAAAGCAAAACGGAAGGAACAAAACAGCAGCAGACTCACAGACTCCAAGAAGAGACCAGTGGTTACTAAAGGGAAAGGGCTGGGGAGGGTGGAAGATGTGGATTAAGGGGCACTATAGTTAGCGCACACAATATAGGGGGGTCATGGGGGAGGCGGTACAGCACGGAGAAGACAAGTAGGGACTCTGTGGCATCTTACTACACGGATGGACAGTGACTGCAATTGGGGGGGGGGCTGGATAATATGGGTGAATGTTGAGACCACAATGTTGCTCATGTGAAACCTTCATAAGATTGTATATCAATGATACCTTAATTTAAGAAAAAAAGTCTTGAGTTTTGGAAGCTGTTGCAAAGTTAACTATGAATTTATTAGACCATTTGTAACTACGGGTAAGATAGCTTTGGAAAAAAGCAACCTATTAAAACCCTCCCATGGTGCCCCATCTGTTTCGCCCAGAGAAAGTGAGGTCAGGCTATGGAGGGGGCTCCACGGAGCCTGGCCCAGGTGGGCTTGGATGTGCCCTGATGGAGAAAGAGGAGTTAAGGAACAGTCACTTTTCTACCATTGGCTCCTGAGGGGCATCTGCGGAGTTGGTTCAAGGGAAGGTGATTCAGCTTGAGGGCCTCCATAAACCAGGCATTGGGCTAGGTGTAAACATTTTGCAAATATTTTACTACCTGCTACAATATGATAGCTAATGGCTAACCTTATCAAGCACACTCTTCCAAGTGCTTTACAAGTATTAACTCATTTAAAGTGTCCCACAACTAAATTAAGCAGATTCTATTATTATCCCTACTTTAAAACATCAGGAAACGGAGTCATTAAGAGGCTAGGTGACTTGCCCAAAGTCATACAGCTGGTATATGTCAGAAGCAGGATTTAAACCCAGCTCCAGAAACACAGCTCTTCACCTCTGCACTGTACCGCCTGCACTGAGGGAAATGAAGCTTAGAGACGTCACCTAGCTCAAGGTCACACAACTGGAAAGGCAGAGCCTGGGCTCAGAGCCCAGGTTTTTCTGGCATCGAATGTATGCTTGCTAGGATCTGTGCTGCCTTGATCCTGTGATCGCTGGAAACGTTTCATCCTACCTGTTAGGAACAGACTGAGATAAGCCTCTGTTCTGTTTCCCTCTCCTCCACTCGCCATTCTCTTCTCTTGGCGCCCCTCTTCCCCTGCTGCTTCTTTCTTCTCTGGGTTTTCCCTCCTCGTTACCCCGCCCTTGCTTATGCCTCAGGTCCGCCAGTAACGCTCAACAAGGGCGACAGGGCACAAGAGATGACTGAGCCCTGACCTCATTAATTTAAGCACGACTTATACAGCTTAAGAGTAATTGCCAATCTGACTAGAAGTCCATTAATAACTGAAAAATTAAATGCTGATCTCAAGAAATGTCTACATGATGAATTGGTCCAATTGCTGTGACCAAGGGGCATTTTGATTTTCATTATGGTCCTGTTCCCCGATTAGATCAGATCGTTAAGTGCTCACGACATTCATCGTCTACTGATTTGATCGAACATTTGACGTGGGCATTGAGGATAAGTAAATAACACGGCCTTATCCTCAGGCCAGATTCCTAGGAAGACAGATGGGACAGACAGACATGCAGGCTGCCAAGCAAGCGCCCAGTTTGTTAGCCTGGGGACAACTCGAGGTTTTCCAAAGCACCCAAAGTCTTTCAAAGGAAGGCCTTTGCAGAGGTCATCAACACCTCAAAGACTCCAGCACACTCATTCATACTCACAACCCTTTTGGTGCATTACACAGTTCGCATTTCTTCTCCTTGAAGCACCAGGACTCTGTAGGGCTCTGACCTTGACCCTTTTCTCTGCCTGCCAGCTCATGCCCTGTCATGCACTCAGGGCCCATCTCTTGCTGAAGACTTCCAGATCTGTGTCTCCGGACTCTCGACTGATATTTCTAACCATCTCCCTGAAGTCTCCACTTGACTATTCTCAGGAATCTTAAATTGAATCAGAACTAAATTCCTACACCTTTCCCCATACAGATTTGTCACTATATTGCCCCACTGTCCAGGCTAGAATCCCTGGTTCTCTCGAAGCTCTCCCGCTCCTATACTCTGTATTCAGTAGGTAAGTTCTGTTAGTTTTTCTACCAAGGAGATGCCTTCCAAAGGGCTCCGTTTCTCTATGCTTACTGCTTCTGCCTCAGTCTGTCATCTCCCAGGGGACTATGGCCACCACCTTATAAAGAGTGTTCGTGAGAGAGGCCCTTCACCTCCTCCCTGTGGGTCTCCCCTTCTCACAGCCTCTAAGCTTCTAAAGGGCAATCTGCTCACCTTCCAATATAGTTACCAGCAGAACCGAGCTGGTCTCACCTCCCTTTAGCCATTATTCATATTGCTGCAGAACTTCATTTTCTACAAATCAGTCGTGTCTGTATTTCTATTCGTTTCCTGTCACGTACAGAGTAAAGGTTAAACCCACTAACCTGGCATGCAGGCCCTCTGACAGTCTGGTCGCCATCTAATCCTCTACCTCCTGAATTCCCGCCTTTCTTCTCCACCGACCTGACACTCTAGCTGAACGCCGATGCCCCGGTTCCCCGAACATGCCGCCTCTGTGCGTCCCCACACCTTCACACACGCCACTGCCGCCGCCAAGAGGGAGCCCCTCCGGGCACCGGCCCTGGCCCCGACTGCGACCCGCCTGCCTGTCTTCTAGCTCCTACCTCCGTGTCCCCTCCTCGGGGACACCTTCGCAGATGCTCCAAGGTGATGCTTTCCCCTGCAAACATACACCACCTTGATGCTTGTCTCCACGTATGATGTTGTTTTGCAAGGATTTATTTAATTGAATCAGTGTCTGGCTTCATTTCCTGTGGCTGCCGCAACAAATTACCACAGACTGGATGGCTGAAAACAGAAGAAGTGTATTCTCTCACAATCCTGAGGGCCAGAGGTCCCAAGTCAGTAACACTGGGCTAAAATCAAGATGTTGCCAGGGCCACACTCCCTCCAGGGGCTCCAGGAAGAATCCCTTCTTTGCCTTTCCAGCTTCTGGGGGCTGCTGACATTTCTTAGCCTGTGGCCACACCATTCCAATCTCTGCCTCTCTTCACATCACTGTGTCCCCTGTGTGTACTGTGACATTCCCCTTTGCCTGCCTCTTATAAGGATGCACGTCATAGCATTTAGGACCTCTGGAATGACCTAGGATAATATCCCCACCTCAAGGTCCATAATCATACCTGCAAAGACTCTTTTTCCCAATGGGGTAACACAGATTCTGGGGATTTGGGTCTGATACTTTTGGGGACAGTATTCAGCCCACTGCCCTGTGCCAGTAGATGGGGGCCTCTAAAAGGGCCAGAGACGTGGTTTAGTCATTTTTTTATTCCCAGCCCTTAGCACTAACAGGCGTTCAACAAACGTTTAATGGATGTTGGGGGAATAAATTAAGTTAAACTCTCTCATCCCACAGATTTGGCTGTTCATTCATTCAGTAAGTATTTACTGACCATTACTACGTGCCAGACACTGCCCTAGGGACAAAGTACCGTCACCGCACGAAACAAACGCAGCTCTGTCCTCATGGAGCCTACATTCTAATGGAGGAACAGGTGCCAAGAAGGGGAACCGGTACATAAATATACAATTACACGGTGTGCTAAGGGTCAGGAAAGAGAAAAACAAAGATCAACGAGAAAGGATAAAAGAATGGAGATCAGTACAGGCCTTTCTGTGCAAGTAACATTGTAAGCTGAGATGTGCAGGGCGGAGAACCCGGGAGTGAAGTGGCAGGGACAGTTATTCCAGACCGAAAGAGCAATGTCTGCACAGGCCTGAAGGCAGTAAGGAGCTCGGCGAGTCCAAGAAACAGGAAGAAGCCCAGGAAACTAGAGCCTGGGATGGGGCTGGAGCAAAAAGGAGAGCCCTGTTTTCCGTTTAGTGAAAGGACCCCTGTGAAATGTTTTGTTTGGGGATGCCAGATTTCTAGTTGTCCTGAGAAATAATGACATCATAAGACAATGACATCATGAAATGATCTGAGAAGAGAATGAAAGGATTGAATATAGAGGCTGCTACATATAAATATTTGTCTTTTTTGGTTTTTTTAATTGAAATAGAGTTTATATACAATGTTATATCGGTTTCAAGGATACAACAGAGTGATTCAACGGTTACATGCATTATTAAATCCTCACCCCAAGTAGTGCAGTTATTTTCTGCCAACACAGGAAGATGTTACAGAATCATTGACCATATTCTCCAAGCTACACTTCCATCCCATGACCAAGTTGTATTATGATTGAGGATTTTTGTGCCCCTTTATTCCCCTCACCACCCACACATCCAAACCCCACCCCCATGGTAACCACCAGTCAGTTCTCAGTATCTATGAGTCTACTGCTGTTTTGTTCATTTCGTTTTGTTTTGAGATACCACATATAAGTGAAATCATATGGTATTTGCCTTTCTCCACCTGGCTTATTTAACCTGGCATAATACCCTCTAGGTCCATCCCTGTCATCACAGATGGCAGGATTTCTTTCTTTTTTATGTCTGAGTAATATTCCACTGTGTATACGTACCGCCTCTTCTTTATCCATTCATCTACTGATGGACACTTTGATTGCTACCATATCTTTGCTATTGTAAATAATGTGGCAAAAACAGGAGTACATACATCTTTTTGAATCAGAAATTCTGTTTTCTTTGGGCAAATTCCTAGAAGTGGATATAAATATTTGTTGACTGGACAAAGAAATGAGAGCACAACATTCCAAATTGGTAGGAGTGGGGTGGCAGAAGAAGAAATGTCTGCTTCTATTTCCAAATACCCTGAAGTTCTGTTGCTTAAGGGGCTAAGGGAACCACAGGAAAGGGGGATCACCAAAGCGGAGGGGTGGGCATTGAAGATGATGCTTGCTTGTTTTGAATCTACAATATTCTCAACTGCTCAAAGTCAGAGCTACTTCTGCAAAATTGAATGAATAAAACTTAGGACAAATGCTCAGTTTGGTATTCACCAAATATATAAAGGAAAGCAGCAGAGCATAAGCAAGATGTGGAACCAATCTAAGCTATGAATTCCACCAATCCCTTAGTTTGTTATTTCTGGTTCAGTTCTGACAAATGGAGTCAATCATGCTTTCAGGTATTTATCCTTAATAATGAAAATTATGTAAATAATATTAACATAGATATAAAAAATAATAATAACATTCACTGGGCACTTACTATACACCAAGGCACTACACTAAACATTCTACATATGCTACCTGTTTTGCCCTCTCAAATATCCTATTAGATGGATGGTTTTTTAAATTAAGATATCATTGATATACAGTCTTATGAAGGTTTCACATGAACAGAATTGTGGTTTCAATATTCACCCATATTATCAAGTCCCCCTCCCAACCCCAGTGCAGTCACTGTCCATCCGTGTAGTAAGATGCTCTAGAGGCATTACTTGTCTTCTCCGTGCTGTACTGCCTTCTCCGTGACCTACCTATATTATGTGTGTGCTAACTATATGCCCTTCATCCCCTTCTCCCTCCCCACCCCTCCCCTTTGGTGACCGCTGGTCCCTTCTTGGGGTCTGTGAGTCTGCTGCTGCTTTGTTCCTTCAGTTTCGCTTTGCTGTTAGTGGATATTTCTTACAAGCTCATTTTTCAGATGAGGAAGGCAGAGCAGAGAGGGTAAGCCCCTTGCCCAGGGTCACAGAGCAAAGGCTGCTCCGGAACTTGGGCAGTGTGATTCCAGAAGCCTTGTCCTTAAAACCGCTTCCCTAAAAGTCTACTCCTTGCATTTCAGACATTTAGATTTTACTTTCACTCTTTTAAAAAAAAAATCAAGATATTTAATAGCACATAAGAAAAATCAAAGTAGCTTCTTCTCTCAAAGATTCATTAAAATCCTCCATTCCAAAATTATAACAGAAGAAAAATTTTAAGTAAGTATATAACCCAAAGAATAAGATAAAATTATGTGAGTCCATACTGATAGACATAAACAATTGGATAAATAAATAAATGGAGGAGAAAGACCATGTTTTCCTTATGTGATATTCCAATTAGGAATAGAAAAGAAATGAGGGAAATAGAAAATCACCATTGGAACACAAGTAATAAACGCTGTAGTCGAGACCCGCTAGTGGATGCTAAAATTAGTGGTTAAAAGTTTAAGAAGAAACAAGATAACTTGTATAGTCTCAAACTAGCTCCTCCCCAGCAAAAAAGAAATACACACACATATGTATATATATATAAACTACAAAGGCAAGACTAGTAACTACGAAATGGAACAACCTTGTAGACACCACCTAAACTAACTGATCATGGTTAACATCACCATTAATAAGACACATCTATCTGTATGGTGTCCCCTACATGATACATTCACAAGGGACATCCTGTCTGTGGGATTCTTCCCAATAATGCATAACCCCAATTTACCAGAGCAGAATACCAGGTAAATATCAGACAAACCGAACTGAGGGACATTCTACAAAATAACCAACCAGAACTCTTCAAAAACCTCAAGTCATGAAAGACCAGGAAAGACTGAGTAACTGTCACAGACTGAATGAAACTAAGGAGACATGACAACAAAATGTGTGTGTCACCTGTTTGCATCCTGGCATAGTAAAAGGACAATAATGTAAAAACTGATGAACTCTGAATAAAGTGTATTGTTTAGTGAATAGTGTCGTACTAATGACAAGGCCTTAGTTTGGGTGATTGTACTATGTTCCTGTAAGATACTAACTTTAGAGGAAGCTGGGTGAAGAGTCTCTAGGAACACCTATACTATTTCTGCTGCTCTTTATAATGTTAATATCCTATTTCTTTTTAAGTTTAAAAAATAATGATAATCAGGAGGTCACCTTGAAACTGTAGGCCAGAGCAGGGACAGTGGACACTCCATAGCCTGGGCCAAGATTATATTTCTAAGAAACCCGTTCCTAAACAACTCAGCTGCACTCACCCTTATCCACTGACCAATAAAATACATTCCACCCAGAAATACATATCCCCACCCTAATCATGAGAAAACATCAGTCAGACCACGAATGAGAAACCGTCTCCACAATACCTGGCTGATACCCCTCAGAGCTGTTACGGTCATTGCGATGCTTCGTTTTAGGCGTCCGTTTGGCTGGCCCAGGATACCCAGTTATTTCATCGAACACTAATGTAGGTGTTGCTGTGAAGATATTTTTGTAGATGTGGTTAACATCTACATGGACTCTGCTTACGAAGAGATTATCTTTATAATAAAGGAGATTATAATGTGGGAGGGTCTCACCCAATCAGTTGGGGGCCTTAAGAGAAAAACCTGAGGTTTTCCCGAGGAGAAGATATTCTGCCTCCAGGCTGCCACACCAAATACTGCCTGAGTTTTCAGTCGGCCAGCCTGCTTTACAGACCTCTGACTTGCCCGCCTCCACAGTCACATCAGCCCACTCCTCAAAACCAACCTCTGTCCTAGGGAAGGGACCTTTCCTCTTTTGTCTATTTCTTCAAAGACTCATAATTCTGGCTTTCGCCTGGCGCGGTGTGTATGATCAAAAGCATCTGAAGAATCTTGTGATTTTGCACCAGGAAAAGGAATGCATGGAAGGTTTCAAGCCAACGAGAGCAGTCAGATCAGGGACTCGGTGGAAGCTGTCGCTGGATAAAGCTCCGAGAATGAAGCTGGAGCTGACCTCTAAGTGTCTCTGACCATTTCAGGAGCCAGGAGAAAAGGTGAGATGACAGATCAAGGTTCACGTGGCCACAGGAAATTTATTACAGTTATCCTGACACTTTTATTGTCATATGGCATTTTCTTTACCTTTCCTTTGGAATGGTAGGTGATAAGTTTTGCAACTGGTTCATGATTTTATCTTAAGGCCCTTGCAGATAAGTGTGGGGCCTATGTTAGCTTTCCATTGTCTGATATAATAATAAGAGTCATAATAAGTAAAGAAATGATAGTAATACTCTTTGCCTGAGTAATTTTTTGTATCTAGATGAGGCCTCAGAGATCATCCAGTTCCATGCTCAGATTTTGAAGATTACAATAGGTGGCTTTACCCAAAGTCACAAAACAAGCAAAGACAGAAGAGTAAAACCCAGGCCTTCAACTTTTTGCCCAGTACTTTTTCACCACACTCTGCTCCCTGTCAGTGCAAAGGTTAGTTCAGTGCTGTCCCAAAGAAATACAATGCAAGTCACATGTGTCATTTTTAATTTTCTAATCACCGTACTTTAAAAAGTAACAAGTGAAATTAAGTTTAATAATATGTTTTCTTTAACCAATGCATCTACACTATTACCATTTCAACATAAAATCCATGTTTTAAAATTATTAGTGAGGCACTTCACATTTTTTGGTATTAAGTCTTTAACTTCCAGTGTGTGTTTTATACCTAACAGCACTTATCGAGATGAGTCACATTTCAAGTACTTATAGCTTCCTGTGGCTAGTAGCTCCCAGAACGAGAGGGCAACTCTATTTAAATAACTCATGGGTAAGTGCATCAGAGAACTGGGTCTGAGCACAAAGTCCTTCATTCAACCAACTGAGAAAGATAACCCTTATGTTAAAACACAATGTCCAGGTGGTGAAAGTCAACTGGGAAGTTAGCACAGGCAATCATTGCCTAACATGTCTTTAGACCAGCTTCCTCAAAGCCCTGGTAGAATTGCATACTTACATCCTAGATTTTCTTTCCAAACAATTACTGTTAGTAACATTGCCCTTGGAGCTTCCATACTTGAACAATTCCTTTTCTAAAGTCTATCCAAGCAGCCATGATGCAGGCCAAATTTTGAACAAGAATTTGTCTTTCATGCCATCAGAGGTTTCCCACTAATCCAGCTTTTCCTCTTATCTACACCCCTGTAACATCTCTTCCTTCCCGAGAAGACATAGGTCCTCTTACTTCCTCCCTGTCAATATCTACTAAGAATTAGAAATTTAGTAAAATGCAACTGTAAAGGCTGGTAACAACTGAAAGATTGCCTCCCCAGGGGAAATTTGTATCTTCTTTTAAAAAAAAAAAAAAACCCTAAAAAGATGGAATCAAACACCCACTGTGGAGTTATAGGTTTTTGAAAGAAAAAAGTAGAAACATCCCTTAGTGTTTCTGAAATTACATTATATAGATCATGGGTCAGCAAACTACAGCCCTAGGGGCTCAATCTGGCCCACTGCCTTTTTGTTCAGCCCAAATTTCCAAATAGTTGGGAAAAAGATCAGAAAAAAATAATATTTTAAAACAAGTGAAAACTATATGAAATCCAAATGTTGGATTCATATGTAATTTTATTGGAACACAGCCATGCTCATTCATTTACATATGACCTGTGGCTACTTTCAGTTACAGCAGCAGGGTTGAGCTTTTGCAATAGAGCCCACGAACCCTAAACCATTTACTGTCTGTCCCTTTACAGAAAGTGTGTCAAACCCCGGCACAGGAAAGTGTTCGTGTCATCTCCTTACGGTATACAGTTGGGTATCTGAAGCACTTTTCTTAGAGCTACAAAACAGGTCTATATTAGTGCAGAATCATAATTTCATGCCTGTTTTGCAGAGCCTGGGATATCTGTTAATGGAATAAATTGTATAAATTGTATAGGGATCTGAATTGTCCATTCAAGACTCCCACAATTACCAGACTGCCTTCACACTGTGTGTAGAAGGATGTTTCTATATCAGAATCGCAACAGCCTTCATACTTGTCGACCAAACTAGTATCAGTGCCTGTAACAGCTGGCGCTGCTGGGGTCTCCCTGCCTGCCTTCCTCCTCCCCTCTCTCCTCCCTCCCTCCCTTCCTTCCTTTCCAGTCTAGCTTCTCCACAGCTGAAAGAGGGGAATGACCACCTCCACCTGCTCAAGCTGTGGCTGAAGATGCAGAGATCTTATTTTGCACAGTCTGTAAGAATTAGAAGGAGCTGATAGGAAGCAAAATGCTGATGAAGGGGTTTAAGGAGTATTTTCTCACAGTACCAGTCCTGAGCATAGACTAAATGGCTAATCCAAGAATAACATGTTCAGACCTGTCAGCATGTCTGCTCCCAGGGCAAGTGTTTCACACCAGGCGACTATGTGAATGGGATTGGCAGGCATGTAATAAACACACATGTTAATAATATGAAAATTAACATTTATGGAACACCTACCATGTGGCAGGAACTCTGCTAAGTGCTTTGTGTATTTTATCTCATTTTCCCCTCACAATACATCTATAAGGTGGATACAATATTGTTTTCTCTGTGTAACATATGGAGAAGCCCTAACGTAGAGATGGTGATCTGCCCAGGGGCACACGATAAATAACAGAGCTGGGATGCTAAGCTAGGCTTGTCCATGTCATGGGGGAACCTCATTAAGTACAAGATGCAATATGCCTTTTTCTTCCCCCACATATATATTATCATGGTGCGTATCTTTCTCTTAGACGTATACAACCTTCCCCCGAGAACACCGAAGGTATTCCAGGGACTTGAAGGAGTAGGCAGCTGGTGAGGGTGTGAGTTTTGGATTGTTATAACAAGAATGCGAGAGAGAGAGAGAGAGAGAGAGAGAGAGTTAATATTTCACTTCTAACATCCAAAATCAGATTTTCAATTCCTTAGCAAGACAGTAGGCCTGAAAGTCAGGTTTTGTCAATAGAAGAAAGGATTTTTCTAAATTCTCTTGTCTCCTCCCTTGCTATATCAATCACCACGTCTGGAAGACTTGTCCACAGACTTGCACAGAGGTCTGTTCCCTGAGAGAAGAGCCGGCTTAGTCAGAGATGCGGGGAGACGCGTGTGGCCCGTCCCCTCCGTGCCGGTGCTCCTGAAGGATGAGCAGTCGTGGGTGAGAGAAGGGAGAGCTGAACTCGAGGGGTTTCTGCTCTGCTGTCTGCCGAGGCCTCTGGGAGGAACCCCTGTGGCTGCCTGGCCTGGAGGGAGGGGGCCGCATGCAGGCTCACGGGGGAGGGGTTGACCACCTCAGTTCCCCCAAGGACATCCGTTTCCACATGGGACATCCGGGGTGTGGGACATGGGCCTAAGTTTAGAATCTGGCTGAGGAATTTGCAGAAGCATTCACGTCCGAAGTGTCCTCGGGCCTAGTGAAGACCAAGGCAGGGTCCGGGTGTAGGGACGAGAAGGGGCGCCCTGACCAAGCCAGAGAGGGGGGCACCCCACCGGGGCTTCAGCCCTGCGGCCCCCAGGGACTGTCTGGCCGTCTCGGGTCCAGGATGTGCCCAGAGGGTCCCCGATCTCCCTCAGTACACTCCTTCGTGCCCAGTCCCCCAAACACGCCACCATCTGGAATAAGGGGAGGCCAGACATCTGTCAGACTGAGCATTGTCTCCAAAGAAACAGAATATTTAAGTCTAAAGAAAGGGACTATTTAAATTGTTGGCTTGAACTGCACTGCTTAATTAGACTAACATAATTTTCCTCCACCAGCAAATACCAGTGGGGTTTTAAAGGATATCATGTAGGTTACAGGGAAAAAATTTTTTCTCAGTCCAAATCTGAGCATACTGTGAGAAAATCTGTCCCTCCCAGAGCCTTTACTCTAAACCATTTCATTCTACTGATAGAGGCTGTGTGTGTGTGTTTGGCCGGGGGGTAGGGGGGTGGAGGGGTGGTTATATTCATCTACAGTTACTGTATTAGAAGTTAAAACAGAATTTTAAAAAGAACTTATTAATTCATTTTAAATAATAAAAAAGTAATCTCCCCATCTCAAGAACTTTAACAGTCACCTTTGCAGAGTCCCTTTTGGCATCTAAAGTAACATATTCACTGCTTCCAAGAATTAGATGTAGACATCTTTGGGGTACATCATTTAGCCTACCACAGTATAATGATAAGAACAGACACCCTCAGGGGTCCACTGAAAGGGCCCGGGGACTCCGGGGTCCTAGCTGGCCGCTCTAACAGAGATCCAAACTAATAGTGGTTCAAACAAAATACAAGTCTTTCTTTCCCATACTGCAGTTCAGGCAGAAATCCAAGGCTGTCACGGCAGTTCCACAGCGCCGGGGACTTGGAATCATCTCCTCTTGTTCTGCCTTCATCTGCAGGATCCAAGGTGACTTTGTCTTCCAGAGGGTCGCCTCCATCTGAATGATTCCAGCTGACTCCTTTCCAACGGGAAGGAGAAAAGGGTGGAAAGAGGACACTCCCCGTCTCTCATACATTCCTTCTGCTCATATCCCTTTAGCCAGATCTGGTCATATAGTCACACCCAGTTGCAAGGGCGCTTGGGAAGGCAGCTTTAACTGGACCATCATGGATCCAGCTAAAAATTCAGCTAGAGTCGAGCAGTCTCTACTTCAGTTCTGATGAGGAGAATCTCATCTGGTGCTGGAGATTACCGTAATCTGAAAGCATCGTCGTTATTATCGTCTATGGTGACCATCATGGATACTGTCGGTGGCTCTTCAGCATCCATATGTCCCTTTTTCCCACCGGCAGCAGCCACACAGTATAAGTGGGACCCCAGAGCCAAGAAATTCTCAAGAAATGGAACAAGATTCAATATTACCTGAAGCCTGCCTCTGAACTTTCAATTGCATGAGTCATTAATTTTATTTAAGTTCAAACCTATTTGATTTGGGGTTTCAGTTACTTGCTGCCAAAAGCTATTCACTTCACTAACTATATAGTATTTTCCCAACCAAAAAGTGGAATACAGGATTTTACCAGTTCATATGCACTAAAAGGACAATGAGACAGATCGTGTAAAATTGGAGCAATGGCACAAACGTTGAGGGGAAAATAGTCACTAGTTTTAATACTAATTCTAGTTGTAACATAGATTCCTGAAAATCCAACCATAAATATTTTTTTTTGAGAAGCCTTGAGCACAGTGGCTTAATGAGTCTGACCTTCTACCTGCGCAAGCTGCGAGACCGTATGGAAGATGCATCGTCCAGCCATACTGGTATCTTCCTGGGCCTGACGCGGGTCTTCCTGGCACCAGGAGCCTTGGGTCCTCCCTTCCTGCTCTACTTCCCCGGAGGGATTGCCTGCCCCCACACGACCCAAAACAACTCGCCAGCGCATCTGAGCTCTTCTCAGCAGGAAAAATGAAAAGAAGATCATTCCCTGGCCCTCTAAGACACATGAATTTTTACCGAGGAAAATCATCTATCACTCATCCTTTACATTTTACTAAAAAAATAAGAATGAAGGTAAGGGTAATTGTTTACATCATTTATTTAAAATTTTAAAACCATATTTAATTCCCAAAACCATAAAATAAAACATTGGGTTGCCAGTGGGGGTTGGGAAAATGTCGAGGTGAAGGTACATTTTAGGCTGTCCGTCAACGTTGGATGGATGAACGATAAGAAACGAACCAAAGCAAAGTTGTTAGAAAGGCACATCAGAAGAGTGAGATGCTGATTTCTGTTACATGGACCAGGGATCTTACAATTGGTGCCTCTGAAAATCACAATAGTTGTGGGAATGCCCAATTCACGCTTTTGGATGTCAAATGTTTCTCTTTATAGGCTAAGAAAAAAAATGTCTAAGAAGTAAAATATGAGAAAATTAGTTTTCTCAAGTTAACAGGAAGGAAAGATAAGGATAAAAATCAACACTGCAGGCAGGAAAGGGTTAACAAAGGGTGGGCCTTCACTCTTGTCTCACTTACTAGCTGAATAGCATGCCCTGGAAGAGGGAGCGTGCACCCGCCCTGCACTTGTGACAACAGTGTCTGGGAAGTGAAAGGTAACCCAATGGGCCCAAGCACAACTTGGAAATTTTTCAAGGCTCTATAAATGTTCGAAGTAGATGATGACATTTGGGGTTGATAACTAATTTAAATTAAACGTAAGGTAACGAATTTTTGAGCTAGTATTTCTAAGGTCTGTAGAATTCACAATATCCTGTCCTCTGATCATAACTGCCTTTCCTTGCTGGGAGAGTGTGGGTCGGAAAGGTGTCAGGGTAAAACATGTTTTGATGTTACTGGAACAAAAGAGGAGCTTATGGGAATCCTGTTTCCTATTCGTTAAAATAAAGTGATGCAGCACTTGGGCAAATACCTGAAAGTCCCTTATTAATTTCATCAAGAAATCGCCTTCCTTTTCAATAAAATACGTCATTTTTCCTTCCTTTTCTATTCAACTGCTCATGACTTATGGGTTGTTTTCCTGTGTCTAAAATTCGTATTATGTGGTAAGGAATATGTTATAGTTGGCAGTACTTTTTTTTTTTTTTTACTTGACCTAGTCAAGCTCTTCAAATGAATTCAACAAACATCCAATGATTACAGATTATTAAGAGTAATCCAATTATTAAGAGTAATAGTATTAGGACAAGCAGTTCTTAAACTTCCAATGAGTTACATCACTCAAAAAGTTATAAATCAAAAGACTGTGACTCAGATCTCGCATCTCAGGTGATTTTCTCGTAGGAACAATGCTATAATAGCAGGGTTCTGATTGTAACCAAATGCGTGATGCTTTATGTATATATATATTTTTTAGAAATGACCACAGCATCACATCTAATCAGTTCTCATCAGATACATGCCTGAATACTATACAATAATATACATTTTAGTGTGTATGTAAGTCAATGGCCAATGCAGTCCAATAAGCAGAATATAGGAACTGTACTGATTTAAGAGTGCTTATGGAGAAGTTTGGCAAGATGAGCAGCGAGGCTCTGAGGGCACACCTGAGCACCCTGGAAATGACTGTGCCCATGGCCCGGGAGACAGAGTGGTCCCTGAGAATGGTCTGCGTCGGGTGAGGTGAGGGCAGCCTGCCACCCAACCTCACCCACTAGAGTGGAGAGGGCCTGCATCAGAGCCGTGAGAAAAGACGAGAGAGCATGATGGCTCAAAGACCTGGCTATTCCAGACAGCATCTCCTTCCGCCCAGGCTTTCACTGGTTCTGGGAACCTCCCTACAAGCGTCATCTGCTCGCTCACTTTAGCGACTACCGCTGACCTTTGAACAATTTGGAGGTTGGGGGTAATGCCCCCCTGTGTGGTTGAAAATCCAAGTATAACTTTTGACTCCCAAAAACCTCACCAGTGATAGCCGCCTATTGACTGGAAGCCTTACCAACAACATAAACGGCCGATTAGCACGTATTTTGTGTATTATATATATTAAAAACTATGTTCTTATAATAAAGTGAGCTTGAGAAAAGAAAAGGTTTTTTCAACTTGCCACAAATCTCCAAAAACGTTTCCAACATATTTATTGAAAAAGAACCGTGGACCCATGCAGTTCAATGCTGTGTTGTTCAAGCAAAACAGAATGATCAGAACAGCAGACTCACAGACACTGAGAAGTGACTGATGGGAGAGGGGTTGGAGTGGCTGGGTGGGGATGGGGAGAGGGATAAAGGGGCACAAAAATTCTCAACCATAATGTAAGTTGGTCACGGAGATGGTAGTACAGCAGGGAGAATACAGTCAGTGATTCTGTAACACCTTCCTGTGTTGACAGATAGTAACTGCACTAGTGGGGGTGAGGGTTTAATAATATGGGTAACAGTTGAACCACTGTGTTATACTTGAAACCAATGTAAGATTGTATATCAGCAATACTTCAAAAAACAAAAGCTGTGTTGTTCAAGAGTCAACTGTATTTCTTCTAGTCCCTCTGTTCAGCAATAATAATAGCAATGTCTGCCTGTCCTGTGAAAACATCCAAAAGAAAACGAAATTTTTGCCTCACATCCACCAAACCCTCTAAAAATCTTCAAAGGCCAGTACTATTTAAACAGATACAAAAGGTAAAAAATTATGATAGTTTCTCTTCTTATCTAAATCTATTGACAAAACCAAAATTTCTATCTTAACTATCTCCTAATTAGCTTTGCTTGTTAACAAACTTCGGGTGGTAGAAGGGGACTTTCATTTTTATTCTGTATATCTCCATAAATGTAATATATATATATATATATATATATATATATTTTTACCATAAGCTTATGTAATGTTGGTACAAAGGAAGTAAAAACAGCAAATGAACATGGGGGGCACAGTATAGAAATGGACTGGCTTGAGTCAAATTAAAGGAAAGTAGAAAAGAACATGAAATAGTTACGACAGAGCAAGATCTTCATGTGAGACCGTGAGTATTGAGGAGAGAATTTAGGGCTTCATCAACTTACCCATTAGTTTCTACTCAAGTCAGATCAATGACAATTTGCAGAAGGGTCTCAAGGGTGGGAAGGAAAGGGGTGTGACTGTGGGAAAACTTGGCTCAGGGCATAGCCCCCAACTCTGCTAGTAGAGCCCCACGGTGAGAGTAATAGCACCCCTCTTCCTTCCAGAAGAAACTCCCCAGAGCATCCTCAGTTTCCCAGCTGCAGTGATGCTGACTCCCTGTCCAAGCTGTGATTCTAGGTACGGTCATGGCCCAAAGGAAAGCTAACAAAGGGACTCAACAATGAACATGGCACTTTCAGAAAATTAATTTGGTGGCTGCATATAGTATGAATTAGAAGATACAGTAGGAGTAAGTAAACATCTCTAGAGAGAAGATGGAAAATAGCATTTATTGAGCCCATACCATATGCCAGGAACTTACATTTCCTGCCTAATTTAATACTAAAATGTCCCCTCCCCTCCAGTATCAGGGTTATTATTCCCATTTTATGGATGAGGAAATTAAAGCTTGATTAAGTGGCTTGCCCAGATTCCCACAGGGAATAAGTGGCAAAGAATCAGGCCAGGGCAGAGTCTTACTGGAGAGGGAAGGATGGGGCCAGAAGACCCTGGAGAGGAGGAGGGGGCTTTGGAGAAGCTACAAGTTAAAAATCAAAGAGGCTGATAGGACAGTGGTGTGGGCAAAGTTGGGGAAACCAGGGGATGAATTTATGAAAAAGAAAGAAGCCAGGATTTTAAAAAAATTATATCAATTAAACTGTAAGTATTTTTAAAAATCAATCAATACAATATGGTTCACAATGAGACGTGAAGCCCTCGTCCTCCTCCTTCCATTCCCACTCTCAGAACATAGTGACTATTAACTGCTTCTTGTATATTCTTTCTTGAAATTTCCTTTTACACAAATATCATAGTCTACCAATTCTTATTAATATTGCCTTTAATAGTATGTTTCCAAGATAGAGCTTTCCAGATATGCCTTATTCTTTTAAAAATCTATTTACTTTTCATTGTACGGATGTACTATTATCTTTTTATTGATGTATTGTTGGTATACAATCTTATATTGGTTTAAAATATACAACACAGTGGTTCAACAGTTGCCCATAATATTGAATCTTCACCACCTCTAGTGTGGTTACTATCTATGAGTGTAGAAAGATGTTACAGAATCATTGACTATATTCTCAATGCTGTACTACCCTCCCCATGACCAACTTATATTGTGAATGGGAATTACTGTGCCTCTTTATCTCCCGCCCCCTCCGCCTAACCCGCTCCAAACCGCCCCTTGGTAACCGCAAGTCCCTTGTCTGTGTCTATGAGTCTACTGCTGTTTTGTTCCTTCAGCTTTGCTTTTTTATATTCCACAAGTAAGTGAAATCATATGGTATTTGTCTTTCTCTGCCTGGCATATTTCACTGAGCACAATATCTTCTAGATCCATCCATGTTGTTGTAGATGGCAGGATTTCTTTTCTTTTTATGATTGAATAATATTCCATTGTGTATATGTACCACATCTTCTTCATCCATTCATCTACTGATGGACACTTAGGTTGCTGTGGATATAGTATATTTAACCAGTTTGTCCTGATTAGCATTTCAGCTGCATTTAACGGGACTGTTTTTGTAGTATTGTTCCTGCAATTACTGTTTGCAAATTCTTGCATGCAATTTTTAAAAACATACTTATACATATGTATCTCTAAAACAAATTATTAGGTGTGGAAGAGTTAGGTCAAATAAAATGTGTTTTTAAATTTTAATAAATGTCTTTTATGTGTTGATAAATAACACCAAATAAATAGTGTGTACTCACAGAACACAAGGGACCCTGATTCTCCATGCCTCATTAGAGTGAGTATTTTCAAACTTTTCTTTCTTTCTTGCCAGACCAACACATGAATAATGTTGCCACATTACAGTTTTAAGTCACTGTGTGAAATGTTAGGCATTCTGAGTTTGTGGAGCTTCAGGGTCACTTAGAGGGTTCATTCTTGTCGGCAGCTAGAGGCCTAGGGTCTGCGTTTGAGTAGGGGAAGAATACAGATGCTGAGTCTGGAATCATGACTACAGAGAAAATAAATTTCCCTAACAGAATGAATCTAGAGTTAGAAAAGCAGAGGAATAAACTAAGTCCTGGGGCCCAGAGAGGTGCTGGCACAAAGATAATCCGGAGACTAATATAAGGAGACTAATAAGAGACCGGAGAATCAAGAGAATTTAATAGTACAGACAGCAAAGGAGAGGTCTGGAAAGACGGTGAAAAGTGTAACATGATTCATCAAGAACTAGGAAAATGGCACAAAAGGAGCCCTTTGATTTGGCAGAGAAATGAAAATATATTAATTCAACCTTATTATTATCCAGATTGTGACACTCTTGTGGACATCCATGTTAGAAATCTTTACTGTTTACTAGAAAATTCTACCATGACGAGGCTGATCTAAAACCCAGCCAGATGTTTAAACTCTCCCAAAGATGAAGTTGGCTCACTTCCAAAAACGTCAAATACTATTTGGCAATGAAGTGGAAGATAGCTTCAGAATGACCAGTCTGGCAGTCCCATCCCATCCCGGTGTGCTCTGTACACCCTTCAGTTTGCTGGGAGTCCCGCCTCTAAACTGCAGACCGGCAGTGGGAGGGCAGTCTGGAATGATGAGGCCACAAGGTGGTAATGTTCTGTTTAAACATATAAAATTTAGTCCTCCATTCCAATACTGCTATAAGAAGTCTTATCACACTAGTATGCATAATAAAACGAACTGAAATAATAAGCAATAAAAGTAATGAGACTCTGCTTGGAATGAGAGTCATGAGCTCCAGGTGACTGTTTTCACGTTTGAACGACCTGTACTTCCTGCAACTGCTTCAGCGCCAGCTCCCCGCCCTTCCTCACCCCCCGCCCCTATAAACACCTGAGGGTGCCTGACTCCACCAGGCCTCTCTAATCCCAGCTCGCCCACAGGAAGGGCTCACTGCATCATAGTCTGCAGGGCTGCGGCTGCTTCTCCTTTTGTACTCTCTTCTAAATTAAGTCTCGACTTTGACCAAAACAAAAGACACCAGGAAGGTTAACTGCTTCTGAATGGCGATTCCTGGTTTGTTCTACTCTTTTCCCTCCATTCTGAAATTTGAGTCTCCGTCTGAGGTCTGGTCTCATCTTGACACCGAAGAGAGATTCACAGAGCTTCATATTAAAGTGGGAATTATTTACTGGATTGGATCCTTTGGGGGTCAGTTTTTATAAAGTGCAAAAGAATAACTGTCTGATTTCCTAGTTCCCCAAGGAAACAGAAAAAGATGCTCTGTGTGGCAAACTGGACCTTTGGAAAGGCAGCTTGCAGTCTGTTAGAAAAATCAGTCATTCAAGTTAAGACATAACAGTAAATCTAGGGGAGGTGTGGTTTTCTTGTTCTCTCTGAGACCTAGAGATTTGCCTCCTGGTGTGAGCTCTGCTCATGACACCTGCTTGCGCTAGGAATGGTGTTGTGATCTATTCAGCCAAGCACATGAATGGTCAAATCAGAAAAAGAAAAATCAAGTTAATTATTTAAATGAGTTCACTAATTTTTACACACAAATTCACATAACTGACAAGTCAATGTAGCCACAGTGTGAAATCTGTTAACTCTGTTTTATAACTTTTCATATTTTTTGTTTTCTTGAGAATCTTATGAGAACTATGGAAAAATTCCCACTTACACACTACACACACCGGTTTTGCAGAGTCGAAACAGAGTCCCTGAATTCTAACCACAGATTTGCTGGGAGTACCCAGGTAGGCACTTCTATTACATTTAAGTTGAGTTTGATTCATAGAAACTTTATCCAGAGGCTCTTATTTTTAATAGAATTTGGTACAGTTGGGAAGCCACACCTTTAGTGTTGTAGAAGAGGGTGATACCAGGTTACTAAATATAAAAACACCCATCTCAAAAGTGTTATGAGTCATATGATATCATATCTGAAACGACCTTGAGGATGGAAGATCTCATGGTTTAGGAGAACCTGAACATCAAAAATCTCTGGCTTTTGTTTTTTACAAATGTTAATTTTCCTCTTAAATTAAGCAGATTTTTTTCCACCATAAATGAAGAACAGAATAAAAAGGGATTTTTATCTCACCTCAAATTTGTGACTGGTGTCAAATTAAGAGCTCAGCACAAATTTGAGGCTATGTTTTTCTATTAAATGACAGGTAATTCTAATCTTTCATGTTTATGCTTTCAACCAATATGTTTATTTATTTGTTCATCACTCAACAGTCTTTAAAATACTGGCTATATTCCCAGCACTGTGTTAGGTGGTAGGGATAGAGACAAATAAGTGAAATATGACCCATCTCGAGGAAGTAGGAGTATGTTGAAATACCAAGAAAAGTATTAAATTCAGTGTATCATGTCAACTGTGAGGATAAAATCTATAGGAGAGAAAAACATTTGTTTCCTAGGATATATGTGTAGATCAATACATTTGTCATATTCAGGCTCGACTGTCATTAATTTTTTAAGGGTGCTTCTAAGTTATAATCATAAAATGGCATGAAGGATAGTTCGCAAACATACACCAACAAAGCTTTACTCCACGACACTTGGGCTAACCTTTTGAGAAAATCCCTTATTTCGTTCTTTAAGGAGAAAAAAAGTTGTTGTTGTTGTTTTAAGGAATAAAGCACCTACTTAAAACTGAGAAGATCAATGATACCAAATGTTGGCAAAGATGAGGAATGACTAGGATTCTCATACAGTAATTATGGGAATAAATTGGTTAAACCTCTTTTGGAAAACAGCTTGGTGGCTTCATATAATGTTAAACATATTTCTATCCCATGAACCAGCAATTCTAAGTTTTTATCCTATAGAAATGAAAACATGTGTCCAAAAGAGCTTTGGACAAGAAATTTAACAATTGCCCCAGACTGGAAACAACCCAGGAGTTCATCACCAGGAGTGTGTGCGAACGAATCTGGTATATTCATAGAACGGAATACTATTTGACAATAAAAAAGAATAGGCAACAGATACACATAACAACATAGGTGAATCTCAGAAATATTATGCAGGGAGACAGAAGCTAGGCACAAAAGAGAACATACTGTGTGTCTCATTTATATGAAGTTCCAGAACAGGCCAAACTAATTGAAAATGATAGAAATCAGAACAGAGCGTGCCTCTGGGGGTTGGCTGGACTGACTGAGAAGAGGCTTGTAGGAATTTTCTGGGGGGCTGGAAATGATCTATCCTTTGATGGGGTGAGTGCTACTTGGTGATATGCAGAAGATGGCCCCCAAGGGCATCCATATCCCAGTGCTCTAAACCTGTGACTATGTTACCTTACACGGCAAGGAGTTTGGAGATGAATATGAGGTTAAAGGCCTTGAGCTGGGGAGATTATCTGGGCGAGCCTAGTACAATGAAAGGAGCCCATAAGAGCAGAGAGGCTTTCCCAGCTGTGGTTAGAAGAAAGGGCCGAGGGACATAACATTGCTGGCTGTGAAGATGGAGGAGAGGGTTATGAGCCCAGCAATAAGGCTGGTCTCCAGAAACTGGAAAAGGCAAGGAATAGATTCCCCTCTTGAGCCCCCAGAAAGGGACACAGCCCTGTCGACACCTTGATTTCAGTCCACTGAGATCCAGGTCAGACTGCTGACCTACAGAAGTAAAAGATAATATATTTGCATTGTTTTAAGCTGCGAAATGTGTGGTAATTTGTTACAGCACTGATAGAAAACTAATACGAGTGGGTACAGGCATTTGTCAAAACAAATTTACAATCATACATTTAATATCTGCATATTTCACTGCATGTAAATTACACCTTGTTGTGGACTGAATTGTGTCCAGCCTCTGCCCTAAAGAGGGCTTAAAGTCCTAACTCAGTACTTCCAAATGACCTTATTTGGTAATAGGGTCACTGTAACTAGTGAAGATGAGGTCATACTGAAGGAGGACGGGCACTTAATCCAAAATGACTAGTGTCCTTATAAAAAGAGGGGAAGACAGAGATGCACAGAGAGAGCTCCATGTGACAACTGAGGCAGAGGCTGGAGAGACGCAGCCCCGAGAGTTGCTGGCCCCACCAGACGCCAGGAAGAGGCGAGAAAGGGTCTGATCGGTGTCCCAAAGGGAACACAGCCCTGGGACACCTTGATTTTGAACTTGCAGCCTCCAGAGCAGTGGGAGAATGGATTTCGGTTGTTTAAAACTACCCAATTTGTGGTACTTTGTTACGACAGCCCGAGGAAGCTAATACATACCTCAAATTTAAAAAAGAAAGAAATCTGCAGTAAGAAAAAGAGATAAAGTATTACATATACAATGAAGCCTCATCATATCCTCCCCAGAAAGTTTCTTTCCTCTCTCCACAGAGGTAACCACGATCCCTAATTTCTTATTTATCATTCCACTGTGTGTTTTTATGCATTTGCAGTCCATCTATGAATCATAAGCATTTTGTTGTGTTTTTAAACTTTACCTAAACAGAATCATATTGTGTTTATCCCTTCATAATTTCTTCATTCCATTTGTGCTTGTCAGGTGAGTTCACGTCGTTACGCACAGCTCTGACCCATGAACTTTTGTCATTGTATGGAATTCCATTTTACGAACAATGCATACTTTCTTTATCCATGGCCTTGCAAATGGACATTTAAGATGTTCCCTTTTCTTCCCCATTACAAACACTGCTGTTATGAACATTTTTGAACACGTATCAATGTTTCTTAAGGATATATACTTAATAGTGGAATTACGGAGGCTTAGATGTACCTTCAGCTGGGCAAGATGGTGCCAAGCTGCTCTCTGAAACGATGGCCCCAACCCAACACTCAGGACAGTAGTGTAAGCGTGCCTCCTGCTCCTGGTCTTTTGGGGCCCTTGGTATTTTCAGGCATTTCAGGAGAAAGCTTTACCATAAAGCAAATGAAGCTTAAGTTCAGACCCTTCCTTTGTTTGGTCCCCTTCAAAAGCCCATAGCTAATTTTGTCTTTGTTATTTTGTATTCTTTTTCTTAAAATGAGCATCAGGAATTACATACGCTTCAGTCTCTGCCAAATGTAGTTCTGTCCTTCCCGATGACAGGTGTCAAATGCATCTCATTGTGGTTTTAATTTTCTTTTCTCTGATGACTCATGAAATCGAACATCTTTTCATGTGTTAATTAGCACTTCAAGTTTCCTGTAAATTCACAGTTCACACTGAGTTTTTGCCTGTCCCATTGATTTGTAGGAGTTCTTTATATATTCTGGACATTAATCCTTTTTAAGACAATTGGGGCCAGTAGCTTGTCCTTTCTGGAGCTTGCCTTCAGTTTTGTTATAGTCTTTTGTGTTTAAATTTTAATGCAGTAGGATTTACCAATTTTTTCCATTATGATATGCACATTTTTGTGATTTGTTTAAGAAGTGTTATCTCAAGTACATAATGGTGTTCTTTTCTTCTACTCTCCTACAAGTTTAAAAACTTTGCTTTTTACATTTAGGTCTTTAGTCAACTTGAAAAATTTTTGTGTGTGTATGGTATGATATTGGGGTCTGAATTTTCTTAGTTTCGTGTGGCTAGCCAGCTGTCTCAGCACCAGTAATTGAAAAGTCCACCCTTTCTCTGCCGTAATGCAGCCTCAATCATATATTAAGTTCCAATATGTTTCTGGTCTTGTGTTCTATTCCATCGGTATATTTTTCTCCTGTAACCCAAACAGAGCTTTGTCGTAATTACTAAGGCTTTGTAATAAGTCCTTATATCTGGCAAAGAAAGTCTCCCCACTTTTCCTTCTTCAAAATTGTCTTGAGTTTCTTGGTCCTTTGTGCTTCCACACAAATTTTAGGACAAGTCTTTCCAGGTCTATGAAGAAAAAAACGTGTAGACTTTCACTGCAATAGCATTTACTGTCATAGACTAGTTCGGGGAAAACATCTCTGACGCTGAGTCCTCACATCCGCGAAGATGTATGGTTGTATTTTTCTCTCAGGTTTTCTTTTCTCTCGTTGATGATGTTTCGCAGTTTTCTCTATAAAGTTCTCATATGTCTTTAGATGAGATTTATTCCTACTTATTTTTGCAGCATTTGTCACTATTACCAATGGTATATTTCTTTCTATTATGCTTTCTATTGGTTATTGTTACTCTATCGGAATGCTTTTAATTTCTCTCTGTTCAGATGGTATCATTATCAGCCTTGCAAAGCTTTATTTGTTCTGAAATAAGTAATTTTAAATCTAATCAACAGGTCTGAGATTCTATCTTTATATGCATTATTTTCCAGTTCTTTCAGCAACCAAACCTAGAAACACAGTTTGGTCAATGTACATTAGCTCTGAATAAATGTTGTTCATTGTTAAAACAATAGGAAGCAGCATTATAGGCTTTGAAAGATGCCACAGCTAATTCACTTGCACGGTTACTACACGTTTGAGCCAAACTTAAAAATACAGGGTAGATTAATTTAGAACAAACACTAGCAACTTGTCTAAATTCTTTTGCAGTTATGTTATATCAAAGATAATTCATCCATTAACTGTCACTCAACCCGTTCTGTGATAAATTCATGGTAGGCACTGGGAGTACAGAAATGAATAAGGCAGCCAAGGTCTCTCCCTCTAGGGAGCTTTCCCCCGATGAGGGAGCCAACCATTTAACCAGTAGTCATAAAAACAATTGTTTATTTTAAAATTAGGATGCTATGTTAGAAACGCACAGGAAGTTGTGAGAGGTACTAGTTTAAATTGGGGAACCCAAGCGGTTCTCTCTGAGGATGTGACATGGACGCTAAGGGACAGGCAAACAGAGAGGCAGGGAGAAGAGAACTGCAGCCCAGGAACAGTGCCCGAACGGAGCCGACAAATGCAAGGGCCCAAAAGACGCCCCTGTGGCTGGAGCGGAGACAGTGAATGAGAGAGCGGGGCCGGAGGAGCTGCAAAGCTGGACAAGGGAAAACCGTGCAAGACTTCGGAGGCTGTTTACCCCGAGGATGATCATCGGCCCCATGAAGAGGAGCACTGTGAAAAGATCACCCTGACCGGGAGGGTTAGGAGAGGAAGCAAGCAGTACAGCGAGGAGGCCCCACGTGAGAGGGCAGTGGCTCGGGCTGCGAAGGGGAGCGTGGAGGGGAAAACCCACGGCTCTGTGATCTATTTCTGGAGGCACATTCAACAGGACTAGGTGGCGAAGGGTCGGCCGGAGTGGGGAGAGTGCGTGAGGCAGTGTCTGGGAGGACTCCAGGTTTTGGACACCAGGAGAGGGGGTGTTCTTTGTTGGCACGGGGAAGACTAGAGACGAAGAAAGAGAGAGAATTCTGACGTGGGTGTGTCAGCTTTGAGATGCCTGTGGGGCCTCCAAGCAGAGATTGGGCAGACAATTAATATGCGGATCTGGAGGCTGGAGCTAGACATCCAAAAGCCACTGGGAGCCATGGGACTCTCCCCGAGGGATGAGAGGCGGAGGGGGAAGAGAAGGGGGTCTGGGACAGAACCCGGAGAGTGTCAAAGGAAGAGTCGGACAGAGGGGGAGTTGGCAAGGGAGCATGAGGTGAAACATGAAACATGAGGTAAAAAAGAATTTAAAGACACATCTTAGAAAGAGGGGATTTCCAGGACAAGTAGTCAGTAGGGTCAAATGCTAAGAGGTCAAGCAAAATGAGGAGTCACAGGATTCATTGGCTTTGGCGACACACGGTTTCCTACTCTCAGCAGGAGCAGTGGTGGGGGCAGAAACTGAGAGTGCAGAACAGGTCTCTTGCCTGGAACTGGGAGAGCTGCCGGACACGGGCCTTTACCGCGCCAGGCGCTGACCCATGCACCACTGTGCTGGAGCTCCGGGGAGCTCCCTGGAGCAGCAGCTGAGAAGCAACACCTCTGAGCTCCCACCTGAACCATAGGTAAAATGTCAGGGAGATAATTCGTGCTGAGATTTTTCTTTTACTTCCATGTGCACACAGTTGCTGTGCAAATCTCTGCAAACCAATGACACACACACACACACACATACACACACACACACACACACACACACACAAGTGCAGTGAGTGGTATAATCTCACAGGGAACTTGAGGAAGCTGGTGTCATCATCCCTTCTGCTGATCGGAGTCTCAAAGGTCAAGACCACACTGGAGTCTCTCCATTGTTGTAAAAGTTAATGAAAGTTAATTATTAAAGCTGACAGAAAGGTAATTTCCTCACTGCCTTACATAACCTATATATAGACATCCCTATACATATGGATGCATTCAGAGCCTATAGACCTAAGTGGATGGACACTGTCTATTAGAACTGGGCTACTTTATCTCAGAACTTGTCCACTGTTGCTGAAGTGCCTCACTGAGTATATATCAGGTAGGAACCAAATTTATGATCATTTTACTCAAACTGGTTTTCTGTTTCGTGCAAATGGTATATTGTCTGATCAAAACCTATGAGAAGTTAAGGTTACATTCTTGAGTTCAATCCTTGAGCATGAAAGTTTTGAATGATTCCACTAACAATAAGCTAAAAATGTATGTCAGGAGGCCAAGGAAATATTTGAGTAGACTTTGATTTGACCAAGTAAATGGTTATATGCATGGATAAGGCTTAAATAACCTTTTCAAAGATAACAGAGGTTTTTGCCTTAATTGTTCACATGATTCCTTTAATTCTGCACCGAGATCTGACTTTATAAGTAGATCATCTGTTCTGAAGTTTGGCAAATAAAGCTCTTTTATAAAAGCTTTTTCCAGGAGATAGAATCATCAGTTAAAATGTACTGATAAAGGTCTTTGGTCCATAAATGAGGGATTTATCTGCCAAAGACCCCAGAGCATCCAAGAAGGGAAAGGGGGGAGGAGAAAAGGGAATAAAGTAGCAAGTAGGATAGAGAGTAAAAAAGGAGAGAGAAAAAAATGTAATTGGAAAGGAGCAGAATGCCATATGCTACAAGTCGTGTTAATGGTGTAGGGGTGCTTATCCCACCAATTACCAGTCCTAACAAGATAAAATTAATTTCATTCTTTAAAATGTCAGGAAAATAGCATACAACATTCTTTAAATATGCAACTTATTCATTGCTGGACTAAATAATTCTTTCCAAAGTAAATTTGTCATTCAGAAAAAGAGTGTAGTAAAAGTTTGACCACATAATTCTTTCCGACCAAGAAATTAGGAAACTACTTGATTTTGGAAACAAGAAATTTTCCTTTGGGTTAACACATACCTTGCCTCTGCCATCTGGATAAATGAAGAAGTATATAAATAATGAACAAATGTATCAATATTTGCTAAATAGCTCCTATTCAACTGAGCAACAAAACAGTTTGCAAAATGAGAATCAATATTTTTTAATTCCTAGATTAAATAAGTAATAACAGTCCATCTTCTCTCCATAATGAAGGGCTCTGATTCTGCAAATAAGGAGAAGAAATGCGCATCTAGTCTCTGTTTTCACTTTGCTGGGGTGCAAAGGGGAGGGTAAACCAGCTCGCCCGAGGCCGCACAGCACGCTCACAGGGTAGTGCTGTGGGGGAAGGGGCGTGGGAAGTGGGGCGCTCACGCTCAGGGGCAACGGCACTGAGGGCGCCTCACTTGGAGCCCTGGTCCCTGTCTTTGTCTCTCCTGGATCGGAGCTCATGGGCCCCCACACCAACAGGGCAGAAAGAGCGTGCCCTGGAGACACTCACTCACAAGTCCTGCCTTCTTGTCCTGGCTCTGTCACTTGCTAACAGTGAGACCTGAAAAGTCACGGGTCTACTGATCTCAATTTCTTCATCTTAATTTGGGAGTAACAGGCCTACCTTCTCTGCCTGCTTTGCAGGGTAACTTTCAAGGGAGAAAAGTGAACATGCTTAGAAAACCGTGAAGCCTTCTACAAAGTTGAGGGACTCTTTAATCTTTTGTAAGTAAGCCTGCTGGGTCTGAAACCGCATTTTCTATTGGCACATCTTAATATTTCTCTAAAGGTTTAGGCTTTTGGCCAACAGAGTCTTCTGTTCCGGTTTCTAGATCACTCTCCTTGGGCCAGGCTTTGCCCGTTCCCTGCTGCTTTCTCATCATCTCTCCCAAACTTAGTCTCTTCAAGGTCTAACTCAGGACCCAGAGTTCCCTCAGGGAGCCTTCCTCAACTCCAACCCATGTTCAGGTCCCTTCTTACAATCTGTTGTCTGTACCAATCATCTGGGGCACTCCCCCACATATGTCCATAAGCTTTGGAGTTTGGGACTACATCACTTATCATTTATGTACCTTTTGTTCATAGTTCAGTTTATTTCAACAAACCTTTCTGAGCAATTACTATGCTGTAGGCACTATGTGAAAGGGGAAAATGATTAATATTTGGGTCTTGCCCTTGGGAAACTGAGTCTTATTGAGGAGAGAAACTTGTAAACAAGTAACAGTACGGTATGCCATGGGGTAGAAATATACACAAGGTATGTACAAGACGGAAAGGATTACCTCCTTAGGGGGAATTCCTGAAGGCTTTGCAGCACCTTCTTACCTTGCGCAGCTGTGTAGGGACAGAGTCGCTGACGAACAATAGGCTGATAAACGCTTGTTGAAGGAATGAGGGAATGCATCAGCGGTCAGGGCCAGCTGAGTATTTTTAAGGATGAATTGGAATTTAGGAGGTGTTGAAGGAGAAGAACACAGATAAAAGGAACAATGTGTGCACAGGCATGGCGATGTCAAACATTGTGGAGTGTCAGAAAGCTGTTCTAATGGGGAAGGGCAGGAGGGGCAAAGACGTTTGTGAAACAGACCAGAGCCAAGTTAGGAAGGGCCACGTGGTCCACGCTAAGAAGCCTAGGTAGGAAGGTGCTTTAAAATAAACTGGTGAGGATGGAAAACTGCTTATTCTGGATCAGCTCGGTGTAAACATAAAGTCATAGAAATGTTGGCAGCACTGACATTTCCAGACCTGTTCCAGTTGACTTTTGTCACGTAGGCACAGTTGTAAATTGGGTCTCCACAGCCAATATTAAACTTAATATGACTTAAAGAATATTAAAGTCCTGAGGCCATTGCCTATGCCATTAAAGCTAGGAAGTCTCCCTTACACACCTGACTTTCAGTCTTGGCAGCAGCCCCGCAAGGAGGTAACGCCCCCCCTTTGACCACTGGAGGAGCGCAGGATCGAAGCGCTCGCCCACAGCGGCACATTAAGCAATGGCAAAGCAAGGATGGAAAGCCGGGTCTACCTAACTGCCAGATTCTCCGGCTTCTGCTGCACATCCTCACTCAGTTAGGTTTGACTTCATTCTTCTGCAGTATGACCAATAAGCAATTGCCAATAAAAGAATTGGCAATAACAATAATAAGTTTAGTGCTTGATCTAAGATTAAGCTACAACTGAGCTAAGATCCTGGAAGATGTTGTAAGACCACTATGAATTAAATAAGCCACGTAAACAGACTTCTTAAGTGAGCCGTGCCAGACTCGTTCTGTTCTTGCCCACTACAGACCCTGGACTAGAGTTGTGTGAATTATCATTATTTTGGCAAAAAATAAAAGAAAGAAAGAAAACCAAAACTGTTTCCTTTGCTGGCGTGCCTTGGGGCTCTGCGAAGGGGCTGCCTCTGCACCCTGGGGACCCTCGGCTGAGCCCGCCGCCCCAACCGCCTTCCAGGCCAGCCCACCCCCTCTCTCCGGGGAAAGCCTCTGGCTTCAGAACCCGTCTGGATGGGTTTGTGAGATGACAGCTCTGAAGGGATCATCACTAAGGGATAGGGGAAAACAGGAGTGTTTTTCAAGTTCTCAATGATAATGGACCCATTTATTTCTCCCAAAGAAATAGCTACTAGGTCCAGATTCACATATATGAAACATAGCTTAATTAATTAATTACCTCCACTGTGTCTCAGAAAGGACTGAAGCACACAGGTATCCCAGCATTTAACTAGAAACTATTGCCTGCCCGACCCGTGACCCCTTCTGATCATTCTGCATTGACATTGGCATTGGCCCCCACCCCCCACGCCCCTGCCAGGCCCCATTATTCCTACTCACCACTGAGCCCCCTCCCGTTCCAATGCCCTCACCTCCCTGCTTCCATCCAGTTTGACACCAACCCGAACGCAGGGCTTCTGTGCCCTTGGTTTCTGATTCCTCTTCAGCTGCTGCTTGGGGTCCCTCTTACAGCGTTCACTGTAGTGATCACACTGCTTGCTCCCCACCTCTGCCTCCTCCCCTAAGCATAGCTACCAAGACACTGCTCTATTTCCCACTGTCCACGGGCCAATTTGCACACAGGCTGGCTTACCGCTGGTTTTCCACTGAGTGGCACAGGGCCATTCTGAGATTCTGCTAAGGGGGGCCCACCTTATGCAACAGTGGTAGAGTTATCTACTGGGCATGGGAAGGGGCTGGGAAATGCTCGGCACACCTGCTGGCCTCCTGGTTTCCATAAACCATGAATTAATGAAAAATACTAGCATTGCTTATGAGCATCTTGTTTCAAATTAGTTGTTTCCTAGCAGAAAGGACAGAGCCCTGAAAGACTGAAACACTGGAGAGATAAATGCTGGGGACTGGAAAAGTCAGGGCCCCAAGGCACTGGGGTGGGGGAGCGGGGTGGGGCAGGCAGAGAGGAGGTGCTTAGGCCACTGGAAGCAGGGCGGTGACACTCAGTGCTTGGCCGCAGGCTGGCAAAGGGTGGAACTGGGGTAGAGGCGGGCATGCACATGACTGCCCCTCATTAGTAGAAATATCACAAAGTTATTCATAAACCAGAATAGAACTGAAAAGAACTGAAATTCAGAATAATCTCAGGATTAAATTTCTGCTCAGAAGGAAAAAAAACAGAGACGAATCAATGTGTATGACCAAGTCTCAGGACGAAGGAACATAAGTCTACGAATGTACATGTGTGTGTGTGTGTGTGTGTATATGAATATAATACCTATATCATAAAGTCTAAAACTTTAAAAAGAACACCTCATAGGAAAGGAAATAAAAGCAGAAAAGTATACAAACAAGGCTTTGGATTTTTAAATTATTAGAAGGAAAGCTCCCCAAGAATGAATTTTAATCCCCCCAAAACTACTGATACCCTAAGGAACCCAGAGGGAAACTGAGGCATGAAGATAAAACTGAGCATGAAAAGGCATATGTTAATATGGGTGTCAGTGTTTGAAACTGGAATTATGATTCCAGGAACCAAGAAAAATTTTTCCAAGAATTTCTGGGGAAAGGTAAAAAAAAAAAGTGAAAAAAATAGCTTTTGAATTCCTAACTAAAGTAGGTCACACTAAAGAATACCAGAAATGATGGAACGGAGAATGACATTAATTTATGAGCATCTGGAGCTTCTCTTAGCAAAGATCAACCGTTGTGGTGGTCGACTCAGTGGCTCACTTCGTTCGTTGCGTGTGGAATATGAGGCAGCAACTTGGGGAGCATGAATGACAGCAAGGGAAGAAACCCCAAGACTGGGGTTTTGAGACACCTCAGGGTCTCTCTCTAAATTCTGGAACGATTTCTTAAGCTGCCCTGATTCCTGCCATTGCCCTGATTCCCGTGTCATCAGCCCTTGGCTGTGGCAGGCTCAGCAGACCCCGGGCCGGCCGTGCGCCCTCATGGAAGGAAGCAGGTACAGGTGAAGTTCGCTCGGCCATGGTTGTGACTTGGCAAAAAATTAGACCATGACTTAGCAGAGAGAAAAAGAAAAGAGCAAACAGAAGAAAAGTACTTTCAGGCTCTTTCTTAAGGAAGAGAGCTAATGTTTCCATGAACAGCTTGGTGAATATATGAGTATAGCAACAAAATAGTGGAATCATATTTTCTTCTGTCCAGAGCAGCCCCTGCCAGAGATTCGATACACACAACACATGAGTCTTCATCCGGCACTTGGCTAGGCTGCATGCCTCACGGGACTAAGGCTGTTCTTGAAAGACACCCTGATAGCCTTTGTAAAAGATCCGAGGTGTCAAGAGTCACTGACGTGGATTAGATGTTAACTGTTCGTGCCCCAGCCATACTGTTAGTAATTGGCAAATAAGGACAAAAATCCGAGCTATGCACACCAATGAGTAAACTGACTTGCTCCACGTACAGATTCTTCTGACAATTGAAAGTACTACGTAGTGAGTGAGATCTGACCCCCAGAACTCAGAGTGAAGGAATGGGAAAGGGAACAGAGGAAGAGCAAGGGGGTACAAGTAGTTTGGAGTGGATGGTGGTCCAGAAAGAATAGCAGAGGGGCCTCCAACAAATTCTGGAGGTCAAACCAGAAGGTAGGGTAGAAACATTACCCTGTGGTCAGAGGGAGTCGGGGGAGAGGATTTTAAAGGAGGCTGGGGAATGGGATGCGGTAGAGAAATGGGTGGTCAGAGAGAGGTCAGGTGGGGCCAGAAGCTGCAGCGAGCATCTGACTCCTGGTTACAACCTGAGCTTTGCAAACATGCTGAAAATCCCTTGAGCTATGAGAGAGCACCATGTCACAAGGTACAAGCCAGTTTGAGATCATTCACTACTAGTGTGATTGCGGGCAGGGAAGAAACTCTGGGTATTATGGGTACTTACGCAGAACCAAGATTAGAGGGAAAAAATGCCAACAGTTGGAATATTCTTCACCTATGTTCACACTGGACAACAGAGAAGCTGTGTGATATAGAAGAAATAACAAAGTCTGAAAAGAGAAGTCCCATTTTGACACTCTACTAGCCATATGACCTGGGAAAAAGTACTTTGGTTCTTTGTGAAGAAAAGTGTGCTATTATTTTCTAATTTGTAAGAAAACAATAATAATAATAATAATAGACAATAATAGTAAGTGCCTCAAAGAATAGTGAGGGTTCAGTCGGTAATGTTCCTAAAAAGCTTTTGCAAAATTGCTGTCTTAAGAATAACAGAAACAGAATTGAGATAGGAACAAAAAATTTAAACATCTTGTGCAGAAAATGCAGACAGAATAATAACTAGCATTTAGTGAATGCCTACAGTGTGCTAGGTACAATGCTAGATGCTTGGAAAACATCCTCATTTATTCTTTCCAATCATCTTGAAACTTGAGTATTTTTATCCCAATTATGTAGAAGCGGCTCAGAGAAGTTAATTGCCCAAGATCTTTCCCCAAAAAGATCTCATCACTAGTGAACTAAATAACCAAGTAATATTTACTTTGTGCTATAGAGCCCTCAACTATAAGTTGTAAAACTCTACTTAAGTCCCAGAAAGAGTGGGAAAAATAACTTAAGTGGGCAATAGCTTGAATCTCACAAATTAAAAGCACTTTATAAGGTATTATAAAAATCCTGATGGGTAAAATGGAAGAGTCTTGACTGGACATAGGGGCAATGAATAGGCTTTAGTCTAATCTGTCCCAGTCTCTAATGTCATAACTTTGGAAACATTTCTAGGAAAGAAAACTTAAATTCCTTGGCTTGATGAGACCTCACTTTACAAGTAAAAACTGCACTCACAAATCAGTAAACTGAGTCAATTTCTATTCCTTTTTGGCGATCTTTTAAAAATAAATAAACGAAAGCCCTTGTTTACTTATCCAAAGGAGCCCTGTCCAGCTCATTGGACTAAAAGGTGATATCACTGTCACAAAACAGCCTGGGTTCCTTAATCCTGCCTCTTTTGATCTCCAAAGGTGGTAACATTCAGTTCGGAGCTCACTCATCTGTAAATTGCATCACATTATCTCTGAGTTATTTAAGAAGCAAGCTCTGTTCGGTTTCAGGCATTTTAACCTGCTAGAGGCAAGAAGGAGCATTTGCCACATAGTTCCAAAGGTCTTCCGCTTCCCGCAGCTGTCAGAAAAGGCAAAATGATCGAACCCATTGGGAATCAGTACATCGTGGCCAGGCCAGTGTATTCTGCAAATGCTTTTGTAGAAGAACATAAGAAGAAACCAAGATATCATAAGACATTTCTGGATGACCTCAAAGTGTGTTGTAGGTAAGATATTTTTACTGGCGTCAGGAACAAATGAAGAAGCCCTTTTCTTCAGCTTTCAGACTTTCAAACTCTCCTTTCTGGCTCTAGCCCATAGCCTTCAGAATCGTATCTTGAGTTCCCAAACCTCCTACCGCCTGCCGGAGCTGGAAAGAGAGTGTCTAAAATGAACCCCATCTTAGCCCTCAACACAGTCTTCCCGTTGCAGAAGATGAGACAGAGGAAAATTCTCCAGAGGAAGGTGGTTCCGTCTAAGCTGAGGATGACAAATCAGCCCTGTTACAGCTCAGGAGAAACAGCATTTTTCTTTAAAAAATTCCTTTGGTGGTGACCAGGGAGCCGTTGATTTGGGGAAGGAGATGTGTTAAGGGGAAGTTAGTGAACTAGTTTATTCCTTCACATAGTATCGTCTTTACTAATATTCCACCCACCATTAGGTACTAACCTGAAATCTTGACATTAATTAACTGACCTGTGGCTTTCAATGTTTTCAGCTGCTCCACACAAAAGGCCAAGAGAATTGCACTCTCTTTGTTCCCCATAGCATCTTGGTTACCAGCTTACCGCATCAAGGAATGGCTGCTCAGTGACATTGTTTCTGGAATCAGCACGGGGCTGGTGGCTGTATTGCAAGGTAACCTTTTTTTAGATGTGATTCATATACTATAAAATTCATTCTTTTGAAACATTCACTTCAGTATTTTTTGGTATATTCACAAGGTTGGACAACCATCACCACTATCTAATTCCAGAACATTTTCTCCATCACCACCACCCCAAAATCTCTTGCCCGTTAGCAATCACTTCCCATTCTCTCCTGCATCCCATGGCAACAACTTTCTATGTGGATTTGCTTATTCTGAGCATTTCATATAAACAGAATCAGAGAATATGTGGCCTTTCATGTCTGGTTTCTTTCACTTAACAAAATGCTTTCAAGGTTCATCCGTGTTGTAGCATGTATGGGCACTTCATTCCTTCTTGTGGATGCACAATGTTCCATGTGTGACTCTGCCACAGTTTGCTTACACATGCGTCAGTGGATGAGCATTCGAGTTATTGTCATGAATGCTGTGTAGGAGTTTTCCTGCAAACATGCGTTTCAATTCTCTGGTCTCTACCTAGGAGTGGAATTGCCGTGTCATGTGGTGATTCACTAGCAATGTATGAGGGTTCAAATTTCTCTACATCCTCATGAACAGTTGTTACTGTCAGCTTTTTAAAAATGTTACAGCGGCAGTATCCTTCAAAGCATCCATTTTTTAATTTTAATAGAATTTATCTATTTTTTATTGGGTTGTTTATGCTGTAGATGTCATTTCTAAGAAACCATTGCCTAATCCAAGATCACAAAGATTTATACCTATGTTTTCTTCTAAGAGTTTTGTAGTTTTAGCTCTTATATCTTTGATACAGGAGTTAGTAAACTAACTTATTTTTAAGTTATAATCTTAAATATTTGAAGAATTTAATGAGAACATCTACGATTCCCCTTGCTCAAAATAAGGCCCCTGGTGCTTGTGTATTTACAGGTTTAGCATTTGCTCTGCTGGTCTCCATCCCCCCAAGCTATGGGTTGTATGCAGCTTTTTTCCCAGTCATAACCTACTTTTTCTTGGGCACTTCTAAACACATATCTGTGGGTAAGTGAATTATTGAACTAATTAATGCTTACATTGCTTTTTCTGTGTTCATTGTTAGCCACTCATTGTATCAGTTCCAGGTCATGCATAATCCAGGTGAGAAGCCATAGCTTCTTGCAGGAATTAGCACTGGGGTTTGGGGAAGGAGGCCAGAGCTATGATGGCAGTCTTTATATGTATGCTACATTATGGTTGAAAGACAACTGTGCTTTAGGGAGGCATATATTGACTACAATTCATCCTCTGTTAACTAGGTCCATTTCCTGTTCTGAGCATGATGGTGGGAGCGGTAGTTGTCAGATTAGTTCCAACCACCAGTACAACACCTCTGAATGTCTCTAATAGCTCAATGAGCAATGACTCAACAACGGATGAGTATAATGTGATGGTGGCTGCAACGGTCACAGTCCTTTCTGGAATCATTCAGGTGGGCACTTTCTCGTATAATCTGTCCTCCCCAATCTGCTTGCCCTGACTGATACACATCATTCTGTCTTTTCTCCACCTGCCACCTCTCCCCCTCTTTCCTTTGGTTTGTACCCCTCCTTCAGTGGCCCACAGGAAATCACTTAAGGGTCACTCATCACAACCAGAAGTGGAAAGGCAGATCCTCATTGTAAAGATGAGTGAACGTGGGTCTAGAGAGTAGAAAAAATGGGAACAGGGGGGCACAAGTGGTGAGGAGTGAAACCTTGACTCCACAAAGTACCTGGAATTGATATAATCACTACACATGCAAGGAGCAGTGACACTGGCAACCTTGGAACTTCCTTCTTTCTAATTCCTCAGCGGCTGTAATCCAATTGGAAGGGATTTGGGTTTTTTGGGTTTAGCACTTTAAACTGTCCATACTAAAGATCTGAGGGAAGCTGACTTTTCATGGTAGGGCCTAAAGCCTCCATCCCAAGCCACATCTCTGACACCATTGCTAATGAATAGTGCAAATGCCACGGGCTCCTCAAGATTTGGTCCAAGTTCATGGTTAGTGATATTGTTGGCTCAGATCATTACAAAGCAAAAGTCAAATTTATACAATTTATATTGCATTAAAAAAGTTAACTTCTATTGACAAACAGCGTGGTCAGTTCTTTCAAATACCTCTCTCATTGCAAAGCCTTTGCATGGCTACCACTCTGGCCTCATTCTGGAGACGGGCATATGCATGGAAAGGCAGCCCAGGTGTACAAGGGAAAGAGAATACATCCGTGCACTTCATTGCAAAATACTGGTGCTGTGGGGGAATTAACCACTTAGGCCCCCAATTAAAACTGAGCACTTCTGATGTCCAATACATGGTCATGCACTTCTTACAAAAGCTGAGTAGCTTGTTTGAGGGACTATGAACGATGCTCACCCGTGCATGCCACAGCAACTAGAAAGTGTAACTTAAAACTACATGGGACAATTAGTGAGGGCTGATGCTAGATAAGCTTCTGCTGAGAAAGGTTTATGGGTGAGTTTCTAAAAATACCACACCTAAAAAAGGAGTGGATAAGCCTGTTACTTCTTGGGTTGTACTAGACTTAGACTTACATGCTATGCGAACTCCATGTAGCACTGCACCGTGGCGAGTAGGATGGGGAGGACAGAGAGGGAGGGACCCTAAACAGGGCTGTGCCAGGACACAGGGGCACCTGCTTCTTTAAGACCGATGTGTCCAGGCTGAACCTTTACATTTTGAATGACCACGATTGCTGATTCTGTGCTGAGGAGTAATCCTAGTCTTCACTAATAAAGGCTTTCTCCCTTGTCTTTCCAGTTGCTCATGGGGGTTCTGCAGTTCGGGTTCGTGGTGATTTACCTATCTGAATCCCTAATCAGTGGCTTCACCACAGCTGCCGCTATTCATGTTTTGGTTTCCCAGCTCAAATTTATTCTTCAGCTCAAAGTCCCAGCACACACTGATCCATTTTCAATTTTCAAAGTAAGTATTCCTTTTGCTTAGAAAATACTGAAATACATGAAATTCACTATCATGTTTCTGGAAGAACTTTCCTTTAATGCCTTTGCTATGAGCTTACCTACAACTTCCAAGAAATCAGTGGGTTTTGAAATGTATTCACATGAAGAAAAAGTAAGTGACAAAAAGAACACCAGCTAAAACCAACCACACACAGATAAGGTAAACCACAGCGATTAAGTACCGCTTCTCTTCATGTGGACTCTTACGTATTATTAAAAAGGAAATAAAAGCTTTCATATTTTGTCCCAAGTTTGTAAAACATTCTCAAAAACTTATTTTGAAAGACATGTGCTAGTTGAGTGATAATACTTCCCTATTTCTAAGAAGCAGGTCTTGGTCTTTTGGAATTGAAGTCCTTCTGACTCTTGTATGCGTTCCTGTTTATAAAGCAAAAGCAAATCGGCTGATACACAACAGGGCAGCGATCGTCCCCACCTCCAGAGGATGCTCTGTGGAACAGGGTTCCCAGGGCTTCTGATGCTGAGTCCTCTTTTTTGATTAGTGAGTCTAGCTAAAGGTTTGTCTCCTTGGTTTATCTTTTCTAAAACTCCGCTCTTTGTTTCATTGATCTTTTCTATTAGCTTTTTACTTCATTTCATTTTTTTCATTTCAGTATTTTGTTCTCTATTTCATTTATCTCCACTCTGGTCTTTGTTATTTCCTACTTTTTATGAACTTCGGGCTCATCAGGGGCTCTGGCAAGACAGTCTTTGGGGGTCTGAGAGAGAAGAGACTCCAAAGCGGAACCCATTCTCTCACTCCCACCCAGAGCTGGTCCAGGGGTGCAGTGTTCTAGGGCAGTCTAGGGCCTGGTCGGGCCTGCCTGAGCTGTCCAGATGCCACGGATATGGAATCCAACTGGCTTCAACAATAAAGATTCTGCCCAGTGCACAGTCAGCCAGGATACTAATTTCTAAAAGTGACACGGAAACTAAACTAAGAAATGTGAGGGGTCTTAACTTACAAAAGGCTGGGAACTAAGGGTCTACATGCTAAGAAAAACTCTCAGGGATCAGAAGCTACGTACTGGACACAGCAACGGTGACGACGGTGAAATAAAAAATAACGGCCACAGAGACTTAAGATCAGAAAAGACTAGTTGTAGAAATGTGAAAAGTACCCAAGACAACTTGACGCTAGTGAGAGATTCCCAGCAAAACTGCCAGAAGCGCCCGTAAACCAGTGGGGTGCCCATGTGGCCTAACTTACCTTCCTCATAGCTCCATGCTGGTCGCTACCCTTCTTCATTCACAGTTCACGTGAGCAGAACAGAGAATCACTAACAATCTATGTCAGTCCATTAGTTTCGATATTTACTTTTATCCATTCAGAAATAATTAAGTGTTGTATCCAAATTATACATTAATATAACGCTCGGGTGTTTTCTTATAATTTTAGGTACTAAATTCTATATTCTCACAAATTGAGAAAACTAACATTGCTGACCTTGTGACATCCTTGATTATCCTATTGATTGTATTTGTGGTTAAAGAAATAAATCAGCGCTACAAAGCCAAACTTCCAGTGCCCATCCCGATTGAGCTCATCATGGTAACTGATCATCTTAAGACTTTCTGTCATGATTCGTTAGTCTCGTGTGTCTATGTTGAAAGCCCCTCACCATCAGTAGGCCAGGGGGTTTTAGTGGAGCTGATGCCATCTCGGCCATTCTCCAGGTGTATTACTTGGTACGGCTTTCTATTCATTCAGAATTTAATTACTTCCTTCTGTGATTGGGGGTTATTCTTTCCAAGTAAGACAGGATGGGGCAGAGAGCAAGACCTCTGGAAAGCCGATGGGCACATTCGAATCAGAGCAGCAGTTCTCACCTTTGATGGCACGTTAGTACGGCCTCCGGCCTTTTAAAAACAGAGTTAGACCTGGGTTTGAGGCTCTTCTATAACAGGTTAAGGGGCGGTTTCCAACAATGGTATTGTTTTCACAGCAAGCCTCGTAGTTCTCTCACATTTCTAACTTGAGCACTTTGCAACTTTGCAGACGGTGATCGCCACAGGTGTATCCTATGGTTTTGACTTCAAAAACAGGTTTGACGTGGCTGTGATCGGGCAGATGCAAAGTGGGTAAGTGTGTCTTTTATGACGCCACCTCCAGGCACTCACTAGAGAGTAAGCAGTAGTTTAGGAAGACAGCAGGCTGAAATACGCACACCCCTGCATCTGGCATCCATGAGAAAGGCTTGCTCCTCTCCTTCTAAGAGGGCCCACAGAGGACAAAAGGGCCTGGATTCTTGACACCAGAGCCTTTCTCCTTGTGGAAGGACTCACAGACCAGTCGCGCCAGCAGAAGCGGAGCGGTGGAAGTAGAGAAGGAGGCACTTTAAACCTGCTTCTTTGCAAAAGAAAGAACCAAATGAAACCAGATTTCCTTGTCCATAAATTACTATAAACAATATGTAGTGTTTTGTTTGAGGTTACTAGAGCCAAGTTCCGACAGTTCAAAACAGACCCTGGAGGAATCCCTGAAGCATGCTGCTTGAGCAATCTGGATAGGCACACACTGTCCTTTATCGGGAGCCAATTCAAAACGCAGCCAGAGTAACTCCTAACCACAGCAGAAGGATGGGAGGTCCAGCTTGTACAAGAAATTTGAAAATGTATGCCATTGCATTTACTGGGCTGAGTGCAGAGGTCAGTGTGGCGCTCTCTCCTCTCTCTGTCCGCTGACCAGAGCACCAGTTTCTTCCAAGGAAAGGGAATGTTGCTGTTGGAAAAAAAAAAAAAACAGACCTCCCTCCCTCCCATGCTTATGGAGTACTTGAGAATTCCAAGCATCAGCATTTATATGCACTGTTGACTTTAAAATAGCCAAATTCTTTTAAAAACAAATATATTTTTTTAAGCAAAAAAAGAAATTTAACACCTGATATTCATGTGTGGCAATGAATCTCAAACATCACATTTAAGGTGTTTAAGTAGGAATTAGGCTGCAAGACTCTTTCTAGGGTTTCTCTCCATTCTGCAACTTTCAAGTGATTACATTTTATGGAATTTTGGGAGACATAAACCAGATAGATAGACAGACAGATAAACAAGTAGACAAAAAAATTAAAGGGATCTTGTCAGATGGGTTTTGAAAATAAAAGATAAACTTAAGATCACTAACTTACAATCTTAGAGACTTAGTAAATATATTTTAAATGCCAACAGACCTCTCTCCACAGTGTGTGGCAGGGTAGAGGGAGGGAGTAACTCACATTTATTAATCACTACAGTCTACAGAAAGACAGTGTAGCATCGTATGGTAGGTAAGCTCATGTTTTCTAGAGGCAGTGTGCCTGGGATTTACTTCTGACTCACTTCTTGACCCTTGGTAAATAACTAAACTCTGTGCCTCAATGTTCTTGGCTGTAAAAATGGGGTTAAAAATAATAATTATCACATAGGATTCTTGTAAGGGTTAAGTGAGTTAATACATATGACGTGCTTAACTACGTGGCCTACAATAGGAGTTCATACTGCATTTCTACTATTATTAATTTAGCACCTAAATTAGGTACTAGGCTCTTTACACTTACACTCTTTTTTTTTTCTGGGTAATGACTGAGTGGACATTTTAAATTTCCAATGATTGCAAAGAAAATATAACTGGAAGATAATGATTATTAATTACTGTTAATCTGCTGTGGATGAGTATGATACCTTGGAAGTGATTTTGTGAAATCACATACACTGAATGCAAATAACTTCACTAAAGGGAAGTGATTATTGAAACGGTAAAGGAAACAGGATATAATCAGATTCCAGAAGGATACTATAATAATAGCTAACAGGCACTTTGTACTTTATAGTATGTAAATAATATTGACGCTCATTAATTTATTTGACCCTTCCACAAAAATTATGAAGAAAAAAGAACAAGTGTTACTATATTCACTTTACAAATGAGGCAACTGGCCCAGGGAGGGCAAATAGCAAACGCAAGAAATGAATCCAAGTTTTTAAACTGTAAATCTCCAGCACACCACTCTATGGTGTTTAGAGGCTAAGACAAAAGAAAAAGAGCAGGCTTCTGGCTGTTTTTCTATAAAATGCTAAGTTTCACTGTGCCACTGACTTTAGATGTATTTCTTAAAAAAACAATATTCCAAGCTAACTTTCTGATTCATGGTAGCTGCAGAATATGAGCTAATAGTACTTCTGCAAAATTAGAGCTGAACTGTATTAACACAGACATTCACAAAACACAAACAGCAACTAAGAAAGAGTTAGGCAAATCCAATTAACCCACTTTCAGTAAGTTTCAGGTCAGAAACAGACATTTATAGGAGCTGAGCATTTTTGTAAATTGAAGCTGAATTTGAGATATTTGTACCTACTTTGATACAATTAGTAAAAATCATTTAACTGCGCTAGCTCCTGAGGCATGGACTCAGAAGAATGCCCTGTGAGTTGAGTATTTCCCTGACACTACACCACTTTACATGGAAGCCCACTGCATCAGGGCCACTGTTGGCTCTAGCAGTTCTGTGGAGCGCAGGGCAGAGTCCAAGGCCCATCTGTTTGCTAAGGGTTTTCCATGAAAGGTTATTGTTATCCATGGAGGGAAGACTTTCTCGCTTTCCTTGTCTCAGCATGGTGTTTGTTCAAAGAGCCTGCACCCATGGATAACTCTTGGAGGCATTGTGGGTGATGCTTGGGTGCCTAATGTAACAATGCAAGTGGGATCTAAGATATTTTGCACAAAGCTTATGGGGGATAGAAGAGTACATTATAATGTAGTTATACTAGCAAAATCGTATCAGATGTACCGTTATCAGATGGGCTGGATTACAGTCTTGTACCAAATTCAGGCAGCATTGTTTTTCAACAATAAGATAACAGATTCAAAAGTTTTCACTGGTGCTCAATTCCTGCTAGTCATATTCCAAAGTGAGGCACAGCTCAGCATAGATTGCTTTCACTCATTGATCTGTCCAACAATTATTGACTACCAGATACATGCCATGAAGAGTGCTTGGTCCTGGGCCATAGAGCAGTGGGCAACCACAGTCCCTGCCCTGTGACTAGGTGGAGAGCTCCAGGGAGGGAGGGCTGGGGAATGGAAGTAGCAAGAGCTGGGCAGCACAGAGTCTCACCGAACTGGGCTATTGCTGGTGAGGGAAGAATTTCTGGAAAGAAGGATGAGAATGAGGGGGATGGTTCAAGCAGAGGGAGCAGCGAACTAGAAGCCTCCCAGCTGAGAGGACAGGTGCCGCCTTTGAGAAACCCAAACAATCTTGCTATAGCTGAAGCGTGAATTCTGGGAAATGGTGGTGATTAAGCAGAAGGGGGTGGGTGCAGATCAGGGCCTTGCTAAGGAATTTGGACTTTTCCTGGGAGCAAACGGATGCCATGGCAGGTTTCTAAGCAGGTTGGTGACATTCAGGCTTGCTTTATTTCGATTTCAGATTTCAGCCTCCTATCACACCAGACATACAGATTTTCCAGGAGACCATCGGAGACAGCTTCGGCATCGCCATCGTTGGCTTTGCAGTGGCCTTTTCCGTCGCCAGTGTCTATTCCCTGAAATATGATTACCCGATTGATGGCAACCAGGTGAGGCTACCACCTATGCTGGGTCTCACTACGCAACTGTAGACAGGATTTTGCATAGATACTATCAGTGGTGCCACTTACAAAGACTCCTCCTTGCTTTCCCGTCAGGAGTTAATAGCCTTGGGAGTGAGTAACATATTCGGAGGGTCCTTCAGAGGATTTGCAGCCAGTACCTCCCTCTCCAGATCCGGGGTTCAGGAGAGCACCGGAGGCAAAACACAGGTATCTCAGGCTCTGGGCTGTGAGGGCCGCTAGTGTGAGGATGGGGAGTCCAAGGCGGGGAAAGCTGCGCTGGTGGTGAGCGTGCTCCCCTCTCCCCAGGTGGCCGGGCTTCTGTCTGCTGTCATCGTGCTGATTGTCATCGTGGCCATTGGATTTCTTCTGGAGCCACTGCAAAAGGTAGCAGCCTCTTTGTACAGGGTCTCCCTCTCCTTTGGGTGATGAATCAAAGATCCAGGTTCTTAACCTCTGAAAGCATAAACTAAACGAAGGGAAATGAGGTATCTACAAACTTTCGAGGGCTCTTCTTTGCCAATACTCTGTGGGCCAAAATATTTGTTTTTCCTCTGGCAGCATTTTATGAACGTTAGGAATGCAGATGCCCAAACCACCTTATCGACTCTACTCTTCGCATGTTCGTAGCCCTGAATATAATTAATGCTTAGACAGAAAGACACCTGGCACAGTAGCTTCAATATGGATTGACTGAAATGCAGATTTCCTTAAAGGCTGAGGCAATCAGGGCCTCTATCTAATTCAGAGAATGGGGCTACCAGCCAGCCACACCGCCTGTTCTGAGTTGTACACCCTGCACCTCCCCAGCTTTGGTTTGACTCCAAGACCAATGCAGTCAGAGTGCAGCCAGACGCAGACCTTGTGCCCTCACCCTCAGCTCCTCTGACCGTCTCTCATGCACTGTGATTTTTGAGGGTTTAGCTTAATGCTTGATAAACTGCTGTAGCCTCCAGATTAAAAAATAACAGCACACCCTGGAAAATGCAGACTCTCTAGGAAACCAGGCGATGCCAAATACATTATTTTTTGTAGTGGTAATATGATTTTGAGGTTGTACATGGAGCACTGGCTCTCAAATCCTGTACAACTACTTCTAATCCTGGTTTTCTTATCTATGCACTTAGGGGCAAATTACTTAACCTCTCTGAACCTCAAGTTCCCCAGTTGTATAATATAATAGGGAGAGAAACGGTACCCACTCCCCAGTATTGCTGCACAGATTAAGTGAAATGATGCACACTAAGGACTTAGTCCAGGTCCTGGCACATGACAAGCACTTAATAAATGATAGCCGTTATTGTCAATATTATGGCTATTTTTGTTATTATCCTACAGCATGACATTACACCTCTGTTGACAAGAGACACAGGGATATGACAAGGCCCACCAGGGTTTATAGGTTAACATCTAGGTCTTTCTCCTTGTCGGTTGGTAGTTGGCATGTGAATTTGGTCCCATGTGTCTGGACCACCAGTGTGGTCGTCCAACAGAGCTTCACTGGCAGAGCCTGTCTTCCAGCGGTGCAGAATGCTGCTTGCCAAAAGTACACGCTCTGCACACGCTCACCTACTGATGTCCAAAGGAGAGGCATAAAAGAAATCAAGAAGTCACGACCAAAAGACAGAAGAATGTAGATCTCAATAAAAACAGATGCACGCCCAGTGCCCCTGCAGAGAGGGCTCCGCCCACGGCGCTTCCTCCTGGGGGCACACTCGGGCTGTCCGCCTCACCCACACCAGCCTGGAGAAACCAGAGAAATGACTGCCATTCAAACCCTACTTCTCTCATGAATAAGCCACAGCCAGGACATTGTCCAGGATGTCAACCAAAGCCCTTTCTCTAAAGGGGCCCTGTGACAAGTCCTGAGACCATTGTATATTAATGTCTGTTTGACTGGAATAGCCAGTTTGCCTCTTATTTGTCATATGACAGCAAAAGGACCCATAATCATGGCTGAAAGTGAGCGTTTCTGGAGCGCTCACTGGGCACCCACAGAGTTCTAGGCATGTCATATGAATTCAATCCTTTCTTTCTGCTGCACCATAGCTAGCTGGATCTTGGTAAAATCACCCCTTTTCCTTTCTGTGGCTTCTCAATGCTCTGTGTTCTTTATTTTTTAAAGGGCTCTATTGTGTATGTATTTCAATGTAAATTTTTAAAAATTGTTTCTCCATGGAATACCGACCAGGTAAGAAGAAATGCCTAGTGAAAAGAAAAATGCTGTTTCCTGCAGATGGCATTTGACATGTTTTATACTAAAGGCCCCCAAAGCAGGAGGCTTACTGTACAGAGTCCTATATAAAACCCTCGCCCAGCTATTACGGTGATGACATCTTTTATGACTACAGTACATTATCAAAACCAGTACATATCGGTACCCTACTGTTAACTAGATTACAGACTTTATTCAGTTTTTAACTGGTGTTCATTTGTGTGCGTTTCCTTTTTAAAGTCATTTAAGACCATATTCAGTCCTCTAAGCAATGATCTCTATTCTTACCGTGAGTAAAATCAACTGGTTAGACATTAAGTTACGTCACTTGTGAAAATCAAAACTGCCCAGATCTGGTAAACTATTGTTGAGATATGAAGAGAAAAACTGTGTTTGGTTTTTCTTGATACACTGTGCTTTTGTGGTAAGAAAATAGTATGCACATCTCACAGTCCAATCAGAATGGACCAGCTTGAATTGGAGGCAGGGGGATAGATGGGGCATGTTCCTACCATTGGGTTAAAATCCAAGGAAGGAAGAGAGCACACTTGGCTGCTCCACGTTTTTCACTGTTAACTGTCATCACTCCTACAAGACAAATGGCCTCGTTGGGCGTGTGAAGAAACAGGAGCCTGGAGCGTTGCTGCAGCCGAGCTTACTGTGAACCCAGACCATTCTTAGTGAATCTACTGTTCAGTGGTGTCAACATCAGGGCCTCTTAAGAGAGGCTGTGTTACTAGGTAGTTAGGCCTGGCTCAGGAAATATTAATTCATTAGATCATCCACTTGTTCACTGACTAATATGAAGCCCAATCCCTGTGCATGGCCCATGGTAGGTTCTAAGGACAGCAGGGAAAAAGACAGATATGGTTCTGCCTCAAACCTTTGCTCACCTCTGCAAGATCTTCAGCTTCCTCTCACAAAACGGCAGGAGTGTTGGTCATCATGCAAGGTTTGAATTCTGATTCCAGGACCCTGAACAAGCAGCAAAGGCTCTTTTTTTTTTTTTTTTAACAAAGAGCAACCCACTCTCCCCACCTCCAATAATAAAACATATGTTAGACTATCTCAGATTGGGAAGAATTTATTTCCATCATAAGTCTTAAGATCCACCTATCTTTGTCTCAAGATACAGGCTAGTAAGTGCTTTCACATCATCTATAGCGTGTCAGTGTCCCGGTGGTGGAGACAAAGCCATGCACGGGGACAGGTCAGAGTCCCAGGGCTGAAGTGTCTTGCATGGCATTGCACACCCGAGAAGGCTGGTCCTCTGATATTCTTCTGAGGCCCTTAAAGGACTCACTTATCTACAACCTTCACCTTTGCTTCTATATGGTTTATTTGATTATCTTAAAGTACATCTGCTGTTTATGTTCTCACAGTCTGTCCTGGCAGCTTTAGCTCTCGGAAACTTAAAGGGAATGCTGATGCAGTTCGCGGAGATAGGAAGATTGTGGCGAAAGGATAAGTATGATTGTGTAAGTAGAGGTATTTAAAGGAGAGAGAATTCAGGATGGCATTTTAATGTTGCTATAAAATGCATACTTACATTGTAAACTAAGCGAAATTTTGTTTCTATGCATCTGTTTAAATAACCTTAGTTTGCTTTTTTTGCTATCTTTAAACTGCATATTCTAAAGTTTGTTCTCTGGGATATTCATTTAAAAGGATGAGCTATTTGCAAGTAGGAACGGCTCCACAATTCACTAGCAGAGAACTTCCTTAGATCTGTTGTAAAAATTCCCAAATGCCACGGAAACGGAATGTGAGGGAATGAGGTGCTTCTCTTCTTCATTACATCATATATTAGTTTCCAGAGAATCTGAACATTCTTTTTGGAAACACTCTATAAAGGCCCCCCTTGCTCTCAACATGCCTTGCTATGAAAAGCAAAGCCCATAATTTTATCAGGGTCAAAGTCCCTGGTGTAAAAATACCTGTTAACATATCCTATGGTCCTTAACAAGAAAAAAGTAATAGACTGCACTTGGTTTACTTTTACTCCTGAGAGATCATGGTTGGGGATTTTAATACTTTCAGCGTGCTAAAATTCCTGTAGAGATAGTAGCCATTAATTAAATCAGCAGACCAAAAGTAAGAGATTAGTATAGGCTCTGCCAGTTAATTTGCTGACTTTAACCAAAGCAGCTGGTTCTGGAATTTTAGCTGACAGACTCAATCATTTCCTTAACTGGTTCGGGGGTGGGATTAGACATGGATACACTCTCTTTAGATGTTTCTTTAATTTTTTGTTTGTGTTTCTGCCACTCAGAACCAGGCTAGTTTCCCCTGTACACTTCCAACCTCTGCTTTTGGCCCTAGAAGGGTATGCGTGCTTTCTCATAGCTCTGGACCTAAGACATACGTACTTACATGAGAGTAAATTGTGCACCATGTGTTGCCTTCTTCCTACAGCTGATCTGGATCATGACCTTCATCTTTGCCATCGTCCTGGGACTCGGTCTAGGCCTGGCAGCTAGCGTGGCGTTTCAGCTCCTGACCATCGTGTTCAGGACTCAATTGTGAGTGCCCGTTGCGCTCTACAGCCTGTGTCTGCAGGGAAAACACCTTGTCACTGGTGACGGCAAAGCAGCTTGGTTGACAGGCATGCGTACCTATCAAGGCTGGCTGGTCTGTTCAGATGGCTCACTGCGAGATCCGAGGGGCAAAGGAGTGGCCTGACCTCAGAGCGTCACCTGGGTCCTACTGCCCCCGGCTTTGACACCAATTCGAAGAAATATAAATCTCTGAGTCTGTTTGCCCAGCTGTAAAGAGGGAGTAATTGTATTCCAAGCAAGCCTAATGTCTTTGCCGTGAACGTGTTAAACACGGGAATGTGTTACTGAGACGATCGTGAGATTCTCCGCACCTGGGGGAGGTGGCTCCTCTTTGTAGGTTGTTAGATCACTCCCACCTGAGTCAAGGGAGCTGGGTTCAAGGTCTCAAAGGCCCCTCTCACCCTGAAATACCACAGAGCCAGTGCGAATTTTTGATGCTTAACAGTCATCTAGTCCAAACATCGTTTTGATTCTTAAACCTCTGCCAGGTGACGCCACCACCATGCAGCCACTCAGCCTGCACCGGCTCACATGGTATCATGGAGGAAACAAAGCTTCTCGGAAGCTCAGGAGCTCTCGAACCAAAGGCGTGCTCACAGTCCAAGTTAACCCTGCACTGACAGGACACATTTCTATTGAAACATTCCTTCATTCTTTTATTTCTTATATTTCCACTCACTTCTTGGGGACCTATCAAACACAGAGACAAACTGAGAGACCCAGGCACATGACTGTCCTCCTCATGTCCTCATCTCTACACCCGGGAATTACAGCTGCCTTATTTCACGGAATCACTTCAGAATCAAAGCGCTGCAAACTAGAATGTGGTAGATGGGAGGCTCTGTTCCAGGACCTGGGGAAGATAAACTAAACAAAGTGTTTGCCCTTTGGGGTCTCTGATGGCATGATGATTCCCCAACCTTGTAAATTTTGAAAAGTGAGCCGGCTTTGGTACCCTAGGAAAAAATCAGTGTTAGCCTTATAGGCCTAATAAATATGCATGAAGGATTCACTTGGTGTTGATTTTCCTGCAGTCCAAAATGCAGCACTCTGGCTAATGTTGGAAGGAGCAACATCTATAAGAATAAAAAAGACTACTCTGACGTAAGGAAGACTCATTTTCTACTTTGACTTGCTAGATGATATTACTATAAATCTAACGGGTACCATCTAATATTACTTCTCTGCCTTACAGATGTATGAACCGGAAGGAGTGAAAATTTTCAGATGTCCATCTCCTATCTACTTTGCAAACATTCAGTTCTTTAAGCAGAAACTTAACGATGCTGTAAGGTTTGGGGTTATTAAAACTGTTTTTTAATTCCACTGAATATCTATCTAGGGATGAACTTTGTTCTGAACAAGAATGGCACTGATTTCACATTTGTTGATGCTGGACTGTGTTAGTTCTTGCATCCCATGTCCCACAGCCGGTGAAACTATCTTATAAGGGGCCCAGTAACCTCCTGGGAAGACTCTTTGGATGAGGCCCTTTCATGAAATTCTGCTGTAGAGCACAAAGGCTGGCCACAAGACGTTGGGCAGCTGGTCTTTAGATGATAGTATATTACAGATCTTCTTTGGGAATCAACTTCAGAAACAAGACAGTATTTAATATTTGATTACATCATGGAAGAGATTCAGGACAGCAAATGCCTACTTATAATATAAATGATTATGAAAAGATCTGTTGTAAATGAATATTTAATACTAAATAACAACTGAGTGTCTCTGGTGGACTGGAAAGAAGATAACAAAGCATCAGTCTTTAAGAAACAAAAGTCAGCACTGACTCTTGGCCAGGCCTTTGGGTCCACCCTGTACCTTGCACAGAACTTCTACCTTAAGCCCTATTATTATTAGTTTGGTGTGCATCAATTTTTTTTGCCCAACCATTTTTTTTTACAAAAATGGAATCATGCTGTATCTGTGGCTATATACACAGTCCTTTTCATTTAATCCACCAGTATCTTTACATCAAACTACATTTTCTACCAACGATTTTGTTATTATATAATTTTTAAAAATTTATTTTATCATTAATCTACAATTACATGTGCAATATTATGGTTATTAAACTCCCCACTTCATCAGGTCCCCCCCACCAACCCCATTACAGTCACTGTCCATCAGCGTAGTGAGATGCTACAGAATCACTACTTGTCTTCTCTGAGTTGTACAGCCCTCCCCGTGCCCCCCCCAACATTACATCTGCTAATCGTAATGCCCCTTTTTCCCCCTTGTACCTCCCTTCCCACCCATCCTCCCCAGTCCTTTTCCCTTTGGTAACTATTAGTCCATTCTTGGGTTCTGTGAGTCTGCTGCTCTTTTGTTCCTTCAGTTTTTTTTTCTTTGTTCTTATACTCCACATATGAGTGAAATCATTTGATACTTGTCTTTTTCAGCTTGGCTTATGTCACTGAGCATAATACCCTCTAGCTCCATCCATGTTGTTGCAAATGGTAGGATTTGTTTTCTTCTTATAGCTGAATGATATTCCATTGTGTACATGTACCACATCTTCTTTATCCATTCACCTACTGATAGACACTTAGGTTGCTTCCATTTCTTGGCTACTGTAAATAGTGCTGCAATAAACATAGGGGTACATCTGTCTTTTTGAAACTGGGCTGCTGCATTCTTAGGGTAAATTCCTAGGAGTGGGATTCCTGGGTCAAATGGTATTTCTATTTTGAGTTTTTTGAGGAACCTCCATACTGCTTTCCACAATGGTTGAATTAATTTGCATTCCCACCAGCAGTGTAGGAGGGTTCCCTTTTCTCCACATCCTCGCCAACATTTGTTGTTGTTTGTGTTTTGGATGTTGGCCATCCTCACTGGTGTGAGATGATATCTCATTGTGATTTTAATCTGCATTTCTCTGATGACCAGCGATGTGGAGCATCTTTTCATGTGCCTGTTGGCCATCTGAATTTCTTCTTTGGAAAAGTGTCTATTCATGTCCTCTGCCCATTTGTTAATTAGATTATTTGCTTTTTGTTTGTTGAGGTGCATGAGTTCTTTATATATTTTGGATGTCAACCCCTTATTGGATACATCATTTATGAATATATTCTCCCATACTGTAGGATTTCTTTTTGTTCTACTGATGGTGTCCTTTGCTGTACAGAAGCTTTTAACCTTGATATAGTCCCACTTGTTCATTTTTGCTTTTGTTTCCCTTGCCCGGGGAGATATGTTCATGAAGAAGTCGTTCATGCTATGTCCAAGAGATTTTTGCCTATGTTTTTTTCTAAGAGTTTTATGGTTTCATGACTTACATTCAGGTCTTTGATCCATTTTGAGTTTACTTTTGTGTATGTGGCTAGGCAGTAGTCCAGTTTGATTCTCTTACATGTAGCTGTCCAGTCTTTCCAACACCAGCTGCTGAAGAGGCTGTTATCTCCCCATTGTATATCCAAGGCTCCTTTATCAAATATTAATTGACTGTATATGTTTGGGTTAATGTTTGGATTTTCTATTCTGTTCCACTGGTCTGTGGGTCTGTTTTTGTGCCAATACCAAATTGTCTTGATTACTGTGGCTTTGTAGTACAGCTTGAAGTCAGGGAGCGTAATTCTGTTTTATTCCTCCTTCTCAGGATTGCTTTGGTTATTCAGGGTCTTTTGTGGTTCCATATGAATTTTAGAATTATTTGTTCCAGTTCATTGAAGAAAGCTGTTGGTATTTTGGTAGTGATTGCATTGAATCTGTAGATTGCTTTAGGTAGTATAGCCATTTTGAAAATATTTATTCTTCCTACCCAAGAGCATGGGATGAATTTCCATTTGTTAGTGTCCTCTTTCTCTTAGGAGTGTCTTGTAATTTTCAGAGTATAGGTCTTTCACTTCCTTCGTTACGTTTATTCCTAGGTATTTTATTGTTTTGGATGCAATTGTGAATGTAATTGTTTTTCTGATTTCTCTTTCTGTTAGTTCATCGTTAGTGTATAGGAAAGCAACAGATTTCTGTGTGTTAATTTTGTATCCTGCAACTTTGCTGAATTCAGATATTAGTTCTAGTAGTTTTGGAGTGGAGTCTTTAGGGTGTTTTATGTACAATATTATGTCATCTGCAAACACTGACAATTTGATTTCTTCTTTACCAATCAGGATGCCTTGTATGTCTTTGTTTTGTCTGATTGCCATGGCTAGGACCTCTAGTACTATGTTGAAAAGCAGTGGAGAGAGTGGGCATCCCTGTCTTGTTCCCGATCTTAGATGAAAAGCTTTCGGCTTGTCGCTGTTAAGTATGATGTTAGCTGTGGGTTTGTCATATATGGCCTTTATGAGGTTGAGGTATTTGCCCTCTATACCCATTTTGTTGAGAGTTTTCATCATGAATGGATGCTGAATTTTGTCAAATGCTTTTTCAGCATCTATGGAGATGATCATGTGGTTTTTGTTCTTCTTTTTGTTGATGTGGTGGGTGATGTTGATGGATTTTCGAATGTTGTACCATCCTTGCATCCCTGGGATGAATCCCACTTGATCATGGTGTATGATCCTCTTGATGTATTTTTGAATTCAGTTTGCTAGTTGAGTATTTTTGTTGAGTACTTTTGCATCTATGTTCATCAGGGATATTGGTCTGTAATTTTCTTTTTTGGTGAGGTCTTTGCCCGGTTTTGGTATTAAGAGTGATGCTGGCTTCATAGAAAGAGTTTGGAAGTATTCCCTCCTCTTCTATTTTTTGGAAAACTTTAAGGAAAATGGGTGTTATTTCTTCTCTATATGTCTGGTAGAATTCAGAGGTGAAGCCGTCTGGTCCGGGGGTTTTGCTCTTGGCTAGTTTTTTGATTACCGATTCAATTTCGTTGCTGGGATTGGTCTGTTTAGTTTTTCTGTTTCTTGTTTGGTCAGTCTTGGAAGGTTGTATTTTTGTAAGAAGTTGTCCACTTCTTCTAGGTTTTCCAGCTTGTTAGCATATAGATGCTCATAATATTCTCTTATAATTCTTTGTATTTCTGTGGGGTCCGTTGTGACTTTTACTTTCTCATTTCTGATTCTATTTATGTGTGGAGATTCTCTTTTTCTCTTAATGAGTCTGGCTAAGGGTTTATTTTGTTTATTTTTTCAAAGAACCAGCTCTTGGTTTCATTGATTTTTTCTATTGTTTTATTCTTCTCAATTTTATTTCTTTCTTCTCTGATCTTTATTATGTCCCTTCTTCTGGTGACTTTGGGCCTCATTTGTTCTTCTTTTTCCAATTTCAATAATTGTGTCTTTAGACTGTTAATTTGGGAATGCTCTTCCTTCTTTAAATAGGCCTGGATTGCAATATACTTTCCTCTTAGAACTGCCTTTGCTGCGTCCCACAGAAGTTGTGGCTTTGTGTTGTTGTTGTCAATAGTCTCTATATATTCTTTGATTTCTGTTTTGATTTGGTCGTTAACCCATTGATTGATTAGGAGAATGTTGTTAAGTCTCCATGTATTTGTGAGCCTTTTTGTTTTCTTTCTAAAATTCATTTCTAGTTTTATGCCTTTGTGATCTGAGAAGTTTGTTGGTAGAATTTCAATATTTTTTGTAATTTTCTGAGGTTCTTTTTGTGGCCTAGTATGTGGTCTATTCTGGAAAATGTTCCATGTGCACTTGAGAAGAATGTGTATCCTGCTGCTTTTGGGTGTAGGGTTCTGTAGACGTCTGTTAGGTCCATCTGTTCTAGTGTGTTGTTCAGTGCCTCTGTGTCTTTACTTATTTTCTGCCTGGTTTATCTGTCCTTTGGTGTTAGTGGTGTGTTGAAGTCTCCTAAAATGAATGCCTTGCATTCTATTTCTTCCTTTAATTCTGTTAGTATTTGTTTCACATATGCCGTCGCTCCTGTGTTGGGTGCATATATATTTATAATGGTTATATCCTCCCCTCTCTTGCTACTTTCTTCATTTTGAAGTCTATTTTGTCTGATACAAGTACTGCAACACCTGCTTTTTTCTCCTTGTTGTTTGCATGAAATATCTTTTTCCATCCCTTCACTTTTAGTCTGTGTATATCTTTGTGTTTGAGGTGGGTCTCTTGTAAGCAGCATATAGATGGGTCTTGCTTTTTTATCCATTCAGTAACTCTGTGTCTTTTGATTGGTGCATTTAGTCCATTTACATTTAGGGTGATTATTGATAGATATGTACTTATTGCCATTGCAGGCTTTAGATTCGTGGTTACCAAAGGTTCAAGGGTTGCTTCTTTACTATCTGACAATGTAACTTAACTCTCTTGTTAAGTTATTGTAAACACAGTCTGATGTTTCTTTATTTCTCTCCCTTCTTGTTCTTCCTCCTCCATTATTTATATCCTAGGTGTTTTATTCTTTGCCTTTAGTTAGTATTTGGATGGTCTGCTTTCTTTACTATGATTTTATTTTCTCTGGTGACATCTTTTTAGCCTTAGGAGTGCTTCCCTCTAGAGCAGTCCATTTAAGATATCCTGTAGAGGTGGTTTATGGGAGGCAAACTCTCTCAGCTTTCGCTTGTCTTGAAATTGTTTAATCCCTCCATCATATTTAAATGATATTCGTGCTGGATACAACATTCTTGGTTCGAGCCCCTTCTGTTTCATTACATTAAATATATCATGCCATTCTCTTCTGGCCTGTAAGGTTTCTGTTGAGAAGTCTGATGATAGTCTGATGGGTTTTCCTTTGTAGGTGATCTTTTTTCTCTCTCTAGCTGCCTTTAATACTCTGTCTTTATCTTTGATCTTTTCCATTTTAATTATTATGTGTCTTGGTGTTGTCTTCCTTGGGTCCCTTGTGTTGGGAGATCTGTGGGTGTCCGTGGACTGCGAGACTATTTCCCTCCCCAGCCCGGGGAAGTTTTCAGCAATTATTTCTTCAAAGACACTTTCTATCCCTTTTTCTCTCTCTTCTTCCTCTGGTACTCCTATAATGCGAATATTGTTCCATTTGGATTGGTCACACAGTTCTCTTAATATTCCTTCATTCCTAGAGATCCTTTTATCTCTCTCTGCCTCAGCTTCTCTGTATTCCTGTTCTCTGATTTCTATTCCATTAACAGTCTCTTGCATCTCATCCAGTCTGCTGCTAAGCCCATCATTCACTTGTCTCATTTCTGCATTGTCTTTCCTCACTTCCCTCACCTCTTGCACATTTCTCTGTAGATCCATCCATATGGTTATGAGTTTTATTCTGAATTCTTTTTCAGGAAGATTGTGCATTTCCAACCCTTCAGACTCCCTCTCTGGTGTCTGGGTCTGGATAAGCTTTGTTTGTACCATATTCCTCTGTCTTTTCATGGTGATAGAAGTGGTTGCTGGTAGGTGCCACGTATGTGAGCTGGGCTTTTTAAGACTTTTAAAAAGAAAAGAGAATGAAGAGAAAGAAAAGAAAAGAAAAGAGAAAAAAAACACCAAAAAAACAAACAAAAAGATGTCCACCCGGAGTAGATTCTGTGAGGATGCTGTAGGTGGCGCTGTTGCTCCACTATTCCCCAGCCATGGCTGTGCCGCTCCACAGGGCTCTTTGTAGCTCTGGCCGAGGAGGGAATGAATGGGAGGCTGTTGATCTCTGTGGGAAGTCTCAGTAGGGCTACTTTTTCCCAGTCGCCAGCCAAGGGGTCCATAGTTCCCCAGGACTCCCAGCCTGCTGTGCTGAGTGTGCTGGAACGATCCTGTTCCTCCATTGGGCCCCAATCTCTTTAAGACCGCTAAAAAAAAGCACGCACTTTTCTTTTGTCCTGGGGAGCCTGCTACGAGGACCCAGTGCCTTCCCAGCTCAAATCCTGCACCCTCTGTCTCTCCAATCTCCAATACACCGCGTGATGTGTGTCAGCCCTCCCGGCACAGATCACCAGGGCTGGTTATTTCGCGGGCCTGTACTTCCACTCCCTCCCGGCTCTGAATCCTCTCCTCCCGCTGGTGCGCTGGAGTGGGGGAGTGCTCAGGTCCCGCCGGGACGCGGCTCCATATCTTACCCCCCTCGAGGGGTGTCGAGTCCTCTCAGGTGCAGATGCAGGCTCGGTGCTATCCTGTATCTTCTGGTCTCTCTTTTAGGAATAGTTGTATTTGTTGTATTTTCATAAATATATATGGTTTTGGGAGGAGATTTCCGTCGCCCTGCTCACGCCGCCATCTTCCTGGAACTCCTGTTATTACATAATTTGATTCTCCTTACTGAATACTCTAGAGCTAATATTGCAACAAGAAGAACACATGTGTTTTAGCAGCAGATTCACAGACTCCAAGAAGGCACTAGCAGTTACCAAAGGGAAGGGTGGGGAGGGTGGGTGGGGAGGGAGGGAGAAGGGGATGAAGGGGCACTATAGTTAGCACACATAATATGGTAGGTCACAGGGAAGGGAGTACAGCACAGAGAAGACAAGTAATGAGTATATAGCAACTTACTACACTGATGGACAGTGATTGCAATGGGGTGGGGGGGGCGCTTGATAATATGGGTGAATAGTGAAACTACAATGTTGCTCATGTGAAACCTTCATAGGACAGTATATCAATGATACCTTAATTAAAAAACAAAAAAGTAAAAAAAACCCACAAAAACAAAATATTAGCATCATTAATTCAAAATCAAACTAAAAATAGAACATGTTTTAAAAAGAGGAAAAGAAAGGGAACCTTTAGATCTAATACTGGAAGTATACAATAAAGTCATATAATAGATAATATAAAATATAATAACAAAGTTTAATAGAATAACAATTATATAGAAGCAGAACACTGATTAAATGCTAACATATTCAACAAATAGAAAACAAATCAAATCCCCTAGGAGTTGTGTAGGCCAAAAACACCAACAGATTTAAATAGAGTTTAGTCTTATTCATGGATAATGTATAGATAAATCCTGGATGGTACGGCAGCTTTGGACATTGATAACTGCACACAGATTAAGCAGAAGTCTGACACAGTGTTGTCATTGATGTGGTTTAACCCAATTTCACTTTTATTACTAATATCTTTATTCTGTGACCCAATCCCTTAATCCATCCCACTGAAAGTTATTAGAAGTATGCTATGTAAGTAGCAAAACATGCAGTACTCTTATAACAAAGCAATGGGTTTTTCAGGTTGGCTTTAACCCACTACGAATTTTGCGCAAGCGCAACAAAGCTTTGAAGAAAATCCGCAAACTGCAGAAGAAAGGCCTCCTACAAGTGACACCGGTAACTTTCTTATTTTTAATGGGAAAAGTGTATTTTCATATTTAGCAAAAGGTGTTTTGTAATTCCAACTATGCACTGATTCTTAGAACCAACAGTCTTAACCCAATGGTGACTGGGTATATATCAGACAATCTGACCAAGTTACAGCATTTTAGCAAAAATCTTCTAGGCCTCATTAGTTTTCCTAAAGGTCTCTTAAGCCCTGTGAGACTCAGGTCATTTCCTTTGGAATGAAACCAGTGTTTCTTAACCACATTTCTGCGTATTACAGCTAAAAGTGTAGTAAAACGTAGTTCAAGGCATTAGTTCCATTCCTTTAAATGTAATGCCAGAAAAACGAAGTATTTCATGGGTCAGCCGATGGCATATTGTTACAACATTAATGGCAACTTTGAGCGTCTCCTTAAATTTTTATTTTCCTGGGAAATTTTCCATTCTCCAAAAAGAAGAGTTTACAGTCCCATTACTTGTCCCAACTTTGAATATGTGCTTCAGAAACTCATTGGTTACCTTTAATGTACACAGTGTTTTCCCTGGCAAGAATTAACATGCAAATAATTATCCTGTTTTGCAGAAAGGATTTATATGTACCACTGATGGCTTTAAAGATTCTGAGGATGAGCTGGACAGCCATCAGATCGAAGAACTGGATCAGCCGATCAATCTCATGGACCTGCCCTTCCAGATCGACTGGAATGCTGACCTTCCTGTCAACATCGTGGTCCCAAAGATCAGCCTGCACAGCCTCATTCTTGACTTTTCAGCAGTGTCGTTTCTTGACATTTCTTCTATGAGGGGTCTCAAAAAGGTAATTTCCTTTCTTAATGGAAACCATCAATCAGTGAGAAAAGGTAAAATAATTGTATTTGTGAAAGGGTGCTTCCTTGGATAATACACACTTATGTAGAATTAGAACCTTAGATTGTTCACAGAGGGAGTGGGAATGGAGCGGGCATGCTCAGGGACCTTTTTGAAGGGCATTTCCCATGCGACTGGCATACACGCTGAAGGCAACTAAGCGTACAGCTCTAACATTTGTTCGACCTGGTGGTGGACTACTGTGCTCACATACTGTTCCAACTCGCTGGTGCCTTCAAGTCCTTGTGGGCACTGGACCTAGACTTTCCTGAAATAGAGATTTACAAAGGTCTTGGGGAAAAGTGGAAGAGTGGATGCAGTATAAGCTGACGACATTTCACTTGGCTATATAACAATCTGGTTCTTCTTAAATACAAAGTGCATTTAAGAAGGAGTAATTGGGGACTTCTGGGAAGATGGCGATGTGAACAGACCGGCAGAAAAATTCCTCCCAACATTATATTTATTCACGAAAACACAGCAAATACAACTATTCCTAAAAGAGAGACCAGAATACACAGGAAAGCGCACAGCGTGCAGCTACACCTGAGAGAGGACTCGGCACCCGGCGAGGCAGGTAAGATACGGAGCCGCGACCTGGCGGGACCCGAGCTCTCGCCCACCCCAGCGCTCTGGCAGGTTGCTACACCTGAGAGAGGACTTGGCACCCGGCGAGGCAGGTAAGATACAGAGACGTGACCCAGCAGGACCCGAGCGCTCCTCCACCCCAGGGCTCCAGCAGGCAACTACACCTGAGAGAGGACTCGGTACCCGGCGAGGCAGTCATAAAGAGCCCAGCTGACATACGTGGCAACTACCAGCAACCAATTCCATAGCCATGAAAAGACAGAGGAATATGGTACAGACAAAGCTTCAGACGCAGACAACCCCAGAGAGGGAACCTGAAGGGATGGACATGAACAGTATTCCTGAAAAATAATTCAGAATAAAAGTCATAGCCATGCTGACGGAGATACAGAGAAATGTGCAAGAGCTGAGGGAGGAAGTGAGGGAAGTGAGGAAAGAATATGCAGAAATGAGACAAGCCATCGATGGGCTTAACAGCAGACTGGATGAGGTCTTAGAGACTATTAATGGATTAGAAAATAGAGAACAGGAATACAGAGAAGCTGAGGCAGAGAGAGATAAAAGGATCTCTAGGAATGAAAGAATATTAAGAGAACTG
>JAQQAC010012171.1:2850684-3060339 GCA_029783875.1 Phataginus tricuspis | reverse complement strand
CGTAAGGTAGGGGGGGTACAGGGAGGGCTGTACAACTCAGAGAAGACAAGTAGTGACTCTATAGCATCTCACTACGCTGATGGACAGTGACTGTAATGGGGTTGGTGGGGGGGACCTGATGAAGGGAGTAGTTTAATCACCATAATATTGTACATGTAATTGTAACGTGTGATGTAGCAGCCCGGTGGCAGTCTGTTCTCTTTCCAGTTTTGTCATCATTGCTAAAACAGATTAGTCTCTAACAGCAATAAAGAAACAGATGTAAAGAAATTTTAAGGAATTCCACGCTTTCCCCTCTTCTGCTTGGTTTTTCACAGAAACCTGCCTACCTTAGCTAGGATAAGATCTATTAAGAATGGACAAACTGGATACAAGATTAGAAAGTTGGATCAATTTAGTTTCCTTCAAGCTTATCTTTAAAAAAAATCTTCACATCACAGAACTCTCAAAACTGCTTGCTTTTTTCTTTTCTTTGTGTTCGTTTTAGCACTGGAGGGAAAACTATACACACACACATAAAGTTTATCATCCTAGGAGTATAACACAAAGGACAAGGGCTCTGCCTTGTTGCTTTAAGCCCTAATTCTTAGTGCAGAGCCTAGTGGGGGTTCGGTGTTTACTGATGATGAGAGTGAGAGTAATGATCATTGAAATTCATCAACAGTATAAGCTCTCTTTCTTACCTTACATGACCTTACTCAGACCACTACTGGTGTTTGTTCTTAGCCTAGAGAACAGGAAAATGGGTAAAGATTCATTGGTGTCAGATACATCTCTTCTCTGTGGACAGGAATAATGAACACCTTATGGATTATAGGGGTTTTTCCACATAGATGGAGAGCTCTAGTGAAGATCATCCCATAGGAGAAACTTTTAAAATTAAATTGGAGTTCATCTTCTGAGTTGAAGCAGAACATTTTCTCATCCTATTTCCCACAGGAATGATTGTTTTTAACTTGCTCCTACAGAGGAGAGTTCTTTCGTCTGGATTCCTTTCTGTCACAGAGCCTTGTTTTCTGCTTTAGTGTGTTTATACTATCATCCCTTTTCAGGATGTAAAAGGTTCTGAAAGCAGTATATCACCCATCAGGCATAATTATGATTTTTCTTTACGTTTCTGACAAGTGAAAGTGTTCCCTAAGGAAGATCTACTTTCTTTTTAACAGATTTTGCAAGAATTTATGAGGATCAAAGTAGATGTGTATATTGTTGGAACTGATGGTAAGTTGTTTTATTTTTATGTTCTGACAGTCACTTCAGGTTCATTGCCAACTCTCAATCTAGATAGCCTCTCCAAAGAACAGGTGTTTTTACAATCACCAAGAAGGAAATCTATTAGGCTTAACCAGTATGGAAGTAGCATCTTTATATTTCAGTTGTGTCAATACGTAATTAAATAAACTTTACAATTTGAGCCCTAGTTTAATAAACAGCAAAAGAGTGACTATGTAACCATCTTTTTACTCTGACCTTCCTTAAAAAGTAGGCTTGTGTTCTCCCTTCCTCGCCTCCTTTGATTCCTCAGCCCATAATAGCTGGGCTCTGCCTGCCCTCACTGTGGTCCAGCTTTGCAAGATCAGCTGCCTGCCCCCCAGTCTCACGGTCACGGAGGTCACTAGAGCATCGGGCCCTTCCTTCAGCATTCGTCTTTGAAATGCCCTCTCCGTGACTTCTGACCCGTTCTTCTGACCCACCTGCCCCCACTCCGTAGCTCCTCCGTGTCTGCCGCCGGCTCCTCTCCCGTTCCCTGACAGTCGGTCTCCCCAAGGTCAACCCTAAACCCTGTAGTTCTAATCCTAGTCAGTCTCCTGCATGCTCATGGCTGCTTGTATATCTACAGGCTAATGAGTCCCCAAAGTACATTCCAGCCCAGACCGTCCTTCAGAGCTGCAGGCCCATGTATTCAACTGTCTGGATGTCCCCCAGGCACCTCAGATACACATGTTCAAAACTAAATATATTTCCCTCCCACCCAAAACTACTCCTCCTTTCCTCGGTCACTGCATTACCACTCAGCTACTTGCCCAAAGTAGAAACCTCGGAGACGCCTTTCATTTCTCCTTCTCCTCTTCCCTCTACATTCAGTGAGTCATCTGGAACTCTTTCTCTGGCATCAGTCTCTTCCTTTCCATTTCCACAGCCTTAATCCAGAAGACCCATATAATTTTTCATCTAGATCTTCTGAAAAAACTGCCTAACTACTGTCTTTATCTGTCCCTAGAAGGCTCTCCCATCCTATTTTCTGACTAGAAACTTCCTTTAAAATTTATCCTTCATGACTGTGAGAACTTCCTTGCTTCCCCAGACAGAACACTGGGGTCTTGAGCCTGTGGAACTCAGGTATCACACTATTCTGCCGTTCTGTGCTTGTGGCCCCACTAAGCGACACTTTCTTCTAGGGCAGGTATTGGTCTTATTTACCTTCTTATTTCCTCTCTTCCCTAATTCTCAGGGCATGACATTGAGAAAAGACCTCCCGAGCACCTACTATTTGCCAGGCTCTGATCTGGGTGCTGGGGATACAGTCGCGAGTGAGACAAGCCCATGACCTCATGAAGCTTACAGTCTAGTGGGAAAGCCAGATAATAAGCAAACAAAAACATATTTCAGGTAATGGTAAGTGCTGTGAAGAAAAAAAATCAGAATTAAGAGCTGTGGAGTGACAGGGGTGGTGCTATTTTTATACAGGTGATCAAGGATGTTCAATGTGTCATTTGAGTGGACACTGGAATGAAGTGAGGGAGGCGACCTTGACGGTCCATTGGGGAAAGCACTCTAGGGAGGGGGGCACGAAATTTGCATCTTTAATGTTCCCTCTCTATCCCTAAAATCTACGAATATTCTATTTCAAGCCTTCCTTATAATTTAAAATATCCTCTTGATCTCAGTTGCCTTTTAATCTATTAAACAATTTTACTCCTTCTCCATCATCCCAGATATTTTTGAAAGTGTCTCTTCCTGCTGCCTCTGCCGCCTGGCATCCCTTTTCAGTCCTTAACTAAGATCACCACTTCCCCCCGATTGCGCCCCCACCACCACCACCACCTACATCTCAGGCTCTGGGGACCACAGCGCCCTCCTCCTTCCCTGTCTCACTGCTGGGTCTTGTCAGCGTTGAAAGATTGCCTGTGAACAAGCTTTCCCAGTTCCGTGCTTCCATACCTTCTCTTCCTCCATCTTTCTCCCAATCCTAGGCATTCCAATGGTATCTGCTTAGTCAAGTTTCCCCAAGCACCCGCCAAGAGGAAACAACCTTCACCCTACTTTCTGTGAACTTCCATAGCACACGATCTGCACCTTTCTTGTTCATTCAACAAAAATGTGAGGACCTATTATGGGTCGGGCATTAATTTAAGAACTAAAAACATTAAAGAAAAAAAATCAGATTGTTTCCTACCTTTATCATTCTATACTTTTCCCTTCATTACTATAGTTGTATATAAATGTTCTATCTTCCTTGAGGGCAAGATTCATGTCTAACTTAGTTTGTGGTCCTTCATATTACCCAGCCAGGGCCTTGCACATAGTAGACAGGAAGTAATATTTGATTGAGTGACCTGTTGCAAATGAGTGCTTGCTAGTCCTTTAAGAATGGGATTCCTCATGCAAATTAGTTCAACCATTGTGGAAAGCAGTATGGAGGTTCCTCAAAAAAATCAAAATAGAAATACCATTTGACCCAGGAATCCCACTCCTAGGAATTTACCCTAAGAACGCAGCAGCCCAGTTTCAAAAAGACATATGCACCCCTATGTTTATCGCAGCACTATTTACAATAGCCAAGAAATGGAAGCAACCTAAGTGTCCATCAGTAGATGAATGGATAAAGAAGATGTGGTACATATACACAATGGAATATTATTCAGCCATAAGAAGAAAACAAATCCCACCATTTGCAACAACATGGATGGAGCTAGAGGGTATTATGCTCAGTGAAATAAGCCAAGCCGAAAAAGACAAGTATCAAATGATTTCACTCATATGTGCAGTATAAGAACAAAGAAAAAAAAGGAACAAAACAGCAGCAGACTCACAGAACCTAAGAACAGACTAATAGTTACCAAAGAGAAAGGGACTGGGATGGATGGGTGGGAAGGAAGGGACAAGAGGGTAAAAGGGGCATTACAATTAGCAGATGTAATGTTGGGGGGGCATGGGGAGGGCTGTACAACTCAGAGAAGACAAGTAGTGACTCTATAGCATCTCACGACGCTGATGGACAGTGATTGTAATGGGGCTGGTGGGAGGGACCTGATGAAGGGGGTAGTTTAATCACCATAATATTGCACATGTAATTGTAGATTAATGATACCAAAATAAATTTTTTTTAAATTAATGCAAAAAAAAAGAAAAGAATGGGATTCCTCAAAGATGACTTGGAGAGGTAATGTGGGGTGCCAAGGAAGATGTTTTCTGATGGAAGCCAGCAGCTTTGGGAAAGTGGACTACAGTAAGTAACTGGTAAATAATAGATCTGGCGATCCAGAACCACAGCATATCACTGGTTCATGAGCATGTGTTCTGTTTTGGCAGGATCCCTATTTTTAATAATAAGCCATGCTTGATGCACCAATCATTACCTAGGGAGATTAATTCACCAGGCTCATGCCTAAAGAAAAGTGGACTGATTTTCTTCCAGGAACTACTACAAGTTTTTCTCATTTGAACCTTTTCCTTCTTTCTTTCTACAGTAGGGTATTAAATGTATACTTTTCTTAGAAAGGTATCCTTTAAGTCTAGAAAACACTGTACTAATGGTACACTGGTATTGTACCATTGCAGCCCCCAAACACTTAACCAAACATCCAGAAATGCACATTTGCAAATGGAAGTTCAAATCCTTGGTCTCAAGGAGAAACCTGTGGCCAAACAATTACTTCTTGTTAACTGATATTCTTTCTTTTCTCTCTTCAGATGATTTCATTGAGAAGCTTGTGCAGTGTGAATTTTTTGATGATGAAGTCAAGGACTCAATATTTTTCTTAACAATCCATGATGCCATTCTGCAAATTTTGATGAAGAAGGATGATAGTACTTCCAAGTTTAATTCCAGTCAGGTACTGGCTCTTTGGTGACTTTCATCTGTGCTTCTTTAATTTCCCTTTATTTTTCAGCACTAAAAAAAAATTGTTCCTAACCCACAAATCCATTCTGGTTTTCTTAGGGAAAAGATGCAAAATTTGATTTCACCATAAATACAAATGGAGGATTACGTAATCGGGAATGTCAGGTAAGATTCTCCCACAGGTTTATCTTTATCTACACAATGCAACAAAAAATTAAAGGTAGTAAGGCCTCTCCCATCAGGATGCACAGGGCCCAGCACTTGATGGAGCCTCTGCACTTTGTCCCTGGAAAGCTGAAGGAAGCAGTGCTAATCTCAGGGGGACTGGGGAAAACAAACTCAAGACCATTACAAAAAAGGATGGAATATCACAATGCTAGATCTCTATTACTGCAATATTGAGCATACAGAGAGAGAACTTGTTATGGTTTCCAAATACTTACAACCAAGATCTTATTCTGGTTTTATAATAATTCACGAGGCAGGAAAAGTGCTTCTGTTTCCATTTACAGATGAATTAGTGAAGAAATGGAGAAGCTAATACACACTTGACTCCCAGGCAAGGGAAGTCCCTAGCACAGCACCTCACCCAGCAGTGAAAGTGAAGTTCCTTTCCTTCCTTCTTAGGAAGAGTTGCCAAATCATCACTGAACTGGATAGTTCCATTTCATTGCAAGACATTCACTTCTAGAATATCCAGTCCTTTAAGGGAATGTCCTTAGTTTGGGAAAGCAGACTCACAAATCAGGATGGTATCTGCTGTAGGCCATGTGCATGGTAGGTGCATCACATTCATAATTTCAGTCCTTACAACAACATGCAAGGAAGGTATCTTCATTTCACAAATGAGAAAATGAGGAAGGGCTCAGAGAGCTTACAGATTTGCTTAAGCTCACACACCAACTTAATGGCGACAAGATTTGAACCAAGATCTGTCTGATGCCAAGACATGTGCTCTGTTCACCATACCATACCAGCTCTACCCCTTGGTGAGAGACTACTAGAATTGAGGGTCCTGAGATGGAGTCTAGTGATTATCTTCGAGTATGGGAAGAGACTGGTGGCATTTCTCTTATTTGAAGGAGGTTCTAAGAATAACCGAAAGGAATTTAACTTAGAAACAAAGAAGAAATGTATAACATAAGATAACCCTTGGCCATTACTAGGAATAGGAAATATCTATTTTAAACAGGAAAAGGTTAGATGAAAAAGCCATTCAAGAAAGTTACATAGGCCTGAGGGGCAAAGGGCAGCCTTGAAGAGCACCATGATTGTTTCCCACCCACATATGGCAACTTGCCTGCACCCCTCCGCCCCATAAGGAGACACTAACCAGAAATCCTCCCCTTAGTAGTTGGATTCAAAACTGTCATCAAGTTTTAGAGGATAAAGTATAGAACAGAATTTAAACCTGATGTCTGATTAAAACTTTTGAACCAACTGTCTAACAGAATGTAGTCAGCACCATCCTGTACCTGTCTCATTAAAAAAGGAGTATTTAACACCGGCATCTTGCATTAAAGGAAAATAAATCAGCAGTCAAATAAAAGCTGAAAGTGGCTGACCAGCACACAGTGTGTGAGCCTTGGAGACTGTGAGGCCCCTGAAAGAAATATGAAGAAATATATTGCTATAATACATTGTATTGTTATTTTGATTAAGATAAATTAGGCCTTTGAAAGATACTTATATTACATCATAGTATCACATGCGGCTATGTTAACCAAGTAGCAATCGAAGGTATTTGATCATTAAGAGTCAAGAAAAAAAATATTGCTGATGACTCTGAAAAATCCTAGCTCCTTAAACAGATTGAGCACACTGACTCTTTTTAAATACAAGATATGACTGTTGATTCCGGATAGAATTTAACAAGTCTTTTAAAACAATAACTTTCTTTTTCCAGGTACCCGTTGAAACTAAATTCTAATAAAAAAAATAATCCATACGGATTTTCATCTGACAGTCACATTGAAAAACAACTTCATACCCAGAAAGTTATTGATAAGTTCATACATTGTATGAAGAATATTTTTGGAAGAATTATGTTTCAAACTTTGGAACAAGACTGTTCTAGCATGGTATATTTTTCACATATCTAGCATAAAATTATGTAAATACTCTTAATTTTATACCTTGTAGATTTACCAAAGGAAGAAAATTATTTTGTTTGTATGTATTTTTATAGCACTGACAGATTTCCAACCAACTCACTATCTTTGTGCATGTTTTGCAATGTCTTTATACCACTACTTTGAATCTCGTAACTTATACAGTTCATACTAATATATCTCCATTTAAAAAAATTCACTCGTGGTGTGTACGTGTCTTGTTATATTTCGTGTTAGCTTTCTGAAACATGCTTGCTATGTGTCCCCTTTAGAGTGCTCTGGCAGGGAACTTGCCAGATAAGAATGATTTAAACCCCCTCCAATGACACTTCTTTGCCCAAATTTTATGATTATCACTATAGCTTTTGAAAGCATTCAGTCTTGATTTAGACACACTCCTCTTAATGCCATGTCTATAACTATAATTAACTTTTGAGGCAAACCCTTTTTTTCCCCACCTCTTAGTATGAAAATTGTGTAAGCTAATAGAAGACATAAAATGAAAAAAGGCAAGAAGGTGAATAAAGAGCCAACATGATGAGTAGCTTGTTCTTCCTGGTCTTCCTGGGAGGTGAGAAAAGATAGGACAAAGTATGACTCTTTCTTCAGTGCTGGTCATCATTTGTAACTCATGGGGCAGAAACAGCTCTCAAGCCCAATTTAGCTGGAGAATGATACTCAGCACACATGCTGTCTTTTTGGCTGGCACTGGTCTTGGCGCGAATTTGTACTGATTTTACATAATAGTTTGAAATTAACAGCACCAACAGGAAAAGATTCAGTGCTCTCTGTTAAACATCAAACCACTTTGTCATGGGAAAAATTGTGCCAACTGACTTCTATCTCACCTCTAAATGTCTGTCATCAGTTGCCTTCACCCTTTATCAGTGCCTTTACTGAGAGGGCTAGTCAATTGGACCCAAACCCATTTACAGAACGGTAAAACAAAAAATTTATTTACATAGCTACTCTTAATTAAAAACTAGACTATCAGCACTCTTTGAAGCAACATTTCTTAAACTTTTTGAGCCATGGACACTTTACTGAGCCTCATGCACCCTGTGGACTTTATCTGTTAGGAAAACACATACACTCACACACACACCCACAATTTCCACCTCACTACCTTTGTGCTGTTTTGCAGTCTCTTATCTCGAGTCTCATAATTTATAGTTCACACTAATATCTATCTATATACTAATACATCATATATACACTTATATATGATGCCCTCTGAATATCAGATTAAAAGCTTTTCCTTTGTTAAGGGCAGGGAGTAGAAACTGAAAACACAAGCCCAACTCATTCATCATTTGGCTTGGGAGAGAGGCAAAGCCTTATATAGGACGTCCGTGAAGACTCCATCTTCCCAAGTAAAGGTGCCTTCCACACTCTTCCCGTCAACCAAAGTAGCGTGGCATGGGAACAAGCACTCCCATCACCACCCTATCACCATCTACTCAACCTTGACATTTTAGGTCACCAATCCTCACCCTTAAACGTTTTTTTCTCCTAGGTCTCTAGGTGGATATGCTTTGGGTAATGGTAACATTTGGGGCTGGGCCTCTATTCACCTGCCTCAGGGAAAATATTGGCAATCGTATAAGAATCTGATCCCTGATTTAGAAGAGGCCAGAAGATAGTGTTTTCCATCTCAGTTAATGCCAACTCCATCCTTCTAGCTATTCAGACTGAAAAATCTGTCAGGAAATCCTGTTAGACTTTAAATATATCTATCTTTAAAATATATCTAGAAGCAAATTCATTGAATTCTCAAAATAGCTCCCAAAAGGTGGGTACTATGCTTATCCCCATTTGTTAGAAAAGCAAAATAAATCAAGGCTCAAAGGGGATACATAATTAGTCTAAATTATGCAGTTGTAGGTAGTAGAGCCAGAATTCAGTCTCAGCAGTCCAACTCCAGAGCCCAGGCTCTCCATAATTAGGAAATATTACCTCACAAAAGAAATTAAAACCTGTCTAAAAACTGATCTCACACAAGGCAAGACTAAACTCAGGAACAATATCCAGGTCATTCCACTTTGCTCAGAACCCCACAATGGCTTCCCATGTCAGCCGAGTCAGTCTTTATACCACGGCCTAGGCAGCCCATGATCCCCCATTCTGTAACCTCTGTCCTCCTCTGCCTGCTCTTCCTATTTGTCTCTCATTCTACCCACCCTCCTTGCTCTTCTTCAAACATGTCAGGTGCAACCCCCTGAGGCCTTTACAACCCATGTTCTCTGCTTGGAAAGTTCTGCCTCGCGTAATCTACATGGCTATCTCCCTCCCAATTCAAATCTTTGCTCAAATGTCATCTCTTCAATGAGTTCTGCCCTGACCACTCTGTGTTAAGATTGCAAGTCTACCATCACTCATTTATCCTTACTTCTCCTTTATTCCATAGGGCTTTATCACACTTGTGTTATACAATTTAGGGTAATGTATTGGTCACCTAAAGACTTGTGCATCCTGAGTGCTTGGAATGTTTGTCTGGCACATACATATGAATGAATGATTCAATGTTTACATTCTACATGGTAGATGCTCAGTTTATTTGAGTATTGGCTATGAAAGGCTGCCTTTACCATGGCTTAACAAGAGTATGGAACCTATTTAGTCATCAGCTCTGTACCTAAAATTATTAGATATACACACCAAAGCTCTAATGGCATTTATCTCTAGAAATGTTCATGGTGGTAGTGGTCAAGGCAGTCTTTAGCTTTATTTGCAGCATTTTATTTTTCCCCAAGTTTTATCACTGTGTAATTCAAATGAGTACATTTTAAAAAAGTAAATGTTTGAAAGTAAACCATAGGAAAAAAAGGGAGCAAGATTTTTCAATCTGAAGGCAAAGGGAGAACAATTTTAAAGGCAAATAGGAGACGGGCTTAAATGCAATATGAAAGCTGCTCACAACTACTTAGAATAGAAATGGGATAGTCTGAGGTCAAAGAATAGGTTAACATTTTATAATGCTAGCTTTTCAAAAAGACACGGTCCTGCCCAAGTGTGACAGCTATAGCCATGCAAGACCTGTCATTGTTCATTTCAATCCTGTGACTATAATGCCTCAAAATTCACACCTTGTGAAGGAAATGGGAGAATTAAACTTTAAGGTGTTTGAGAATTCTGCCTTAACACATTTCACCTCTATGAAAAACTGAAGGGGCATGAATCAAAACAAAAAATGTTTGAAAATCCCAATGTTTTTATTAGTATCACTATCAAGTATTTTAATTGGCTTACTTCTGTTTCCCCTTTAAGGCTAGTGTAACCAGTATTGCTTTAAATATGCATATATTGTAGTAAGTAAATACTGCGTGGTTTCTAGGCCACACTGAACAGAAACCAGTGAAGAAAAATAAATCCATTTCGGAGTATTTTATGTTTCAGTAGGATTATGTCAAACTTCAATTAACATCAGTATACCAATTGAGGGCTAATGTATTAATTAGAGTAGTACATTTTTGTTTTAGGTACTTGTCAGTTTTTTCCATGTACTTATTATAATATAGGACATTTTCAAAAATTCTGAGATATGACTACAGGGCTTTTCCAAAAAGATGTATGAAAGATACTCTTCTAGTATGTTAGTCAGAAAAAAGCCCAAAGCAGCTCTGCATACTTCATTAAGTTACTTATGAGTTTAAAAGTCTGTTCAAGTCGCTTTTCCATTTGTATTTCAGAAACATCTAGTTAGTATTTATACAGTAATTTTGAGCAAATGGTTATTGCAGGACAAAATGGGTAGTTTCACATGGTCTTTGGAACTGTATTTCCCCCAAATACTCTGCACAAGCATGCCAGTGAAGGAATGTTAACATTCAACTTCCTGGTTTTAATCTCCAAGAAAAAAGAAATCTAATCTTACTGTAAAAATCATACCAACATAAACACAGAAGATTCTGCATCCTCCCAAATATATCAGCATCAGGTAAAAATTCATCTGGGCAAAATAGTATTTATGCTTCCATTTTATTGTTTTTAAGAATTAAACTGCCACCTCAGTAGTCTTAAGAGCAATATAATGAAACATACATACATTTAATTTAGACTTATGTCCATCATAGCTTCAAAGGCTTCCCTGAAATAAGGCTGGAGTTCACATCTTTTTCCTTAAGGAAAGAAAACACTAACAGTAATTTTGTTATCCTTCTACCCACCCACCCTCATTCAAACAACTGGATGAATTCAAATCTAACATCATTTAACAATTTTGTCTGCTACAACACATTCACCTGATCTGCCTCTCCCTGCATAACATATTTTTTAAACCTAACAGAAATCGTTTTTTTAAAAAGCCTATGAGAATTCTTTTAAACATTTGGAATTTTATCATGATACTAATTTTTTGCCCAATGGGTAGGCTAAGTGGTTTCATACCACATTCAACTCTAGTGAATTTCAATAAAAACAGAAGAGCTCTTCATAAATAGCTGAGAAGCTCTCAAGTGAATTTGGCTATTTTCTTATTACATGACACAAATAGTAGTATTGGATTTTGAGTAATATTTTAAGAGCTCCTAAATAGGGGCATGAAAGGGAATCAAGTTTACACCCATCCAAGTACCTATAGTAATATGATAGAAGCAGTCATCACCACCATTTCACACTTTTTCACTCCCATGCTTCCAATAACAAGAATTTCTCACTATTCTCACTAGAAATAGTGCATGAACACTAGACTCTCAAATTGCTAGGTGTGGAAAAATCACTTCAGAAAAAGTGTATTAGTTATTTTCGACTGGTCAAGGTTTAAATGGTCATTTTTATCATTTCTAACTTCACCTGTAAGTTCATAGATGACTTTGCATCTGATTATCCAAGATGAGAAACTGTTTTGCCTATCTATACCTGACAGAATTAAATGGCAAATAAGCAATCAGTTCACTCTCTGTCAAAAAGAAATGTTCTAAATTTATACACTACAAACTACTTAATAAATGATATCTGCATACTACACATTTCATGTTTATATTATGCACCATTTTAGTTAGGGGGGAGGAAATACTTCACAGGGGTTTTTCCAAAGGATATATAGTAATACCCTAAGAATATTGATTTATACATATGAGTTCTGTATAAACTGCAAGTGGTCATCTTAGCTGGACTGTAACAAGCCCCTATAATGCAAAAGCTGACTCTAAAGGCACCTTATAAAGCACTGAAATTCACAACTTAATCATTACTTTTCTCTTCTCCAATACAAAATCATCTGGTCTTCTTCACTGTTGACTCCATGTTAAAATGTTCCAAGTTTTAGACTATTCAATCAATAAAAGGAATAGGAAATAAAGGTTTTTAAATTTCAAGTTAGAGAAAAAATACTTATTACAATAGTAATGAAACCTAAGCAATGCCAAGTTTGTGATTACACGAATGTCCTTCTTTAGTACAGTATTCAAATTCCTCCACGGCATTCAAATCGGAGTTTAAAAACCCAAAAAACAAGAACCCACTTAAGCACAGGATCAAATTCTACCATGAAATGAGGAATTCTATAAAGCCTATTCAGCCCTAAATATTTAAAGACAGTGAGCAGAGTAGCACGCACTTCATCTAATTAACACCATTTAAACAGTTCTATAAAATAATGTTACTTAAGATCAGTAAGTACGGTACATCATGGGATTCCAACTGTTCAGTAAAAAGCATTCATGAATGACAGCATCCCCCAACAGCCTGGAGCCTGCAGAATCAATCACTCTGGCCATACCTTTCCCAACAATCAGTACTGCTTCCCCATACCACACGCATGAGTGTGTCCTAGCATCGGCGCTCCTGAGGCCGCCTGGGAGTGTACAGGCGTCCAAGTGAGGCGCACTGCATGCTTGGTATGCCTCAAGATTTCAGTGCCTAAAATGTGAAATGATTTTCTATCATCTAACGGTCTGCCTTTACAGTAAATTCTAGATTTTTACTTTTAGGATTTTATTGTGACTTGGGGAAATTAGTGGTAGAACATAGGGGTTTAAAAAACAGTATATGGTTGCACTTAAATTCACATAAAAATAGCATTTTTACAACCATGATGAAATTTAATCCTTCTACACAGGTTAACAAAATGTATCACAAGAAAAACTAAACATTGGGTTTAACAAAAGCAATACTTCTTAAAGTGGAACAATGAAAAATCTTTTCCAAATTTTTTACAGATGGTTGCCTCTGGGTCAATTTACCACACTAAGGGAACAAAGTTGTTAAAATATAGCTGCGCTCAGCAGAGCCACTTAACTGCACTACAGTATAGTACTTGAAATCAATCCTAACATCAAGATTTAAAACCATTTCAAGAGACAAAACCCTAAGTGTTTTATATAGGAGTGCCTTTCCTTCCCCAAACAGTCAAAGCTTAATTAAAAGATTGACTATACATAAGTGTTTTTTTTCCTCATCGTATCTTCAGTTCAAAATACTATCATCACTGGTAATACGGTCTGTATCTTGTCTGATCTGGATGATGTGGTCCGGGAAGTGGGGTCTGAGAAGGCGGACCCTGCATTCGTGGAGGCGGCGGCGGCCCTCTTGGTGCAGGCCATATGCCAGGGCTCATTCCCCCTGGTTGTGTGAATGGAGGGCTCAAAGTTCCTTGATCCTCAGTGAACTGGGGCAAAGAGTTAGGATTGTAATGGTGAGGAGGGGGTGCAGTTACAGGCGGACCACCATGCTGAGGTGGGGGAGGTCCTGGGGGAGGATGATTCATGTAAGGTGGCATCTGGGCAATAATATGTCCAGGGGGCGGGGTTATTGGTGGTGGAGCAGAGGTCATTGGTGGAGGTGGAGCTTGGCTATACACCAAGTGAGGAGTACCTGCGGCCTGGGGAGGATGTGGCATTGGATGGCTTATGGGTGGAGGAGGAGGTGGGGGTGGTGCATAATGCTGCTGTGGAGGCATAATATGATGAGGGTGTGACACCACGGGCTGGCCCTGATATTCGGGATGATGGTGAGCAGGCGCTGGGGCAGGAGGTGGTGGTTCTCTAGCACCTGAATTTGAGTCATCCTGAATAGGGACGGTTATTAAATTGCTGTGTTTTCTCGTCGAAATACGAAAGGTTTCCTGACTGACCGAACGAGGTGGAGGCGGAGCCATAGACAGTTCTGCTGGAGGAGCACGAATTTCCTCATGTGGCTGATTATAGTGCTCGTGCGGCACATGCTGCAAAGGAGGCGGCGGCATCATGATGTGCGGCTTTGGTGGAATATGGCTCATATGGTGCTTGTCGGGCGGCATGATAAAGCGATCAGGGATTTCAGCTGGTGGCGGGGCAACAGGAGGATGAACATTCTCCAGTGACGCGCGGGTAACAGGCTTTCCAGCTCTCATATGGCGATGGTTGATATGAGCCTGTAAGTCTCTCTGAGACAAGTACGTTCTCTTGCACCCCTGAACAATGCTACACATGAAGAGAGAACCGCGTGTACACTGTTCAATTCGCTGCACAGGATCACTACAGCTAAATTAGAACGAGGAAAAACATTTTGATTTACTAAAAACAGACTATAAAAAAACAATTGTTTGAAAGACACGTCTGTTTTTAAAATTTGTTATGGAAAATATTGCAAAAATTCACAATTAAAAGTTATAGTAGTTACTGTAAGTGAACCTCTAACCTTTTCCTCTTTGTTGTGTTAGCTACTGAGCATCAGCTTTTCTTTCAACCTCAAAACCCTTAATACAAGAAAAAATTTAAAGTGTTTCTCAAATAGAGGATGTTTTCATTCTTATTCTATTTCTACCTTAGTGTTCCCAAGACCTAGAATTTATCTGATTTTCTTGAACAATTTTATGCTTTGTAAAAAAATCAAGGAAGAACAAACCAAAAGATCTGTCATGATCATAGAATTCAAATCTGTATAGTATTTATTAGCAAATAATTCTAAGTAGAAGACGCTCAATGACTAAAAACTGAAGAAGATCCTCCTAATAACCAGGGTTCTTAACTTTAAACAATTTAAACTCAAACCCTATCAAGAGTCCTGAAAGGAAGAGATCTTTCTGAATTGTCAGTAAATTTACTACTAAAAAGTACTACACACTCCAACCTTTCTAAAATCTAAGTACTAAATTTTAACTCTGTATTTTCTCACTGAGTTAGAGTCCAGATTCTAACTCTTCTTCATTCTCCAATATTTAATCCACTCTTGCCTTTAGAGTCCTCTTGATACAGTGAAAGGAAGACTGCGCTAGGAATCAAAACTGGAGTCTAGTTTGGCTCCATGTTCTTGGAGAAGTCAATGAATCTTCCTGTTTTTTCACCTGTAAAGTAGGGCTAAAATATCTACTCCACCTAACACACACTGTTTTCACATTTACTTTGCCCTACTGAAGAGAGTACCTTTAACATACACCAATCAAAGTGACAGTATTTAATCTCATCATAGTTAATCACCTATACTTAATCAACTACTCATAGTTAAATACATATAGACAGAAGTTACTATCATTAAATATGTAGTATGTCAGGTCATCTGAGATTGTACTAAATGGCTCTGTGTTCTTGATTATGAGTCGTGTCTACATTTTCATCTTTGCTGTTAAGACTGGCACTCCTTGATACCAGCAGGCTTTCCTTTAGTAGCCACGTGGCACACTTCTCATTTTTTGCTTCCAATTTTCTTTAAGCTCAGAAGTATCTCCAGTGTTAACAGGATATGAGGCACTTTCTTTTGGGTGATGCTTAAAAGCAGTAGCAGAACATATACATTAACTTAGGCTGCTTTTTTTCACTTCCTGACTTCAGTCTGCTAATCCTAACAGGCATATGTTCTAAAACAATGAGGTGCTTGCTGGAGTTACATTTAATACCTTTAAATTCCCTTTAAAATATTAACATACACAAAAAAAGGAAACCTTTTAATGTCCTCCTCATAGTATTTTATAACATCCAAAATCCTTTATCCCAATGAAATAATCAAATTTACTATGTAAAGTGAATGTACACCATGTTGGAAAATTAGACATCAGCAAAAATTAAGCAAACAAGTAAGTACTTTTCATTTCATAACTCCTCTGAATTATAATTCTAGAGAGGAAATAGTCTTTAAAGTCTCCCTACAGATTTTATAATCTGTTACTGTCAAAGACTAATAAAAATATGCTAAGAGACTTAGTCATTGGTTTGTTAATGAACCTTCCCTGCTCTCCCAGTGATGCCGCTCTTCCTGCACCATAAAAGGGAATCATCCCTTACGACTGTCCATAGCTTTGTTATCAGCCAGTATTACAAGACTTGGGATAGACAGCTTTTGCCATAAGGCTATAAGGAATCTAGGAAGCCTACAGTTGTTCTAAGGAATTTTATCTCAAAGCCTTTTAAACTTTCTATCAGAGGTTCCAAACTGATATAAAATTCCTAGTTTATTCAAGATTCTTCAAGACCATCCCAAAATGCATTGGTATCAACCATTACCTCTAGATCTTCACACCTGGTCTGAGTCTGCATGATGGTGTTCTAAGATATACTCAAGACATAATAGTTAGATCTGAAGGTAATAAATAAGAGCTTATATTTACACAATACTACTATGCTAGGTACTATATATACATTAACTCATTCTAAAAATAACTCATGGAGGTAGGTACTATTATTAGCTCCATTTTAGAGGTGAAGAAACAGCCTATGTCACACAGCTTATATATAAATGGCAAAACAGGGATTTGAGCCCAGGAATTCTAATTCTGGAGTCTTTGCTTTCAGTCACTATGTGATATTATCTCTCCAGTGTCCCATCAAAAAGAGAAAAACTCTATTTTTGGTTTATAACATTAATTTTATGATGGTAAATATATTCTGTCATTTTGGCCAATTTGAACTGACTGATAATAGTTACTTAGTGCTGTCTTAAGGAGAAGGCTAAGGCCAACTCTGAGCTCACGGAGGAACATTAGCCATGTCTATACATCTGATATCCTTCCACTGGCTTCCATCATACCCTGACCTTTAACCTACATTACAAATCATTACATCACAAACTTCATTATTTAAAAATATAGTAATGATCTTACCCTGGACACATCTTATCTCCCTTTTTTTCATGTAGAATAGCACAATCATAGCAAAAAACATGCTTGCATGGAATCTGTAAACAGAGACATACTACAGTTAAGCATCCCAGAACTTAAAATACTTCCATAAAAAATAACAGTAACCAAATGTAATAACCACAGTGTTGCTCATGTGAAACCTTTATAAGATTGTGTATCAGTGATACCTTAATAAAAAATAAATGACAGTAACCACAGTAACCTAAAAGAGAAGGCATTTGAGAATTGTTTGTTAAAATGGACATTAAGTACTAAATATAGAAAAGCAATACTTAACCCTTATTCAGTCACAAAGCCCTCTGAGAATGGAGTAAAAACTTTGGCCCTTTCTCCCATAATGCACATGTGCATTTGCTTACATTTTTTGGAGGTATAAACCTTATGAATTTCATGATGGTCGCTACAGATTAAAAGCTCCTGCAGAAGAATACTATAGCCATGTTTTATGTTACTCTGCTCCTCCTGAGACTATTCCAAAGCAGCAAAATGACAAATACCTCCAACATTTAATGTAAGTAGCATTTTTTCCTGACTGTTAAGTTAATGAACTTCAACAAATTTAAAAATAAATCAGAAGGACACTGTAAAATGGTGCCAGACCATTTAAAAACTCACAGCCCTGTTACTTAGCTATGTTATACAGCAAAGCAACAGTGTATAGTCCAGTCCATGCTCTCTAGCATCACAAATATATTACTGAATTCAGAGTTTTTCAAATGTAAATATAAAATTACCTTTTTTTTTTAAGAGAGAATATGTCAAAATTACTATAAAATTAGGGTAAAGATTGTAAACGTTTTTAATGATTAGGACTCAATTGTCAGAAATTACAAATACTATTAATTCAATTTTACATTAAAAATTATAGTCTTCAGAAATGAGTAACTGATTTTATTCTGTTATACAAAAAAAACTTTTAATAAACCACTAATGTAAACTAACAGGGATCAAACAATCCAAAGAAATTATTTAGTTTTCAGAGGTTAGATTCCTTAATTAATAAATATCTTACAAGCAATTCAAGAATTTGTCAAGATAATTAAATGTGTTATTATCCCAAAATTTCCCTTAGCTATTTCATACTTAAAATGTCATGAACTTGGTCATTAAACAATGATAAACCTACCTACTTCAATTTCAGGATCCTACCTCTATGCAAATGTTCACACTTACAAAACGAGAAGTTATTTTACTTATACTTACCATTCGCCCATAGATTTTAATAGGCAGTCCACACTTGTCACAGAAATGAACTGGTGTGTCATCCTTCTCACCTAAGATGTTTATCTGTTGAAATAATCACAATTTTCTTTTCAAGCACTTAAAAAAATTATATCTATAATTTATACAAACTTATTAGTATTTTTAAAAGTTGTTAGAACTAGAAATAAAAGTTTCTTGATATAATCCTCATGTGTTCCATACTATTATTAGTTAGGCCATTTTTTTTTTCTTAAATACTGTTTATGGTTATTGGTTTTACTTGACTTTACCAAAAAGTGGAAATTGATATGTGTATGCTGAAAGGCATAGCTATAATGAGTTTGTGCCATTCTTTATGTTTTCTGAATTGTTCTAAAAAATATTATTTTATTGTTCTGAGTTTTTTAAATGTTTAGTTATACCTGAAAGTCCCAAAAAAGATGTCCAGGAAATCTTCGCTGATTTCCAAACAGTTCGCCCCCTTTACAGTCATACCGTTCTTCTTCATTATAATCAAATCCCTCTGAGAAAACAAAGTGTTACTTTATTAACCTTTTAATCTTCAATTGCACTTTGGAAGTACATATACATGGCAAAATAGACCCATTCACAGAGAAGCCCATCTGATGCCTTTCACAGCTCTTCTAAGAACAAAATCATCAAGGGTTAGTTTAAAACATCAGCCAGAAATTATCTTGGTGATCATCACCTAGTCCAACTCTCTTGCTTATTTTACCTTATAGTTGAAGACTACTGCAGCTTGGAGACCCACAAAGTAATACATAGAAGATTGGTGACAGAGCCAGGAAAAGACCTCACATATCTTCACTCCCATCCATGTGCTCTTTATTAATTCACCAGACCATCTCTAGTATAAAACGTTATTACCATCATCACACTTGCACAAACTTTTAAGATACTAGTCACCATTTACTCTATCTACAAAAGTGGTATCATGATGCAAGAGGCTGCCAAAAGAATATAATGAAAACAAAGAATTCTGCAGATTTCCTTATGACTTAGTAAATTAGGTATCCCCTCCTTCAGCCTTAAACTGAGCCTGAATTTAAAAACAACCTATTTGCACTTCGTCTTTTCAATTAAAACCTCTCCCTGATTGCAAGGCAGTACAGCACAGAAAAGACAAGTAATGACTATCATCTTACTATGCTGATAGACAGTGACTGCAATGCAGGGTGAGGACTTGATAATATGGGTGAATGTTAAAACCACCAGGTTTTTCATGTGAAACCTTCATAAGATTGTATATCAATGATACTTTAATAAAAATAAATAAACCATTTCCCATTTAATTTAAAAAAAAAACCTCTCCCTGATTAATCAACCAAACAGCAGAAGCCACAAGCTATTCCATAAGTATCCTCCCTTACACTGAATGTATCAATACCAACAAACTTAAAATATGAAGATCAAATGGGCTCAATTTCTCTGACTCAATTAAAAAAGTTGATGGTAATCCTCCCGTCTCATACGAAAGAACAGAAAACCAATGAACAGTCTGATAGGGATTCTAGGTAGAATCCAATTACATAAAGTAAAGCTGAGAAGATATATCTGTCCTTCCAAGATGCCGGACTTCTCACGACTCCGTTGACCTTAGAACTGGTAAACAGAGTAGTCAAAGCACACGAGTTTTAACTTTAGCCCCATGCTAATCTACAGTGCCTGTATATGGATGGATGGATGGACATGGGCATGAGCATGCCTACATGTGTACACACACAGTGATGCAAAAACGTTTTGAAGCTGATACAGACACTCCAGCGTGCTATCTAGTTACTCCAAAATAAGTGTTCAAAGAATGTTCTTATAAGTTACAAATGAGTGACCACAGGTTCTTTTTTGGCCCTATACCTTATAAAGGCTGATGTCATCTAAAACATCACATAAAGAAAATTAATTTTTCTTGTTTATCTACAACTCAGAAAATTAATGAGAACAACAAAAGAAAGAAGGAGCATATCATCATTTTTTAGAGTAGTTCAACCCATCTTCCCACCATTAAACTATATATGTTTGTACATTTATCATACCAGCACCCAAACTCCTTATTTTGATCAATGCCTGGGGGAAGAAAATAAATTATCATTTTTTACCCCAAATGGGTGAATTTAAAGTATTAAAAAATTATCTTCAGCCTCAGCTTGTTCTATTAAGAGAGAGACTGGTAACGGCAGTTTCCTCTAGAAGAGGGTGTGGGCTTAGGAGAAGGGGAGAACTGAGAGGAAAAGGGTAGAAGGAGGACTTTACCTTTTCTGCATGGTTTGGATTATTACGAGAATTTACCTGTACATTACTGTATCAAATAAGTTTTAAAAAATTATTTGATAACAAAGAGGCCAAAGGGGAGGACCCTAGTTTATACAGTACAGCAACAGCCCTAAGTTGCTACTACCATGATTAATAACATTTGATTTCAAATATACTTGTTTACAAGGGGAGAGATACCTTACAATAAAAGGAACTATAAGGTATAATTAAAAGTTTGATTCTAAAAAAAGAAATGAATTGCTAGAAAAGAATATCTAGAAATAGACACACATACTTCTAGAATTCTAATATATGATAATGGTGGGGTTCCTACAGCAAAGAAAAGGTTGTTCAATGGTTGGGACAGCTAGCTGTTTCAGAAGAGTAAAAATAAAGCCAGCCAGACTCCACTTTTTAAAAAAAATAACTAAATACATACCCATAAATATTCCAAAGCAGGGTCAGCAAACTTTTTCTGTAAAAGGCCAGATAAGTAAATATTTTAGGCTGAGTAGACCATAGTCTCTCATAATCACTCAACCATGCCATTATAGTGTGAAAGCAGACATAAATAATACTTAAGTGAATGGGGATGGCTGAGTTCCAATAACACTTTACTTACAAAAACAGGGCCAGACTTGGCCCATGGGCCATAGTTTGCTGAACCTGTACTAAGGGGTAAGATGGAAAACTGTTTTATACTCATGGACTAGGGGAATGACCTTTCTAAGAATGTCATAAACAGAAAAGACGCTGTATCTGACTACATAGAATCTTCAAGCTTCACAACAACAAAATCTTATATATAAAATTCAAAAGATAAATGGGGACCATACAAAATATATAACAAAGGGCCAATTTTACTACTTTACAAAGAACTCACAAAAATCAAAAGACAGCCAAACAGGAAAAAAAAATGGGAAAAGGGTTTTTGAATGGGTAGATCCTAGGGGAAAAAATGACTGATATTATGAAAAGATACATGACCTCCCTCATAATTAAAGAAATGCCTATCACAACAAAAATTTTAAATGGTTAATAATCCCAATATCGGTGTGTGGGAGTATAAACTGATGTACATTTTTTGAAGAGACATTTGACAATATCTGCTAAATTCTGAAATGCATAGTATCCATCAAGTTCTAAAGTGCCCAAATTTATACAAAGTATAAAGTCTACAAAGTATACATACTAAACTGTATGTATAAGGATACTTACTGCAACATTGGTTTTAACAGCAGAAAAAATGGTGAAATTGACAAAAAAAAATGAGGTATAAAAAAGTGAAATACCTATTTTCTTAAATGAGGTACATCCGTGCATACTGATAAGGCAAAACCCCAAACGCATCTTACGTGAAAAAAGGGCAGTTATACATAAAAAAGTAACAAATTATTTTGGAGTGGAAGGACTGTGGGGGTAGAGGGACAAATTTTCCTTTTAATATTAAGCTTTCTGCAATATTGTTTAGTTATTTTTTAAACAATAGGTAGTGTTACTTTCAACAACAAAACTAAACCAAAAATATTAAAAGGGAGAAAAACGTACAACATGTCAAAACATGAAGCCAAATAAAAAGAGTATGTAAGATAAAGAGGTCGCTCTAAGTAAGATCACATGGATTATTTGGTGGAATCAGATACAACAAAAAGACTTTGGACCCTGTTACTTAAAACAAATTACCTTCATCACCAGGTGCAGCCTTTGCAGGCATCCTGTTTATAGTCCTTGGAGTTCGAGGTGCAGTTTTGGCTTTGTTCCCTTGTTTGGAGATGAGCTTTATAGGAATTCGTCTTCGAACATCAAGACCACCCAATGATCCAGAACTATTAGTGCCTTGTAACTCATTGTCTATGTTAGGAAAAAAAGTTGTAATTTCTTTTAATTTCCTTTCTTTTAATTATTCTGCTACAAGTATTAAAGCAACATAACATTATCAAGGCTTGACTATCTGGGTTCTGATTTGAAAATATTTTGTTATGTAAGTTTAAGTACTAATTTTCTCTATTTTGGTTAACCCTTAATGCTTTTTGAGACACAGAGCCCTTTAAAAAGTTGACAAGTTACAAAAACTCTCCCTAATGGACAATAAAATTTTCCATGACTCCAGAAGGGCTCACAGAAACATAAAGCCCTTCATGAACCCAAGGCAAGAATCTCTGTCTTTAAGTAACTATTAAAGACTTTTTAAAGACAGAATAGTAAGAGGGAGAATAAAGAGAAAAAGAAACAAAATCATCCCCATTTCCATAAAGCATTCAAAGTAGGCACTCATTAATTTAATAAACTTAATCTATATAAGGACAATCAATAAAAGTGGAAGCACAAAGCTAACAATGACAGCAGCAAAATTACATAAATAATACATTCGAAAATGAAGTTAGTTTTAAGGAAGGTGATTATTCCTTTAAGTGTAAAATCGTTTTTCTAAAAAGCATTCAGGAACATAGTAAAATTATCACACCATTTAGCAGTACAAACACGCATAACATATTTGTGCCATCACGTTTCTAGATATACACGTGACTGCTATTCTTAGCATTATAACTGGAAAAGTATAGTTTAGGAGGATGCAAGTTTCTGTACTTCCAACTGGGTCTAAACAGACATTTTCTAAGTTCCTGCTTGTTATTAGCTATGAAATAGATTAACTCATATCCCATGACTAATAGGAGCATTATTTGAACTAACATCCACTTGAAGCCTGAAAGTCTCCTTTTTTCAAGTTTATGACATGATATTACAATACAGAAAATATTCACCTTTACCTACAAAAGACAAAGAGAAATGCCCTAAAATAGGAAATGCAAATAATTTTTAAAAATAGCGTTTTAAACATGACAAGTTACTGAACAAGGCTGTGCAACTGCCCTGCAGGAGATAGTACAAACAGAAATTGGTAGCTGTACTGCCTTCACTAAACTCTGTAAAGCCAAATTTACTAGTCCTGGTTAGTAGTAATCTAGTACAAGTGACCCACAAGGTTACTGATTACAGACACATGTTAAGTTCATATCGATTTGTACCCTTTCTGAACAGTGTATAAAACAAATTTCAAAATGGGTCCTTACTAATTAAATATCTTTGTCTACTTTCTACTGTTACTTCTGTAACAGCTAACCCTCAAAAAAAAACTCATGAGAAAGTGATTATATGGATAACTAAAATCTTGATTTAGGATAAATCCAACTTGATCAACTTTCAACACTTCACTCAATGTATTAACAAGCTGAACAATGTTATTTCATCTACTTTTACTGTAGTTGCTTATTTATGTAAAAGTACCTACAAACAATGTAATGGCCAAATAGATATGATAGAATGGATTATTTTTTTGCTCAGAGTATTCCTCATTTTCCAATAAACTAAAAAAGTTGTAGGCAGTTAACAGTTCAAGGCTGTCCTTCAGATATTAAAAGGACTCAACGGTTTTACCTTGGTGAACGATCAAAATGCCAACACATTATGACAAGTCCTGTTCACACCACCCTGAACACGAGGTCACGACCACTGCTTGCTTAGTCTAACCACCATCTTCAAGGGCCTGCTGCCTCTAAATACCTCATCACCTGCCTCACAGATCCCAAGTTCATAAACAACATAACGGCATTTAATATCATTATGCATTTGCTTGTGTTTTCTTTTTTATTAGAAATCAGAGCATACAAGACAATTTCCTTTTACATATGCCAACTAAATACACAAAGTGCATAACAACAGAAGTCCTTGGATAGTACAAAGGAAGTGAGAACTAACAATATAACTGGCCATTTAAGGTGAATCCACTTTTAAAGGGAGTAACAGTTTTACATTACAGTATTTAAAAAGATTTAGAATTATATCTTGAATTAAGGGAACCAAGAAATATCTTCCAAAATCTAGATTTACAGTTACAACTAAGTGCTAATTCTTAGAATGCCCAAAGAATGAATCAGGTGTTAACTGGGAATTTCTTGTAACTTCTTGGCAAAATTCTATCAGACCACCACAGGACAGCCTTCATTTTGTTTGGCTTTTTCAGCATGATCATAATATTGGTCATTTTGCATAATATTTGAGAACTTCATCAGTTTCCCCAGGGATCTCTCTTAATCCTTTGATATTAAAATCATTCTTTTAGATGCCTATCCTGTTATGTCATTTATGAATTTCATGCAAACCTGAATCTTAAATGTTTGTAATTATAAACAATATACAGCATTTGCTACTATTTCCTTGTATGAAACATCAAGGACACTGATGTGCAACAAAATAAACTAAAATAGAAAAGAAGCTAGTGTTAAGCAGCAGGGATATCGAGTATGAACTGATTTTTTTAAGTGGTCAGCTCATTAGTGAATATTTTCATGTTCAGATGCTTTTTACTTTCTTAGGCAACCTTTAACTTAGAGAACTAGGATAACAAAGACATAGATACACAATGATAAATATTACATTTTCCCATCATATCCTCTAAACCGTGGAAGGGACTTGACACCCAATTACAGCAACAGGCTCAAATTAGAGTTTGCTGACATTTAATGTTTGCTGCTCTAACATTAAGATTCCAGAGTTTCAAATCTATGTAAGTCCCAGTGTTCCCCAGAGTCCTGGTTCTGGGCCTTCTGCTTTTCTGTATTCCCTTTCCTTAAGTGATCTCATCTACCCTCATTCCTTTCTAAGTATCAGCTATGTGGTACTAATTCCCAATACATATTTTTCAGCCCAGATCTTTCCTCTGATCTCCACTTGTATGTCTCAACACACATCTTATACTTAGCAATCCAAAATCTTATGCTCAGATTCCCAAGTCTCACCTCTGCCCCTTAATTAAATGTTTTTCTCTCCCAAATTTTCCTGAACTCAGTCATGCACACTACCTAGCCGCTCAAACCAGAAACCTAGACATCTCTCCTTTCTCTCACATACCTACGAACCAATCCATCACTAAGTAGTTGAATGCTACCACCATATTTATTCAATCTGCCCACTCCCCTTTTCACTAACCCAACTCACCTTCACTACGACAAGCCTCTTTTCTGGTCTACCGCAATCACCTGTTAAATTATCTATTTTCTATTTTTCTTGCCTGCCTCTCTTACACCATTTGCCATAGGACAACCTATAATATTGTTTTAAGAGATTATATTCCTTCTCTAGTTCTGTTTAATGGTTTTATACTGTACCTAAAATAAAATCCAAATCTTCATGATGGGCTTCAAAGTCTTTCATGACCTGACTTTGTCTTCCTTTCCAATCTCATCTTAGAGCTCTCTCCCTGTTAACTGAGCTGCAGCCGACTGGTCTTCTCTAAGTTTCCTACCTCAGGGTCTTTGCACTTGCTGCAAAAGTCTTCCTTCTGATTCAGTCCATGGCTAGATTCTTCTCATCCATCAGACCTCAGCTTGTAAATGTTACCTTTCCAGAAAGACCTTTCCTGACCACTCACTCTCTCTGAGGCTGCCTCTTCCTATTATTAATCTTTACCACAGCACCCGCTTATTTTCTTCAAAGCACTCACCATAATCTGTAAACATTTAGGCTTTTTAAAACACTTGCTTATTTTGTCTTCCCCAATAGAATGTAATATCCATGAGGACCGAGGGACTCTGTCTTGTTCACCATGCCATCACTACATCTCCAGGTCTACAGGTATTTGGCATATATTATATATAATATGTTGACTAGCAGTCACTAATATAATTATGTAATTAAGTCAACTATATAATTAAGTGGACATTTGATGACTGAGGACATCCTAACCAGTACTTAATACAAAACCTTTTTTCCCTAATTATGATATGGTTGATCTGAGCACTAACTCCAGGTGCACCCAATCCAATATCCAAAAACCACAAGGAAGCAAAAGCCAAAAAAAACACATAACAAAAAGTGGGGCCGTTCTTACTTGAAGAAAGGGATGAAAATATCCTGATTTTAAGCTCTTCTTTGTAAATGTCCCCAAATGATGAGTAAGGACCACAGCCAAAGCACGCGGCATGCTTTGGGCTTAGGTAGAAATCCTGCTCAGGGTATGACTCCGAGAACCATATCCAACTCCTTTCTCCCACCTCTAGTCCATGAAGGACCAGAGAGACAATAACGACAAGCAGTGACCACCGCAGCACCCGCCCAAAGCTGACGGAGACAGCAGAAAGTCTCCAGCCCACTCTCACGCAGCGACTCCCAGCGTAACGAAGCTTCCCCGACTCCGAGACTGGAATCTACCCGCCAGTCCCCACAGCGTTGGGCAGAGCACCCGGGAGGGGGAAACAAACAGCCGGCGCGCTCTCCTCCCCACGCGGCCCGCGCCGCCCGGCCCGGAGCTCGGCAGAATCTGAGAAGCAGCGGCTGTTGCCGGCACCCAGGCTGTAGTACCTCACCGGACGGTAGGCCGGGAGGCAGCAGGCCCTTGCCGGGCGCGGGGAGGGGTCCGTGAGATTTCTTCCTCACCGCCACACCCCAGTGCTGTGGGGTGAGCGTAACCCCTCTTTGCCCGCTGGGCAGCCAGTCCCAGGCCGGCCAAGGGGGCATGGGACCGAGACCCCCACTGCCTCCGCCTCCTTACCAGTGTGATCCATGATTCGGCTCGCGGGGCACAGTGGGAGCGGAAGTCAACCGCGCCGGAGTCGCAGGGAGCGCGTGCGCGCTACCTTCCGGAGCCCGGGAGGCGGATGTGCGAGCAGGTCGCCCGGTTTTGGCCTCCGAAGGCTTTCTTCAGTCGCGTCCACTGGCCAACTCCGGTGAGGGAGTCAGGCATAGTTTGCGCAGAGGGAGAAACAGCGGATACGTGAAGAGCTTCCTTGTTGAGGTTGCTAAGGTTTCTCCTCACTTGCTTCAACAGAAAGTAGCCTTTAACTGTGGAAGGGAGACCGACTGGAACGGGGTAGGGGGAGAGCGGTAGTAACCGGCGGACTAAGCTCGCGGCTACTGAGGCGGCCTCCCGCCCCGCGCAGGGTTGCCTTCTGGGACTTGTAGTGCGCCCCCGCCCTGGAGCCAGCCAAGCCCACTGCGCAAGCTCGGCGGTTGAGCTGGCCCCACCCCGGCGGGCGGAGTAACGGTTTGGAATCCCCCAGATGCGTGAGCTGCTGTCTCCTCTAGTCCCGGCAGGGTAAACACGCGCGCTCCAGAAGGCGGCCTCCGGTGGGAGGTTGCCCGGGGGATGGTGGAGCTGTGTGGAGCTCCCAACTAGAGAGTAAGGCCCTCTGATCACTGTCTAAATTTCGCCTTGTCGTGACGAGCTACACAGACCCACGCAGAGCCGAGTTGCATGCTCCCGTTCCCAGCTCCGAAGTTTCTAACAGTTGAAACACATTTATAATGCTTGACTAGCACTTATTTTCTAAAGAAAACGCTGGTGGCTCCAGGAACCCCGCAAACCCCTAAGGACCGGCCGCCGCGCCAGGTGGAGGACGCGTGCAGCGCGGCCGCCTCTCACCGGGACCGGCGGCAGTGAGGTGCAGGGCGGAGCTGGAGGAGGGGGCTAGACGCGGAGCGAGGGGAGAGCGTTAGGGCTGGCCGGAAACGAGAGGTGAGGAAGGGCGGGCCACCAAGGAGGAAGAGAGAGTCACCGCCGCAGGCGTACCTAGTTCCAGTTCCTGCTCCCAGGGCTTCGTGGCTGCTGCCGCTTTCATCTTCTCCAGCCAAAACAAAAGGAGATCGCCGGAGCGCGATGCCTGAGGACCTCGGCGCAGCCTCCGCCTGGCAGACTTGGTTCATTCGTGTCCGCTCCCTCCTCCAGCCCTTTGCACTAGGTGCTCTCCGAGGAGTAGAGAGGAGCCCAATTTGTGGAAAACACAAGCTTGGGGCCCAAGGGATTTGGGTTCTATTCTGGTCGTCCCTCGGTGACGACATCATTACCTTGGGTTATTCACGCTTTCAGTGCCAGAGTTCCAAGATCAATAAGAGTTTGTTTTATTAGCCTCTTAAAGAAATGTTTTCATGGGTTCTGAATTCCGAACAAAGTTTGTCCAGCAATGTGATGTGTCTGTAGAGTGATAGAGTAACAGCTTTGAATATGTTGATCGATACTATATGCGTTCTGTGTTATTCGACTGTAGCTGCAGTTGTATATACAAGGTTTTTGTTACATTCACAACTAAGGGCAGTTGTGTATCAAAGTTATCCTAGCTTCTGTTAAAATGTAGATTTCTGTATCACTGAGTGGTTTCCAAAATGCTTTTCATTTGCTGGGCTTATTTTTGTTCTGGAGGCTGGGGGAAGCTTACCCTTTCTCCCATACCTCCCTATTTCACTAAATATGGTGCTGGTAGGATTAGGCGTTTTCCACCAGTTTGGGGTATAGAAAAGGTAGTTTTCACCAAGGAAGTTGTTCTTTTTATTTTTTGTAATATTTAGCCTGTCATGCTGAGATGGGGACCATGGGTTTAGTCAGAGTAGGGTGAGGGCCTCCAGAAAAAGCAAGACAGGATAATTGCAGTCAGATTACAATGTAACAACATGCAAGGAAACCCCCTAACAAAACTCCACCTTAAACATTAAGCTGGAGTCATTCTTCAGTGAGATCAGTTAGTATTCCCCAGATAAAAGTAGCACATGTTTTTATTACACTAATCATTTGTAATCATGTGTAAGATTCACTTTAGCATGCTAAAGGCCCAGGCCTATGTGCTGTCTTTCCTCCTTCGGACCTGATGAGGTGATTTGCAATCTGGGCAATTAATAATGGCAAGCAAGCCCAGCCGTAAACAACATAGTAAAGGGCAGAAGGACTCCATCTTAAAAATAAGATTGCATTTTAATACCCAGGAAGTTAAGAAGTAGGATTCTTAACTTACTCCTTAGCAAACAGGCAATAGCTCAGCCCACCTTGGGGCTGGGCAGGCAGTCTTGTTTGATATGCTCCCAGACCAAGACTCCAATGCTGGTATCTCAGAGAGAAATCAGAGCAGTAAATTTCTGTGTTAAGTTAATTTTAAATATTCAGGGACCACTTAACAAGTCCACACCCCTAAGCCCTTTATCATGCTCCCAAAAATCCTCAACTGCCTATAAATCCCCTAGACAATGCACCACCCTAGGCTCCCTTGTCTCCTCCTGGCATGAGCCAGGAGCTCTGTCCTCTCACTTTATCTCTAAATAAAAACTCCCTGGCTCTCCTACCTTGAGTGTTTGCTAAGTTCATTCTTTGACTCCTCAAACAAGAAGCCCGGCATCAATACATACTTCGTATTATGCAAATTCAGATTAAGAATAATGATATTGCAAACAATATATCTGATAAGGGGCTGAGCTCCAAAATACATAAAGACCTCATACAGCTCAACACCAAAAAAGCAAATAATCCGATTAAAACATGGCAGAGGACCTGATAGACATTTTTCCAAAGAAGACATTCAGATGGTCAACAGACACATGAAAAGATGCTCAACATTACTAATCAGCAGGGAAATGCAAATCAAAACTGCAATGAGATATCACCATGCCAGTCAGAATGGCTAGCATAAACAAGAAATAAGTGTTGGTGAGGATGTGGGGAAGAGGGAAGCCTCATACACTGTTGGTGGGGTTGCAAATTGGTGCAGCCACTATGGAAAGCAATATAGAGGTTTCTCAATAAACCAAAAATAGAAATACCATAGGACCCAGCAATTCCACTCCTGGGAATCTACCTGAAGAAAATAAAATCATTAATTCAAGGATACATGCACCCCTATGTTTATTGCCTCATTATTTACTATAGCCAAAATAGGGAAGCAACCTGAGTGTCCATCAATAGGTGAATGGATAAAGAAGATGTGGTACATATATATAATAGAATGTTATGCAGCCATAAAAAAAAATCTTGGCTATTTGCAACAACATGGATGGACCTAGAGGGTATTATGCTACATGAAATAAGTCAGAATACCAAATGGTTTCACCTATATGTGGAACCTGAAAAACAAAACAAAGTCAAACACAAAGAACAGATGGTTACCATGGCAGGGAGCAGTGAAGTAGGTGAAGGGGATAAAGAGGCAAAAACTTCAAATTATAAAATAATCTAGTCAGAGGGATGGAAGTATAGTACTCATGGTACTGTAAAATATTTGGTGACAGGTGGTAACTACACTTGGAACCACAGCATTTAATGATGTATATAATTGATGGATCACTAAGTTATTTCTCTGAAACAAATACTGTATATAAAGTATTTCAATTTAACATGTTTTAAAATAATACTGTTAGTGTCTGCTGATGCTAATATTTAAAGAATTAGAATTTAAAAGAGGCTTCAAACTATTTTACATAACTTAATCTGTAAGTCAGAAGTTTTGTCAGAATTTTATGGTGCATCAAGTTGTTCGAATTTACCAAGGGAAAAAACACTTATTTTAGATTTCCTATTGAAAAAATGTTAGATAAACACTTGCTGAATTACTTGATTTTGCTATCTGTTGCTTCCATGCATTGCTTTACCATCTGTGCTCTATATTCATTTCCCCCTTAACTTTAGTTGCCCCACTTTAGAAGTGTGACAAATCAATCTCTTTATATACATGGATAAGTGAAATTGCACATAGACATATTTTATTACTGCCCCTGTTTTCATTTTTGGTGACCTATGTGCTGTAATCAGTCACAATTTCTTTATTGAAAGCTGACATTCATATTTGTTTGATAGCATGATACTGTCTTAAGGTTTATAAAGAAGTCATCATAACGGATGATCTGAAACACTGAGATGTGTATTTCCATCTCACCAACACACCATCTACCAGCCTGTGAATTACAAGTCAATGGTCTGCAAGATGTTTTGATCGCCTTCCATTTAAATATCACCATTAATGCTACAAGGAAAACAGAATGGGTATCAGGGTGCTTGTTCCGCCCCAGAGCTTGTTGGAGACACCTCAGTACCAGGTCCGGGCAACATAACCTTCATCTCCTTAACGCTCTTTCAGTTGTGTCACACTGTTCAGCCTAAGACTGCAGAAGGCAAGAACTATATATAACGGTCCCTACCTCAAGGACCATGCAGGCTAGCATTTATAGAAATAATTAAACACATACATTGAAATTCTTAAGTGTTTTGAGGGATTACAGTGCTACCTCAGAGAAAACAATGAGCAGTAGAACTGAGGGTAGTCAGGCAGACTTCATGGAGGCATTCAAGTTAGCTCTTGATGAACACACAGGGTTCGGAGAGGAAGAGGGCAATGAGAGGGCATGTCAGGAAGGAGCCCAGCTGCGCACACGTGAGACATGTTAGGGCGTGGAGGACGGCTGGCTTGTACTGTCGATACAAAGTACTAAGAAATAAAAGATTGTAGAGAGTGCTAAGAAATAAAAGATATTGTAGAGAACCTTGGAGAGTAAGACTTCAGAGTAACATTTAAGAAAGAACATCACATAAACAAAACCTAGCATAACATATTCTATATAAACAACAGTTCAGCAAGATACATTAAAAAAACAATGAGCAAAACTTAAATTGAGGGGGAAAAAAGTGAATCATTGTTAAGCATAAGAACAATTCACCAACAAGCCAGAGACCCCTATGATGTCCAAAATGCCAGTAAGTATGAATGACCTGTTAATAAGAGAAGAATTGATGAGGTTGGTCAGTGTCCACCATACATTAAAAGTTTGATAAGTAGAAATGGAAAGGGAAGGCAGTGGACTATAGTGATTAGATATATGGTCTTGGGAGTTGAAGGCTGTGGATTCCAAGCCCAGCACTGCCATTTACCAGCTGTGAGATAATAATAGTACCCATTTTTAGGATTATTGTGACTTAGGTGTCTGTCTAAAGCACTTAGCACCCTCTGGCACACAGTAAACCCTCACTAATGGTAGCTGTTAGTACCAGGGTCATTCTATACATTGCTTCTTGAGGTAACAGGATTAAATGAGAACCATACATCAGCTGGTGCATTATTAAATGAGTATTAAATGTTAGCTACAATTTCATTAGTAAAAATGGATTGGAAATAGGTTTTGAAGATAGAGTCAGTAGAGCCGCTTTGGCCCTACTAGCGTTCTGATGCACACCCAAAGCAAACCTAATGTTTAGCCAAGACTCTGACTTCTGTATATTGGAGTTAGTTGAGGGGTCTGCCATCGACCTGGAATAGCAGGGGTAACTCCAGCCCCAAACAGTCCTGGCTTTCTCCTGTCTACCAGCTCTTGAAATTGAGCCCCAACATACTAACCACAGCCAAGCCTTCCCAAGTATGGCAGCCAGCTTTCCAAACCATCAAAACTGGGTAACAGACATTCAAGGAATAAGAAAAGTCAAGACTACAAGGACTGAGTATTGCCGATGGAAGGCATTTCATCCTTTGAGACCTAACAATATGCATGCATACTGTTGGGATGGGAGTGCTTTGACAGAGAGATCCTGCAGCCTTCCTTCTGAGAAGGAAAATTTTGAGTATCCTTTGAGCTGGATAGGCCAGCTCCTCCCTACAACTCCTCTGCAAAGAGATAATTGCCTTGTCTTTTCTCTACATTTCTGTTCAGCGAGTTCACTCCTGAAAGAATGCTTAAGGTATTAAACTGCTTTCTAGTTTATGCTGTTTGTAAGCAAGCACTCTGTGATACTGTTTCCTAAACTTGAGAAAGCTTTTGTCCAGGGGCTCCCCAAGCCTAACCCAAGTTGCCTGTCCATGCCAGCTGGAAGAGGCTTTCAGGCTTCAGTTGGTTTGTAAATAGGCCCTGTTAATATTCAAATAAATGTCTGTCACTATCAGAAATATATTTTACATCATAGCCCAGTACATAAACAAACACACAGATACACATACATGTAAGTGCCATGAAACTATACTTACCCTTACTGTTTGCAATGCTCTCTGCTGTTTGTATTCAATTCTGTCCCTGCAAAAAAAAAAAAAATGCTAGTTATGACTCAACAGATGTCAAAGTGCACTAACTGGGAATTTAAGTCTGAAAACCACTGCTTTTTACCCCCTATGGTGTTTTGAAGAGTGTGTACTATCCTAAAAATGTCTAAGAAGAAGGATAAATCTTAGTGCTGGGAGGACTAAATCCTTGTGTGGCCGCGCAAAGGGGTGATGGGGGGCAAGATAGCAATTCAAGACCGAAGAATGCAAGAACAAGGCTACTTGGAGTTTCTTTCCTGTGATTGGTAATAGCTGTCTCCTTCAAGCTGGGTGTCCAAGTGAACAAAACAGTTTCTTGGTAGATTTAACACCCACCCAAGCCCTCAGTTGTGGAAAATACTTGGATTCGCAGTTCTTACTCCCACCGTAAAATCTACCTACACATCAAGGCACCTGCTCATGTGCCGCTTCCTCCATCAAGCCTGCTCAGACTCATTCTTGCAACAGGAAATACTTGTTAGTAGAGAAAGGATATGAGCTTTGGAATCAGGGTTCAAATATCAACTCTTCCTGTGTGATATTGGGCAATCAAATGCAATGTCTGTACCAGAAAAATGGGGATAATGATAACTTCCCTTGCACAGCTGTCCTGAACATCAAAGGTGATAACATCTGTCAAGGCTTTTTATTGCTTGCCAAATAACCAGCCTTCAATAAAAGTAAGCTTGGTAATTACTGCCCTTTCAGAACACACAGGCATTGTGTTTCTCTTAAAACATCACTCTACTTTATATTGTAGCAACATACTTATTTTCTCCACCCTCTAAGACAAGCTCCTTGACGACAGGCTCCATTGTCATCCATATTTATATAGTACGTAGAATTCAGTAGAAGGTGCTCACAAAATACTTGTTGACTTATTGAAGAATATCATCAAAGGTAGTATGTCCCTGTCAAAAAAAAACAAAACACTTTTTTAGCTTTTGTATATGGATATGCCAACAACTGGATAAAAGCTATAATAAAAAATGGTGATAGGAGCGCACTGACCACTAGGATTGTATAGAATCGGCGACAGTTTATTTCACCCATATTCACAGTTCATTTGAGGACAGTGGCCCATGTCTTCAGACAGGACAGAACTCAAGCAGCCCTGTGTGGATGAGCTTTTCTTGATTGGAAAAAAAAGCTCTATGTGTAAGTGTGCGTTCATTTTTACATATACAACAATGGAAGCCAGTCAATTAGGAGAGGAATTAAAATATGAAACTAAGAAACTGAGTAACAGTGGTAAATAACTTATTCAACAAGTACTTAGTGCAAGACACTCTTCTCCTCACTTTGAATATATCAGTGAACAAAGCAAATACCCCACCTGTTATTTCCTGTGTGAAACTTACATTCAGTGAAATATAGGTGGTTTAAATAGGTTACTTAACTAATACCAAGCAGCTGTGGAAATCATGGTTTGTGGGTAAAACTGTAACATTTCCAGAAAATCTCGCCTGGCTTTAGTACATCTGCATATCAATAGGCGTTTAGAGGTGGAAAGAAGTATGGCTTTAGTGCATTTGCATCATTCCTCAGGGTTGGAGAGAAGTTCATCTCCATATCACTGGGAAATTGCCTGGGCAAGGAGGGCTTTTCTGTACCCGGGAGGTGAGAGGAGGGCTGGTTTTGCTTTTGCTGGAGCAGGAAAGAAAGAAACGGACCCAGACTGCAGTTTGTAAGCAATAAACGGATTTTAAACTTTATTTCTCCCTTTGACTGATTTCGGTTTTTAGAGGTATTTTGCCCGGGATTTCCTCTCCCCGGACTTACAGTTACAGAATGTAAATACAAAATAAATGTAACTGAAAAATTGTTCAGAGGTGAAAGAAAGCCTGGGGGTACTTATTTTTCATGTATTGTCTAATTTTACTGTCTAAAAGGAAAACTAGTTAAAAATACTAAGCATAACAACTCCAGCTTCTGAGGTTTTCACAGTCTCTTAACCTGGAAAGAACTCTTAGAAAGCAATATTCCTCATGTTAAAATTTTTTTCTCCTTCATGTTCTTTTGTTGTATCAAATTTAAGTAAAATTAATTAAAATTAGAATATTTCAATTAAAAATAACATCTATCATAGAGCAGTCAGGGTCTAACCAGAAACTACTTTGAGTATTTTCAGTGAGGGAATTTAATGCAGGGAATTGGTTATACAGGTAATGGAAGAGCTAAGAAACTAAATGAGACAATGAGATAGCCCAGTGACTCAGAAGCCACTTAACCCTTAGGCTGAAGGGACAAAGGGAGAAAGTAGTGTTAATTCGAAACACACTGGATCAGAAAAAACACAACTGTGAAGAATATATTCTTGGCTTCTCCTTTCCTCATAACTATAATCTCCCATTAATTGACCCCAGCCAAATGTTGGCTGAATTGGGAGCCCGGGGAATGTAGCTGTCTTGCCAATGGGTCTCAGCCCCGGGCAAGTTCGCTGTGGATACACTGTGACCAAAGAAATGGACAGCAAAACATTCCTGGGGTGAAAGGGTTATACCCAACTTTATTTCCAGGTGACAGGTCAGTCACTAGAATCCCGCTCACTCAGAGCGAGTCTGCAAGCAGCAAGCTGGTCTCTGCCTCTGGGCTCCTCTGTCCCGCACAGCCATCCTCTGGGATTCTGCACAGTTGTCCCGCACAGCTGTCCTCTGGGCCTCGCTGCACAGTCGTCCCACACAGCCGTCCTCTGGGCCTCTCTGCACAGCCGTCCCACACAGCCGTCCTCTGGGCCTCTCTGCACAGTTGTCCTGCACAGCCGTCCTCTGGGCCTCTGTCCTTGGCGCTGCCACCACTCCAGCCTCTGCTCTGCTCTCCTACAGCCTTGCAGCCATACCACCATGTCACGCCCAGAGCACTGGGTGGAGCTCCTTATATAGAGTCAACAGCCATGTATTGCCCACAGGTGTGCAGTGAGCTAGTCAACCAGGGCCAGGTGAGAATCCTGGCCACAGGAACCTTCATTTTATCTACAGCAGCCAACAGGGATCAAACCCCTGCAGTACTGATAGAGCAGAGGCAGGACAAGGAATGGGCACAGAGGCTGTGTGTAGGTAAAACTGCAATATTTCCAGAATCTCTCACCTGGCCTTAGTGCACCTCCATATAAATAGGTGTTTCCAAGGGGTGGAGAGAAGTAGTCTATCTCCACATCAATAGGTAATTGCAAGGGGGAGTGAGGGCATATCTAGACAGGAAAGGTCGGGTACAGTCCCTTTTTGCAGCCAGGTTGCAAGGGACACGGGCAAGCAGAAGTGGATGACTGCTTGTAAGCAATAAGTGGGTTTCTCCCACTTTATTTCTCCCTTTGACTGATTTCGGTTTCAAAAGTACTTTGCCCAGGCTGGTAACATATTTTCCACCAAGAGTTATATCATGCATTGAAGGTAGAGCATCATATTATTTTTATAAAAGCATTGCTATCTGTCTACCCACATAAATATATATAGGGAGATAGATGGACATGCTGTTCACCTGGTGTTATTTCTGAAGACATTGATTTTTAGTGCTTCTTGCAATTTTATCCTTGTATTTTTCTACATTGAGGGTTTTTTTAAGTTGGATTTAAATTTTTTTTCATCCACATATTTTGATGATTGAACCATTGAGGAGTATACATTTATAACTATGGTAAATTTAGGCAAAGTTCTATTATGAGCATACAGTGTTTTACAGTATTATCACCACAATTTTGATTTATGCAATTGATAAGCTTTGTGATTCCACTCAGGCAAGAAGTTTAAATTAAATCTGAGGTCAATTAATTAATTTTGCATTGTATTTTTGTAACAGCATTTCCCACATTTCATTGGTATTTTTTGTATAAATTTCTAGGAGACAAATGCTAAACAGCTGTCACACCAGAGAAAATAAAACCACAGTAAAGGAAGTACACCAATTAATTACCAAGCAAATGCAAAATTAAATAAACTACTCACAAAGTTAGTCAAGGGATACACAGAATACAGAATATGACACCTAATATATAAAGAGTAGAGGAGGAAGAAGAAAAAAAAAATACCTTTAGAGTGTGTTTGAAATAGCATAATAACTGAGTTAAGACAGACTGTTAAATAGCAAAGAAGCTTTCCCTGAACCTTTGGTAACCACGAATTTAAAGCCTACAATAGTAATAACTACATATCTATTGATAATCACCCTAAATGTAAAGAGACTGATTTCATCAATCAAAAGACATAGAGTTACAGAATGGATAAAAAAACAAGATCCATCTATATGTTGCCTACAAGAGACTCACTTCAAATCCAAAGACATACACAGACTAAAAGTGAAGGGATGGAAAAAGCTATTTTGTTCAACTAATAGGGAGAAAGAGCAGACTTGTATCAGACAAAACAGACTTCAAAACAAAGAAAATAACAAGACACAAAGAACATCACATAATGATAAAGGGGTCAGTCCAACAAGAAGATATAACCATTATAAATATCTATGCACCCAACATAGGAGCACCTACATATGTGAAACAAATACTAACAGAATTAAAGGGGGAAATAGAATGTAATGCATTCATTTTAGGAGACTTCAACACACCACTCACTCCAAGGACAGATCAACCAGACAGAAAATAAGTAAGGAGACAGAGGCACTGAACATCACATTAAAACAGACAGGCCTAACTGACATCTACAGAACACTCCACTGAAAAGCAGCAGGACACAAATTCTTCTCAAGTGCACATGAAACATTTCCACAATAGATCACATACTAGGACATGAAAGAGCCTCAGTAAATTCAAAAGGATTGAAATTCTACCAACCAGCTTCTCAGACCACAAAGGTATGAAACTGGAAATAAATTATGAAAAGAAAACAAAAAAGCCCACAAACACATGGTCCTAGTAATCAATGGATCAATGATGAAATAAAAACAGAGATCAAGCAATATATGGAGAAAAATGAAAACAACAACTCACCACCCCAAAACCTGTGGGATGCAGTGAAAGTATATAGGAAAGTATATAGCAATACAGTCTTACCACAAAAAGAACACTACAAATGAACAGTCTAAATTCACAATTAATGAAACTATAAAAAGAACAAATGAGGTCCAACATCAGTAGAAGGAGGGACATAATAAAGATTACAGCAGAAATAAATAAAATTGAGAAGAATAAAACAATAGAAAGAATCAATGAAACCAAGAGCTGGTTCTTCAAGAAAATAAATAAAATAGATAAACCCCTAGCCAGATTTATCAAGAAAAAAAAAGTCTACATGCATAAACAGAATCAGAAATGAGAAAGGAAAAACTCTACAGACACCACAGAAATACAAAGAATTGTGAGACAATACTATGAAAAATTATGTGCTAACAAATTTGATAAACTGGTGAAATGGACAGCTTTCTACAAAAATACAAATTTCCAAGACTGGCCCAGGGAGAAACAGAAAATATGAACAGTCCAATTACCAGCAATGAAATTTACTTGGTAATCAAAAACTACCCAAGAACAAAACTCCTGGACCAGATGGCTTCACCACTGAATTTTATCAAACATTTAGTGAAGACCTAATACCCATCCTCCTTAAAGTTTTCCAAAAAGTAGAAGAGGTGGGAATACTTCCAAATTCATTCTATGAGGCCAGCATCACTCTAATACCAAAACCAGGCAAAGACACCACAAAAAAAGAAAATTACAGACCAAAATCCCTGATGAACATAGATGCAAAAATACTCAATAAAATATTAGCAAACTGAATTAAAAAATACATCAAAAATATTATGCATCATGATCAAGTGGGATTTATTCCAGGGATGCAAGGATGGTACAATATGAGAAAATCCATCAACATCACATACCACATCAACAAAAAGGACAAAAATCACATGATTATCTCCACAGATTATGAAAAAGCATTCGACAACATTCAACATCCATTCATGATAAAAACTCTCAACATAATGTGTATAGAGGGCAAGTACCTCAACATAATAAAGGCCATATATGACAAACTCACAGCCAACATCATCCTTAACAGAGAAAAGCTGAAAGCTTTTCCTCTAACATTAGGAACAAGACAAGATCACTCTCGCCACTTTTATTCAACATAGTACTGGAGGTCCTAGCCACAGCAATCAGAAAATGCAAACAAAAGGCATCCAGATTGGTAAAGAAGTTAAGCTGTCACTGTTTGCCAATGACATGATGTTGTGCATAAAATACCTAAAGAATCCACCCCAAAACTACTAGAACTAATAACTGAATTCAGCAAAGTTGCAGGATGCAAAATTAATACACAGAAATCTGTTGCATTCTACATACTAATGATGAACTAACAGAAAAAGAAATCAGAAAAACAAAGAATAAGATACCTAGAAATTAACCTAACCAAGGAGATCAAAAACCTATACTCTGAAAACTGCAAGACACTCATGAGAGCAATTAAAGAAGATAGCAATAAATGGGAACACATCCTATGACCATGGATAGGAAGAATTAATATTGTCAAAATGGCCATCACACCTAAAATAATCTACGGATTCAATGCAATTCCTCTCCAAATACCAACAGCATTCTTCAACAAACTAGAACAAATAGTTATAAAATTAATATGTAACCATAAAAGATCCCAAATAGCCAAAGCAATCCTGAGAAGGAAGAACAAAGCTGGGGGAGATTATGCTCCCTAACATCAGGCTCTACTGCAAAGCCACAGTAATCAAAACAATTTGGTACTGGCACAAGAACAGACCCATGAGTCAACGGAACAGAATAGAGTCTACATATAAGCCCACACATATATGGCCAATTAATATATGATAAAGGAGCCATGGACATACAATGGGGAAAAGATAGACTTTTCAAATAATGGTGTTGGCAAAACTGGACATCTACACATAAAAGAATGAAATGGGATTATTGTCTAACTTCATACACGAAAGTAAACTTGGGTCAGAAACCTGAATGTTAAGTCATGAAACCATAAAATGCACAGGAGAAAATATAGGCAAAGATCTCTTGAATATAAACATGAGCAATGTTTTCCTGAAGGCATCTCCTTGGGCAAGGGAAACAAAAGCAAAAATGAACAAATGGGACTACGTCAAACTAAAAAGCGTCTGTACAACAAAGAATCGTCAGTAGAATGAAAAGGCACCCTACAGTATGGGAGAATATATTTGTAAATGACATATCCAATAAGGGGTTAACATCCAAAATATATAAAGAACTCACATACCTCCAAAAAACAAGTAATGCAATTAAAAAATAGGAAGAGGATCTGAACAGATACTTCTCCAAAGAAGAAATGCAAATGGCCAACAGGCACATGAAAAGATGCTCCACATCACTAATCATCAGGGAAATGCAAATTAAAACCACAAGGAGATATCACCTCACAGCAGTAAGGATGGCCAGCATTGAAAAGACTAAGAACAACAAATGCTGGTGAGGATGCAGAGAAAGGGGAACCCTCCTTCACTGCTCGTGGGAATGTAAATTAGTTCAACTATTGTAGAAAGCAATATGGAGGTTCCTTAAAAAACTCAAAATAGAAATACCATTTGACCCAGGAATTCCACTCCTAGGAATTCACCCGAAGAAAACAAGATTCCAGATTCAAAAAGACATATGCACCCATATGTTTATCACAGCACTATTTACAATAGCTAAGATATGGAAGCAACCTAAGTGTCCATGAGTAGATGGGTGGATAAAGAAGAGGTGGTACATATATACAAAGGAATATTACTCAGCCATTAAAAGTAAACAAATCCTACCATTTGCAACAACATGGATGGAGCTGGAGGGTATTATGCTCTGGGAAATAAGCCAGGCAGAGAAAGACAAGTACCAAATGATTTCACTCATTTGTGGAGTATAACAACAAAGCACAACTGAAGGAACAAAACAGCAGCAGACACACAGACTCCAAGAAGGGACTGGTGGTTACCAAAGGGAAGGGGTGGGAGCGTGGGTGGGGAGGGAGGGAGATTAAGGGGCATTATGTTGGCACACATGGTGTGATGGGTCACAGGGAGGACAGCACAGCATGGAGAAGACAAGTAATGATGCTATAGGATCTCACAACACTGATGGACAGTGACTTCAATGGGGTGGCGGGGGGACTTGATAATATGGGAGAATGTTTAAACCACAATGTTGTTCATGTGAAAACTTCATAAGATTGTATATCAATGATACCTTAATTTAAAAAATAAAATAAAGCTAGATGCACCTGTACTGACAATCCAAAAAAAATTTTTTTTAATAGAATGGCAGTATTTACTAATTTTTCCTTCGTAAATTTTTATTTTTAGAAGGTTGAAAACTTATTCACACACACACAAATAAAAATTTCTAGGAGATAATATGGTCACAATGCTGTTATCACACCTTAATGTCTTCAAAAAGTTAATGTCATGAAGGAATGACACCCCTTATAACCAAGTGGCAAAGAACTTGGCTGGACTGTGTTTTGGAGTTTTGTGGAAGGCACAACTTGCAGGTGATGAAACTGGATATTTAGCTTAGGAGATTATTTTTTTCTTTTTCTTTTTTTTTTTTGTGGGCTGGATCAATGTCCCCTTTATCCTAAGAGAACATGCCTCTCACGCTTGGCCTTCCCTGTCTGCCCCTTCACTCCTGTCTGTCTCCCTGAATCCTGGGGCCAACCCTTTTCCCACCATGCAACCACTGTGGGTCCCTGGAAGGAGTCTTGCTCAGCTTCTGGCTCAGGGATGATGCTCTTTCCGCTTACTATGAGTCTTTGCCCTGGCAAAGGGACTGGGACCCTGGATGACTCCATCAGAAGGGATTCTTGTCCCAATTCCCCTCTCTGGGATCAGAGGGTGTTTTACCCAGCCTGCTAGGCCCTCACAGCTCCATCTCTGAACAGGAGCTCACCCTCAGCTGCAGTCCCAGACAGGGCCTTCTATACATGTGACCAAGGTCCCATGGCCCTGCAGAGAGCCCTGCTGTCCAGTGGGGTGGTGGGACCCAAAGGTGTACAGGACACTCAGGGAGCCTCAAGATAAGCAGACCCCATGGTGAAAGTCACCCAACAGTCCCTCACCAAATACTCTCTGGTGCCTAAGGGGAAGAAGCCTGCAGAGAACTGTGCCTGAGACATAGTGGAGTAATGGCTGCTCTGGGTTTGGTGCAATGGGAACTTCTAGAAAGACGTGAGCCTGGGAGTCATTCAGGCAGAAGTTTAAAGTCAAGCAATTCCTCTAACTGACCGAGGAAATCTAGGCCAGACAAGTTATCTCCCTGGGCTTCAGGTTCCTATAAAAAGAGGAACCATATATGACAAAGACAATTTAAAAAGCCCATCCTTAGAGGCTTTCCAAAAGTTATCTCATTTTTAATATATACTCAGGTTTGGTTGAAAGGGCCTAAATTATGAGAAGCAAAAGACACCTTTATCCCTCTTATTACTTAGGAAATTACCCACAGTTCAGTATTACTCAGCTGGAGATGCTATCCCACATCTCATCTGGCTTTTTCCATTTTGATTTTTAAAATAAACAATATGATTCACTGTCGCCAAATAAATGAAACCATGACTTAAGTTTTTAACACATAAGTATCATGTCATCAAGTTTTGATAGTCCTACCACATTTCTACAGCTTCTTTCTTTTCCTTCTCCAACTCCCAATCCTTCATTGCGAGAGCACTGCTAAAATTTATCTGGCCCAGAGTGAGCCCCTAGAGGTCTCCTGTCTCGGTGGGTCATTTTGTCACATTAAGGTAGAGCAAGGAAATGGGACAAGGGTCATGCCATCGTAAAATCGACTTAGCCTGTGAAAAAGACCCAGCTTATTCTTTTTTTTTTTTAATCTTATTTATTTATTTTTTTAACAATTTATTTTATTTTAGTATCATTAACCTACAATTACATGAGCAATATTGTGATGATTAAACTACCCCCTTCATCAGGTCCCCCCCACCAACCCTATTACAGTCACTGTCCATCAGTGTAGTGAGATGAGAATCACTACTTGTCTTCTCTGAGCTGTACAGTCCTCCCCGTGCCCCCCCACCCTATGTCTGCTAATCGTAATGCCCCTTTTACCCTCTTATCCCTCCCTTCCCGCCCTTCTTCCCCAGTCCCTTTCCCTTTGGTAACTATTAGTCTGTTCTTGGGTTCTGTGAGTCTGCTGCTGTTTTGTTCCTACAGTTTTTTTTCTTTGTTCTTATACTCCACATATGAGTGAGATCATTTGATACTTGTCTTTTTCGGCCTGGCTTATTTCACTGAGCATAATATCCCCCAGCTCCATCCATGTTGTTGCAAATGGTAGGATTTGTTTCTTTCTTATGCCTGAATAGTATTCCATTGTGTACATGTACCACCTCTTCTTTATCCATTCATCTACTAAGGGACACTTAGGTTGCTTCCATATCTTCACTATTGTAAATAGTGCTGCAATAAACATAGGGGTGCATATGTCTTTTTGAGTCTGAGAAGTTGTATTCTTTGGGTAAATTCCAAGGAGTGGGATTCCTGGGTCAAATGGTATTTCTGTTTTGTGTTTTTTGAGGAACCTCCATATTGCTTTCCACAATGGTTAACTAGCTTACATTCCCACCAGCAGTGTAGGAGGGTTCCCCTTTCTCTGCATCCTCCCCAGCATTTGTTGTTCTGAGTCTTTTCGATGCTGGCCATCCTTACTGGTGTGAGGTGATATCTCATTGTGGTTTTAATTTGCATTTCCCTGATGATTAGTGATGTGGAGTATCTTTTCATGCGTCTGTTGCCCATCTGAGTTTCTTCTTTGGAGAATTGTCTCTTCATATCCTCTGCCCAGTTTTTTAATCGGGTTATATGCTTTTTGGGTGTTGAGGCATGTGAGTTCTTTATGTATTTTGGATGTTAACCCCTTGTCCGATATGTCATTTACAAATATATTCTCCCATACTGTAGAATGCCTTTTTGTTCTGTTGATGGTGTCCTTTGCCGTATAGAAAGTTTTTAGTTTTGTGTTCATTTTTGCTTTTGTTTCCCTTGCTTGAGGAGATGCATACAGGAAGAAGTTGCTCATGCTTATATTCAGAAGATTTTTGCCTATGTTGTCTTCTAAGAGTTTAATGGTTTCATGACTTACATTCAGGTCTTTGATCCATTTCGAGTTTACTTTTGTATATGGGGTTAAACAATAATCCAGTTTCATTCTCTTGCATGTAGCTGTCCCGTTTTGCCAACACCAGTTGTTGAAGAGGCTGTTGTTTCCCCATTGTATGTCCATGGCTCCTTTATCATATATTAATTGACCATATATGGTTGGGTTTGTATCAGGGCTTTCTAGTCTGTTCCATTGGTCTGTGGTTCTGTTCTTGTGCCAGTACCAAATTGTCTTGATTACTGTGGCTTTGTAGTAGAGCTTGAAGTTGGGGAGCGTAATCCCCCCAGCTATATTCGTCCTTCTCAGGATTGCTTTGGCTATTCAGGGTCTTTTGTGGTTCCATATGAATTTTAGAATGATTTGCTCTAGTTCATTGAAGAATGCTGTTGGTATTTTGATAGGAATTGCATTGAATCTGTAGATTGCTTTAGGCAGGATGGCCATTTTAACAATATTAATTCTTCCTATCCATGAGCACGGGATGTGTTTCCATTTATTGGTGTCTTCTTTAATTTCTGTCATGAGTGTCTTGTAGTTTTCAGAGTACAAGTGTTTCACTTCCTTGGTTAGGTTTATTTCTAGGTATTTTATTCTTTTTGATGCAATTGTGAATGGAATTGTTTTCCTGATTTCTCTTTTTTCTAGTTCATCGTTAGTGTATAGGAATGCAACAGATTTCTGTGTGTTAATTTTGTATCCTGCAACTTTGCTGAATTCAGATATTAGATCTCGTAGTTTTGGAGTGGATTCTTTAGGGTTTCTATGTACAGTATCATGTCATTGGCAAACAGTGACAGCTTAACTTCTTTACCAATCTGGATGCCTTTTGTTTGTGTTGTCTGATTGCTTTGGCTAGGACCTCCAGTACTGTGTTGAATAAAAGTGGTGAGAGTGGGCATCTTGTCTTGTTCCCGATGTTAGAGGAAAAGCTCTCAGCTTTTCTTTGTTAAGGATGATGTTGGCTGTGAGTTTGTCATATATGGCCTTTATTATGTTGAGGTACTTGCCCTCTATACACATTATGTTGAGAGTTTTTATCATGAATGGATGTTGAATTTTGTCGAATGCTTTTCAGCATCTATGGAGACGATGATGTGGTTTTTGTCCTTCTTTCTGTTGATGTGGTGGATGATGTTGATGGATTTTCAAATGTTGTATCATCCTTGCATCCCTTGAATAAATCCTACTTGATCATCATGGATGATTTTTTTGATGTATTTTTGAATTCGGTTTGCTAATATTTTGTTGAGTATTTTTGCATCTATGTTCATCAGTGATATGGGTCTGTAATTTTCTTTTTTTGTGGTGTCTTTGCCTGGTTTTGGTATTAGAGTGATGCTGGCCTCATAGAATGAGTTTGGAAGTATTCCCTCTTCTACTCTTTGAAAACTTTAAGGAGGATGGGTATTAGGTCTTCACTAAATGTTTGATAAAATTCATCAGTGAAGCCATCTGGTGCAGAAGTTTTGTTCTTAGGTAGTTTTTTGATTATGAATTCAATTTCATTGATGATAATTGGTCTGTTCATATTTTCTGTTTCTTTATGGGTCAGCCTTGGAAGGTTGTATTTTTCTAGAAAGTTGTCCATTTCTTCTAGGTTATCCAGTTTGTTGTCATAATTTTTCATAGTATTCTCTAATTATTCTTTGTATTTCTGTGGTGTCCATAGTGATCTTTCCTTTCTCATTTCTGATTCTGTTTATGTGTGTAGACTCTCTTTATTTCTTGAGAAGTCTGGCTAAGGGTTTATCTATTCTGTTTATTTTCTCAAAGAACCAGCTCTTGCTTTCACTGATTCTTTCTATTGTTTTGTTCTTCTCGATTTATTTCTGCTCTAATCTTTATTATGTCCCTCCTTCTACTGACTTCAGGCCTCATTTGTTTTTCTTTTTCTAGTTTCATTAGTTGTGAGTTTAGAGTGTGCAAATAGGATTGTTCTTCTTTCCTGAGGTAGGCCTGTATTACAATATAGTTTCCTCTTAGCACGGCCTTCACTGTGTTCCACAGATTTTGTGATGTTTAATTATTGTTGTCATTTGTCTCCATATATTGCTTGATCTCTGTTTTTGTTTGGTCACTGATCCATTGGTTATTTAGAAGCATGTTGTGAAGCCTCCATGTGTTTGTGGGAGTTTTCATTTTGTTTGCATAATTTATTTCTAGTTTCTTACCTTTGTGATCTGAGAAACTGGTTGGTACAATTTCAATCTTTTTGAATTTACTGAGGCTCTTTTTGTAGCCTAGTATGTGATCTATTCTTGATGTGCACCTGAGAAGAATGTGTATTCTGTTGCTTTTGGGTGTAGAGTTCTGTAGATGTCTGTTAAGTCCATGTGTTCTAATGTGTTGTTCAGTGCCTCTGACTCCTTACTTATGTTCTGTCTGGTTGATCTGTCCTTCAGAGTGGAATATTGAAGTCTCCCAAAATGAATGCATTGCAGTCTATTTTCCCCTTTAATTCTGTTAGTATTTGTTTCACATATGTAGGTGAAGCTGTGTTGGGTGCATAGATATTTATAATGGTTATATCTTCTTGTTGGAGTGACCCTTTTATCATTATGTAATGTCCTTCTTTGTCTCTTGTGACTTTCTTTGTTTTAAAGTCTATTTTGTCTGATACAAATACTGCAACTCCTGCTCTTTTCTCCCTATTAGTTGCATGAAATATCTTTTTCCATCCCTTCACTTTTAGTCTGTGTATGTCTTTGGGTTTAAAGTGAGTCTCTTGTAGGCAGCATATAGATGGGCCTTGTTTTTTTTTAACCATTCAGTGACTCTACATCTTTTGATTGGTGCATTCAGTCTACTTACATTTAGGGTTATTATTGATAGGAATGTACTTATTGCCATTGCAGGCTTTAGATTCGTGGTTACTAAAGGTTCAAGGTTAACTTCCTTACTATCTAAGAGTCAAACTTAACTCACTTAATATGCTATTACAAACACAATCTGAAGGTTCTTTTTTTCTCCCCCTTTTTTTTCCTCCTCTATTCTTTATATATTAGTTATCATATTCTGTACTCTTTGTCTATCCCTTGATTGACTTTGGGGATACTTGATTTAATTTTGCATTTGCTTAGTAATTAACTGTTTGACTTTCTTTAATTTGGTTTTATTACCTCTGGTGACAGCTATTATACCTTAGGAACACTTCCATCTATGGCAGTCCCTCCAAAATACACTGTAGAGATGGTTTGTGGGAGGTAAATTCTCTCAGCTTTTGCTTATCTGGAAATTGTTTAATCCCTCCTTCAGATTACATGATAACCTTGCTGGATAAAGTATTCTTGGTTTGAGGCCCTTCAGCTTCATTGCATTAAATACATCATGCCACTCCCTTCTGGCCTGTAAGGTTTCTATTGAGAAGTCTGATGATAGCCTGATGGGCTTTCCTTTGTATGTGATCTTATTTTTCTCTCTGCCTGCTTTTAATAGTCTGTCCTTATCCTTGATCTTTGCCATTTTAATTACTGTATGTCTTGGTGTTGTCTTCCTTGGGTCTCTTGTGTTGGGAGATCTGTGCACCTCCGTGGCTTGAGACACTATCTGCTTCTCCAGATTGGGGAAGTTTTCAGCAATTACCTCCTCAAAGACACTTTCTATCCCTTTTTCTCTCTTCTTCTTCTGGTACTCCTGTAATGCGAATATTGTTCCGTTTGGATTGGTCACACAGTTCTCTTAAAATTCTTTCATTCTTAGAGATACTTTTTTCTCTCTGTGCCTCAGCTTCTTTGTATTCCTCTTCTCTAGTTTCTATTTCATTTATCATCTCCTCCACCGTATCTAGACTGCTTTTAATACTCTCCATTGTGCTCTTCAATGATTGGATCTCCAACCGGAATTCATTCCTGAGTTCTTGAATATTTTTCTGTACCTCCATGAGCATGTTAATGATTTTTATTTTGAAATCCCTTTCAGGAAGATTCATGAGGCCAATTTCATTGGAATCTTTCTCAGGTGTTGTATTCATAATTTTACTTTGAACCTGGTTTCTTTGGTGTTTCATATTTGTCTATGGTGCCCTCTAGTGCCCAGAAGCTCTATTCTCAGCCCCTGAAGCAATGTCGAGGGTTGCAGGGGAGTGGTATTGGTGCCTGAGGGGAGGAAAGAGCTGTTGCCTGCTTCCCAGCTGCTATGCCTGCCTACACTACCAGAACCAGTGGGTCACGCACACAGGTATAAGCCTCTATGGTTTGCATTTGTAGTTGCTGTAGATGGGGCTTCCCTCTGGATGGCCTAACGCAAGAGCAGGATTTGCCTGTTTTCAAGCCAAGTGGGGTTGGCCAGGAGAATGGCACAGTAGGCTGTGTATCACGGATGGGGTTGTTCAAGCTGTGTAGCCAGCCAGGGAGCTGGAGCGCCTGAAGACCAAGGAAGTTCCCAACCTGCTGGGCAGTGTGCATCCGGACCATTTTGTGTACCTGTCCTTTCTCCTGAGCAGTAAGCTCTGTGCAATCCTTGCCCCTTTAGCAGCCCTCTTGCTAAGGGCTTCTTTGTTAGAAAGTTTCTCAGACTGCCCACCTTTCTTTTGTCCCAGAGCAGCCGGATATGGATCCCTGCTTTCCACAAGTGGCTGGAGTCTCAGTCTCTCCAGGTATTTTGCCTGTCTTAGCTTTCCAAGTCCCTAATCATGAGAGTACCATGAAAGCACCATGAAATGTAGGTTTGTGCTCCCAGAGCAGATTTCTGGAGTTAGGTATTCAGCAATTCCAGGCCTCCACTCCATCCCCCTCCATTTCTCTTCCTCCCGCCAATGAGCTGGGTTGGGGGAAGGGCTTGGGTCCTGCTGGGCCACGGCTTTGGTATGTTACCCTGTTTTGTGAGGTTTATTCTTTTCTCTAGGTGTATGCAGTTTGACACAGCCCTCTTTCCTGTTTCTCTTTCAGGGTTAGTTGTATTAATTATATTTTCATATTATATGCAGTTTTAGGAAGAAGCCTCTGTCTCACCTCTCACACTGTCATCTTTAATCCTCTAGTTTAGGAGATTTCTAAGCAAACTGTTGAAGGAGCAGCTTGGTTCATCAGGACTGCTTATAATGAAATGAGAAAAGAGAGAAATAGATTGGAGAAGGAAGATTTGGAACATTCTCAGCCTATCCATATTGCAAAAAATGAGAAAGCTAGTTCTGCAGAGAACACTAAGGGTGTTACTGAAGAACCATTTGATAAAGAGGTTATGGGTGTGATTCATGGATAAATAAGTATCTCAACAGAAATCAGGTTTCAAAATGGGATTATACCAACAGAGATACTGCCAGTTTGAACTACAGGGGATAGAGAAGGTACATGGAGTGAAGGAAGGCTGTCCGACTTCTTGGATTTTACAGAATGGGACCCTTGAACTAGCCGGCTGTGAATGTGTGTGCTGTCCTTCAAGGAAAGGGAAGAAGGACCCCAAGGGTGATGTCAGAGTTCCTCAAGGCTGCATTCCTGCCACAGGCCCACAGTACGCAGGCAAAGCTGCCACCACCTAGGTTTCAATGGGCAGGACTGCTGCTCAGCAGAACAGCAGGGACAGGGCCTTCACAGAGAGCCCATGGGTTGGGCTGCCCCACTGAGCTGTGGGGTGACACTACCACCCCAGGGAGGCTGGGGGGCAGAGCATCCAACCAAAGAGGATCGGTCCCCAGCCTCAGGGGCTAATGGAACTTGCTAGGCTTTGCACTTGCCTGGGACCAGTCACCCCTTCCTTCTCCGCTGTTTCTCCCTTGTGAATGTGAATGTCCATCCCAGGCCTGCCCCACCATTGTATTTTGGAAGCTCGTAATACCTGCTTGGTTTCACAGGTTCACAGCTGGAGAGGAATTCTGCCTCCGGATGAATCCTACGAGTCACACCCACACCTGATCTAGATGATCTTAAGATGAGACTTTGGCCTTTAGACTTCAGGGTTGACGATGGAACAAGGTAATTGTTGGGATGGAATGAATGTATTTTGCATGTGATAAGGACATGAATTTTGGTGGACCAAGGACAGAATGCTATGGACTGAATATTTGCATACTCCCAGAATTTATATACTGAAGTCCTAGTCTCTAGTGTGATGGCATTTGGAGGTAACTAGGATTAAATGAGGTCATGAGTGTAGGGTCCTCACCAAAGGATTAATGCCCTTATAAAAAGAAACATCAGAAATTTCCCCTCTCTGTCTTCTTGCACACACACCCAAGAAAGGCTGAGCTAGACAGAGAGAGAGTCCTCACCAGAGCACGAGCACCCAGGCACCCAGATCTCAGGCTTCCAGCTTCTGGAGCTGTGAAGGGATGCATTTCTGTAGTCTAATCTCCTCGTGTTTGGGTTTTTCGTTATGGCAGCCAGAGCTGGTTGATACATCTGGGAATGTCTTCATTTCCCTGAGCTACACAGAAAATAATCCTTAAGCGCACCATGAAGATAGCTGTCCACTCGGCAGAGGAAAGATGGGCACCCGAGCACAGTGCACTTCTCACTGAGAGGCTGGGGCATGATAGTCCCTTCCTCTGTCAGGAATAAAGACTCCAGATGGCGAGGATAGAGTCTGGGCTTTCTAATACAATGCAGGAGTCAGGGGTGAGGTGGGGTGGGAATGTCAGTCCTCACCCTACTTCAGCTGCAGTCCGATTTATTGTGAATATTTGCTTATCTTTTGCAATAAAAATAATAATAATAATGGCCTGAGCCACCTGCGTCCTTGCATAGGGCACCAGGGGAGTTCGGAATGAATCTTGCCTACCGGGTGCAGGGCCTTCCTTTGGCCCCTTAACGCCCCAAGGGACAACCAAGCTCTTAGTGGAACCTGTTAGTACTTAAATCTTTAGCCATTTCCCAGGTGCTAAATCACACCAACAACATCCACTCACCTCCTGAAACAAACACACTGAAGTGAATTCTGTCATTAATAAGTTGACTCAGTGTTTTTAGCATAGTAGTTAAGGGCTTGGCCTCTGGAATTTGAGTCTGTCATTTATATCCTAAAGCAATTAATTTATTTAAGCTTTCTTTGCCTCAGTTTCCGTATTTTGCAAAATAGGGATAGCTGTTCCCACCCCTTAGTGTTGTTTTGGAGATTAAGTTAGCCACTGAATTTAAATAGATTAGCACCACATCTAACACAAGGCCTAACACATAACAATGTCAGCCATCTTTCCTCTTCACCACCGCCTGGGCCTGGTTAGATACAAATCTTAGACTCAAACATGTTTCAGGAGATCATTTCCACTAGGTGGCACCAGCCACTAGTCAGTAAAATCTTCCACATACACTGTACCTCACCAAAAATTTGGAGTCCTATGAAGGGGCAGAAATAAAACTGCCATGGTAATAAGGCAATGTGTATATATAGATGTAAATATATTGTGGCCGCCAAACTAAGCATTTTATCCATAATAATCACCTACAGCAATTATCTAAAACAATTCTAAATTAATTGTGTTCTGGTTTGATTCCCAGGCCCTGGATCAGTGAATAAGCGGAGAAAACTTTGAGAACCCCTCCTCTTCTGTGTCTAGGTGTGGTGGTGTGATGCTTGGTTAGGTTGAGCTGACAACTGGGCTTTTGTTTTGCAGAAATCTGTTCCTCCCTGCTTTTGTTTTGCTGAGCAGGGTGCAATTTGGGGAAGGACCCAGCTGAAGGCCGGTGACTTTTGTGTGCTGTGGGAGGAAACTTATGTGGGAACAGAGGAGGGAACAGACAGGGGAACAGACAGCTGATGTGGGGACAGAAACATGGCTGGCTGTGCACAAGAGCTCAAACAGGGCTTTCAGCCAGTTTTTCTAAGTGATAAGGAATACCAACAGTGCTTTTGCAACTAGATAACACTTTCCTGACATCTGAGAAAATGATCTCAAGGTAGAGTGAGAAGAAAATGAGCTGGATGTTTTTATTACAACACGTTTTTACTTTTCTTTCTTGTCAACCCTATTATCCCTAAGCCTTCAAATGAGATCTCGTTAAAAATATCTTACATATATTTTAGGGAATTAAGGGGGAGGTTTGTGTCCATCTTTGGGGTGAATTATTACACCAATTGGAACTGAGTTACAGACATAAGATGATAACGTTTGTGAAATGTGAAAGCATGGAAATCCTCATTAATATTTAGAAAATCCAGATAAAAAGCCTGGAATTCCTACAGTTTCACAGATGGAAGGTTTTGTCATTTTGGTATCAAAGAGCAGGATGATCCCAGAAGACTGGCCAGTAATACAGTAAACCGGCTTAAGATCTAGTGGCTGCAGGTAGATCCAGAAGAAGGACGAGCTAACAGACAAAGCTTAACGGGGCAAAAGTGAAGAGGGTAACTCCAGGGGGAAAATCCTGGGGCAACATACCTTTGAAACAGAAATCAGTCTAAGGGTGAAGTAAAGTGGGAGAAAATCATTTATTGCTTACAAGCTGTCCTCCACTTCTGCTCTCCCATATCCCTCGCGACACAGCTGCAGAAGAAGGGACCCCACCTACCCTCTCCTGTCCAGATATGCCCTGCTCACCCTTATAATTACCTATTGATATGGAGATGGCTACTTCTCTCCACCCCTTGGAAACATCTATTGATTCGGAGATGCACTAAAGCCAGACGAGAGATTTTGGAAATATTGCAATTTTACCCACAAGGAGACACAAGCAAAGGTAGAACAGAATTAAACTGGTTAAGAGGAGAAATTGAAAAAGTGGTTTGGGAAGTCAAGTTTCTGAGCTTTATGTTTAGAAAGAAAATAGAGGACAGTGGCAGGTGCATTCCTTCAGCTTTCTGACCCTAACCCCAACCCATACTTACCTCTTTTCTATCCCAGGGGAAAGGAATTCTTTGTTCTTTATATGCTAAATCTCCTCTTGTCCACACATCATCATCTATCATTCCCATTCATACATCCTCAGTTTTTCATTACTGGCTCTATTCTCTAGACATATTAAAAAACGTTGAAGCCTCTACCTTTTAAAACAAAACTCTCTTCATGTTGCATCTTGTACTTACTATCCTGTTCTTTCTTCCCTTTACAGCCATGCTTCTAGGAAGAACAGTCTCCCCAGTTCCTCCCTTCTCTATTTCCCCCCTGCAGTCTGGCCATTTTTCCAATACCAAATTGCAAAGGCCCCACTGAGGTTACCAGTGAACTTCATGTCAAAATCATTGGGTGGCTTTCAGTCCCAGTCTAAGCTGTCTGCAACATTTGCAACTGTTAACATTTATTCAATACTTATTGAGTACCTACAGTGTGTTTGACACTACTCTAGGCACTGTGATAGAGTGATGAATGGATGAGGTCCTCCCTCAAGGGTGAGCCTGGTTATAACATCAGAGCTCTCTGGCCTGGAGCCAGGGTAGGGGGGGATGATGAGCCCCACAGCGTTAGTTGGTAGGGCAGCAAGCGCTCATAAGGGTGCCAGCCTTTGAGTTCTCTGCTTGCACTGCGATCTGAATTTGACTGTGTGCTCAAATGTTTTCATCACGTTATTAATGACTCTTTTAACAACAAATTAAGCTTTCCTTGTATCCTCTTGTAGTTTGCTTTCCAGTGGGGAGAAACTCACACTATGTACGTAAACAAACCACAGTTTCAAAGAATTGTAAATGCCATGAAGGAAGCAGCAGACCAGTGTGACACAAGGTTCTGCCATGGTCTGAGTTCACCTGTTGAAGCCCTAACGCACCCGAGGTGATAGGCGGTAGGGCCTTTGGAAGGTGATTGGGTGTTAAGGTGGTGCCTTCATGAAAGGATTAGTGCCCTTATGAAAGAAGCCCCACACTACTCCATTGCCCCCTTCCACCTTGTGAAGACAGTGAAAAGGGACCAGCCATGAACCAGGAAGTGGGCCTCAGCTGACTCCAAACCCACCAGAGCACCAGAGCATCTTTAACTTCCCAGCCTCCAGAACTATGAGAAGTAGATATCGGTTGTTCATAAGCCATGGTGTTTGGGGTATTTTTTTTTTGTGCCAGCTCAATGGACTAAGAGAAGCACCCACGGCACTGGGGGAGGGGACGGGAACTGCTGCACACAGTGTAACTCCAGGGGAAGTCCTGGGGCAAAATACCTTTGAAACCGAAATCAGTCCAAGGGAGAAATAAAGTGGGAGAAACCCATTTATTGCTGACAAGCAGTCATCCGTTTCTGCTTGCCCATGTCTCTCATGACCCAGCTGCAGGAAAAGGGGTCCCCACCCAACCTCTCCAGTCCAGATATGCCCTCCCTTGCTCACCCTTATAATTACCTATTGACATGTAGACGACTGCTTCTCTCCACCCCTTGGAAACACCCACTGATTTGGAGATACACTAAGGCCAGGCGAGAGATTCTGGAAATACCGCAATTTTTCCCACACATAGTATGGTCAAAGGAGGCTCTTGGGGAAGATGATATTTAAGCTGAAACCTAAAAGGTGAAAGAGAGTTAAACTTTAGAAAGAAGTGGGGAAAAGCCTGCTAGGCAGAGAAAGAGTAAGTGCAGAGCACTGAAGGGCTGGGAATGTTGTGTCGGGACAGCAGTAGGCGGGGGAGAGGAGAGGGGCCTGGGTCTATAAGGTGGGAGTGTCACTAGAGCACGTCTGAGTGCCGGCAGATCTGATTCAGGAGAGAGGAACTGAGATGCAGAGGAGCGGAACCAGCGCACAAGGGCTTCTCTTCGGTGAGACTGGGAACATATCCCTTTGAAAGCGCTCCGCCCTTAGCTTTGACTTCTGGCCTCCCTTTCCTCTCTTACTGTTCCTTCCCCGTCTCCTTTTCAGAGCCCCTCTCGTTTTGGTGGCCAGCAGCGTTCTGTCCACAACTGCCTTCTAATTATCCTTCCTACATGTTCCTTAGGCGATCTCATCCCAACCACACAAGCCTAGACCCCTCCCTCGGACAGCACCCTCTCATAGCCAACTGTAGGTATATATATTTTAATCTCCATATCTCCAGCCCAGATCTGTCCTCTCCCTGATTTTGCTGCTTGTTTGACACCTCCACTTGGATGAAGGTGTCTTGAATCTAACATGTCCAAAACTGGGATTATTGAGACAAAGACGACACTAAATGGGGCTGAGGGGTGCTCACTGATGTCCCCAGTTTCAAACCTCTTAATAACCTCTACCCTGACTTTGATACAGACTTTTGAAGCTTTTTCACTCTTACATAAAGTACCGTAGTGAATATTACTAGAGCTCACTGATACTTCTAGCTCCCCTAATTTTCCTAGGCATTTGGGGGGATCCTATTTATCCACCTCCTTGAAGTTAGGCTTGGCTGAGGCACTTACTTTGGCCATTGAAATGAGAGTGAAAATTACACATACTGCTTCTGGGTGGAAATACAGAAGAGCAGGTGCACAGTTCTTCTTGCTGACTCCCCCCTCCCCCCCCGCATTTTCCTTGTTCCAAGTTTATCATTTGTTGAGCTGTAGATGTCTAAGATCAAAGCAGCCTGGAATGCTGAGCTGTCACATAGAGAAAAATTGCCCATCACTTGGGTCTGCAGCAAACTTTGAGCGAGAAGAAAAAAAAGAAAAGGCTTGGTTGTCTAAGTCACCAAGGTTTTTGCTTGTGGGTTTTTTTTTAGTTCTGAGGGATGTGTGTGTTTAGGTTACTGCACTAAAATCGAACCTGACTTGACTGATTCAAATGCCAAGCAAGGGCTTATTTAAGACAAATTTCTTCCAGCCCCTACTTCCAGCTAGCTGGCCACCCTCAAGCCTCCCCTCAATAGAAATTGTAGAGCTGCCACTACGTAAACTGCCCCTCTCCGACTCTCCCCGATTTCAGCTATCATCGTCATCTGCTGAGTTGCTCAGCCCTAAATCTGCAAATGAGGATCATCTTAATCCCCCCCTCTTCTTACTCTCAGAGTCTGATCACCAAGATTTCCTAAGTCTGTGTCAAATACTCCAAAGCGTCCTGGACATTTGCAGTACACGCCTTCCTGTTCCCACTTGCAGTCTTGGAATACATGTAACACCTTCAAAGTTAGACATTAACAAAGGATCTGCAGTAAAACCTGTGCTTCCTGTTCCTGTCCTCCCTCCACCTAGGTCCTCCTCCCGTAGGCGACCAGAGTGACTAGATCCTGTGTATCCCCTGAGAGATAGTTTCTGCACACACACACAAAGCTATAATGCCTTCTGGAAAAAAAAAAAAAAAGAAGGTCTGGATTTTTCCAGTTGAAAGCCTTTCCATGCCTTCCCATTACAAACTATTGAATGTTTGGGACCCTGTGTTGACAGCCCTGCCAGCACTCCTGACCTTTTCGCTCCCTTCTCAACTGAAATCTTTCCCGCCACAGGGCTTTTGCCTATGCTGTTTCTTCTGCTTGGGTAATTTCCCCCCAGATCCGTACATGCTAATTCCTTCCTCAAATGTTACACCCTCAGAGAGTGTAACACAGCCGTCCTACCCCTGTTACTCTGTAACGGAAGACCCCTCACGTAGTCATTGTAGTTACCGGGATTCCTACCCCTGTTACTCTGTAACAGAAGACCCCTCACGTAGTCATTGTATTTACCGGGATTCCTACCCCTGTTACTCTGTAACGGAAGACCCCTCACGTAGTCATTGTAGTTACCGGGATGTTGACTCCTTCATGGACCATCTCCCACATTATACCCCAAGTCCCATGAGAATAGAGATTGTGTCTATTTTATTTACCATTCACTGTATACCCAGCTTCTAGTTCTGTGCCTATCACAAACTAGATGCATAGTGAATGCCGGATGAAGGCAGGAATAAGGAACTCATGGGAAAAAACGAGTGCTCTGAAAAGCAAAAGCAGATGAAACTGGAAAAAGAAACTAGCCTCCGCTATTTAAACAGGAGACGTGGCCTCCCTATTGTTCTTCTCCCTGAGTGTAGATTTTTATCCTGGGCTTCCTCACGCCCTGTGGCTGGCTGCGTCTCTGGTCAGGTCAACCACCCAACACAGAGAAGAGGTGGCAAGGAAAGAAAATAGCAGAGCACCGCTAAGGGTCAAGGCTCTGCATGCTTTGGGAGGAGGCAGCGAGCCCAGAGGGCTTGTTTGCTGGACCTTGTGTTTTGTCACAGACATTTAATAACTGGTTTAAAGAAAAATATTAAGTAACTACTTCTTCCTTTGTTTTAGAGACCAAAAGTTCTTTTTCTTTTTTACAAGCAAGTAAAACCAGAAAAGACAGTGACTTCCACATAGAAACAGCAACATGTTTGTAAGGAAATATTAACTCCACAATCTCAAATCAGTATGTCCTTGTGTCTTAAGTGTTTTAATATAACATGTATTTTCCTAATCAGAAAAGCAATACCTCATATCATTATAAATAACAGAATACTAAAGTTGTCTTAAAAGGATAAACTAGGGAAATAAAAACTGCATCTATGGAACAAGCTTTTTCTTTCTAAATCAAAAAAGCTAATGTCTGTTTCCTTTTGTTACTCTCTCCTTGGAAACTAAGTAACAAAAGCTTCATTCTTCTCTACTTTAATTTCACCTTCTGAATTTCTGTGTGGGTATCCTGGTCAGCTGATTGGATTAGCTAGGTAATGTAACCCGGCCGTTTTGCCTTTATCTCTTCCCAGAGGAGAGGATAAAATCAAGCTCCTTATGGTTTACAAGGCCCCTCAGGATCTGGCCAGTCCACCCGCCAGCCTCATTTCTCACCACTTCCTTCTCTTATCCACATAATTGGGAGCTTATCAGAGAAAGGTCCTGGGCTCACAAGTGCGTCCTAATGGTCCAGACCTCTCCTACTCACCTGAATATCTCTGTGCCAGGGTACAGAAGGACACCATATGTACTCCTTTGTGCACAGTCCGGGCTTGGAGAATGGGTTAAAGGAACCTGCTGTGGTAGACTCAACCACTGATGAGCTAGGAAGTGAACTCACCTGGGAGGGGTCGGCTTGACTACCCTGATCCACAACCCATCCTCTAGTGGGTGTCTGGGCCACTGGGGCCCGGGCGCCTGGAAGAGAGCTGCCGTGGGCTGACTGTGTCCCCACACACCTGTATGTTGACCCCATAATTCCAAAGTGCTGGTACCCTTGGAGGAAATGAAGTCAGGAGAGTGGAGCCCTCCCGGTGGGACTCGTGCCCTTCCAAGAGGAGGTCAGAGAGCTGGCGAGTCCCACCTCTGCAGCACGAGGCCCGCCCTCCGTCAGCCCAGAAGGAGCGCTCCCTGGAGCCCGACCCGCTGGCGTGCTGCTCTCGGACTTGCGGCCTTCAGAGCTGGGAGAAGAGGTGTCGCGCTGGTAGCGTGTTAGGGCCCGTGAGCCGGCGGAGACAGGAGCACACCGGGCTCCCTCCTGGAGAGCCCCTGCCAGCCCGCAGCACTGGGGGCTCAGGGACTCGCGCCCTTCTTTTGTATGGAGAGGGTGACCTTCAGATGCTCCTCCTGTAGGGCCTGGAGCCCCACCGTGACAGGGGCAGTCCTGAGTAAAAATGGGCAAAATTGCTAACAGATGCTAAGGTAGAATATTATGGTCTACTCACCCTGGTCGGAGGAAGTGTGATGTCAGAGGTGGTCCTCGGGGCAAGGACGAGAAAGTCCCGGTTGGACCGTAGGTCTGGGGGGTGTGAGGGGGGGAATCGGCCCGCTCTGGGCGTGCTTCCCAAAAAGGGCCCGCGGAAGGCCTGTCACTGCTGAGGGGACAGCTACGTGCCTTGACTGTGCTGGTGGGAACTTGGGATGGAACTGCATGGAGCAGCGCACGCGCACGCACACGCGCGCACACACACACACGCACGCACACACGCGCGCACACACACACACACGTACACACACACACACGTACACACACACACGTACACACACGAGCAAACGTGTACCCGGGCGGCGCGAGCCAGCTCCGGGATTTGCGCCAGCGCCCAGGCCGAGGTGTTTACCTTGTGCCCTAGTCATGCAAGATGGCAACTCCGGGGGCGGCGGGGCAGCGTGCCCGTGACCCCGGCCTTATGTTTCTTTGAAGTTCCCTGTGAATCCACAATTCTTTCAAAATAAGAAGTTTCTTTTTAGGGGTCGAGGGGACTCAGAACACTGGAGCCCTCGATCCGAACCAGCGCGCCCGGGATGGCGCTTAAGCTGGGCCTTAGGCACGAACAGTTTCTCCGTGTCCAGGTCGCGAGACGCTCCTGAGGACGAGGATGGGGCAGGTGTCCCCGTCGCCAAGGCAGTGCGCCCAGCGCCTCGGGGGCCTTCAGCTCCCGCTCGCTCCGAGCAGCCGGGGCTCCCGGGGACCTGGCGGGGAGGGCGGGAGACGGGGGCCGGGCCCAAGCCCGGGGCTCTGCCCGTGACCTGCAGCTCCGCCCCGCCTCGCAGCAGCGCCCGTCCCGCGCCCGGGCCCCGACGGAGGAGGCCGGGAGGGCGGGGAAGCGGCGAGGAGGGCGCCCGTCGCGGAGGCAGACGGAGCCGCTGAGGAGGGCCGAGGGCGCCGGCGGCTGAGCGGCGGCCCCTGCCGGGGTGTCCCCCCCGCGCGCCCGTTCCGCCCCCTCCCCCCCCGGCTGCTCCCCGGGCGGCCCCGCGCGCCTGCCCCTGCCCTTCCCGCCTCCTCTTGCTGGCCCCCTTCGGCCCCGCGCGCCTGCCCCCGCTGGTGATTTCCTCCCTCCTCCATCTTTTTAGCCATCTGTCGCGATGGGGCGTTTTTATGGACCCAAAGCTCGCATGATGACAGTTCAGGTGGCTTCTGTTACATTGTTGCATTATTCGTGTGACACATTTCCTTCCAGCCTGGCGCCCGGCCCGCTGCCTCTCACCCCGGCTCTGCGCACAGGCGAGCCCCCGAGAGGGGACCCCTCGGGTATTTCCGGAGGGCCGCGGCCGCCCCGCACGCCCCGCCGCCCCAGCCCGCTCTGCCGAGGGCCGCGTCCCCTCGCCCCGCCGCAAAGGCCCCAGGCGTCGCCGGAGCCGCGCAGGCGCCTGGGGCCCCGGGCAGAATCCTGCCTCGGGACTCCTGTTGGTAGAGGCATCAGCGGGAGCGTTGCAGGTAGAAGAGAAGATCCCCATTCTTTTATGGAGATCTCGGGAAAGCCTCTCTTTCGGATATTTATTCAGCTTCTTTTCCTCCTAGGACCCAAACAGGAATTCATGAATCTGGCTCCAGAACATACTCCAGGGGGGCAAGCGCCGTATCAGCCCCAGGCCCCGCCTTACTCCAGGGTCAGCCCTGGAAGCCTGCCCCTCCCTGCTGTAGGACGAGCTGTGTCTCCTCCAGGAGGCTCACCGCCGTTAGGGACACTTCTGCTTAGCCGAGGCCAGCGGGGGCAGGGCCCGGACAGCACCTCACAGTTCCAAGCAGGCTCCCAGGAGTCAACCAAGGAGTCCCACTGTGTAAGTTTATGAAGCCAAGGAGTTCAAATGTGTACCTGTAACTTAAAACACACGCACAAAACTCAAGTTGCTTTGGTATTTTGTATCATCTAATAAAACATAAGCATAATTGATTTTTGTGGATTTCAACAGGTCATTTAATATAAAGTATTAATTTTTTGAGGCTTGTTGGCCTTGATGGAAATTGTTGCTAAATCTAGGAAATATATTAAGAATAATAATTGTTAGAAATTGATAGGTAATCCTAAAAATATATATATAGAAATGCAGACGACTAGCATCAATATAGTAGGAAAAGACCAAACTGGAGGAATTAAACTTCCAAATATCTAGAGCTATTAAAGACCTAAGAAAAGTATTGGTACAAGGACAGAAAAATAGACTAATGAAACAGAGTGTCCAGAAACAGACACAAACGTATACAGCTGGCTGATTCATGTTAAAGGTGACACTGCATTGAAGAAGACAAAAGGATGGTATTTTGAGTGAAAGGTGTCAATGGGATATTCATTTGGGAACAAAAGAAAATGTATCTTCACTCCTTGTGTTGCACTGTACATAAAACTAAACTCTAGAAACATTGTATATCTAAATGTGATTAGTAAAACAAAGTTTTTAGAAGAAAACCTAGGGAGACAAAGATTTCTTATACTAGATATGCACCCCAACCCCCACCAAAAATAAAAGGCTAACTATTAAGGGAAAAAATGATAACTTGAACTACATTAAAATTAACAACTTCTGTTCCTCAAAAGACAGGATTAAGAGGGAGAAGGCAATCCACAGATTGAACACGTTATTTACAGTACATATAGCCAACAACGGGGCTTTATCCCTACTCTATAAACTCTTACAAGGCAATTAGGACAAGGCCATGACTAAACAGAAAAATAGATGACTGGGGCAGATGATTACAAAAGAGGGCATTTAAATGATACACATCTGATCAGTCACTCAACTTCTTGGGCATCAGTGTGGTACTACTACAAACCCCTCAAATGAAAAAGACACACAAGCCAGTGTTGACAAATTGTGGAGCAACTGAAACTCTAACTCACAGCTGAGAAAGGGACAAATTAGTGATTGGCACAATGCTCTGGGAAGTCTGCTGGTGATAGTAGATACCTACTGGAGTTTCCACTGAAGCAGAACCTATGTATATGATCCAGCAGCTCCACTCTCAGGTACATACTTCACAGAATGCATCCTTTCACCAAAAAAAAAAAAAAAAAAAAAGAATTGGAGCAAACCTGTACAGAGCAGCACTGTTCATGAAGGCCGCAAACCGGAGCCCCCACCCACGTCCACAAACAGGAGGCTGGGTGAGTAAGACAATGGAATACTTTCCAGCCGTGAAAATTAATGAATGATTGCTATATGCAATGACACGATGGATCTCGTGATTGTCATGTTGAATGAAGACAGACACAAAAGTGAAGGGAAAGAAGAAATAATCTGTTTTCTTCCACTTAAGTGAAGTTCAAAAAATAAGTGTCAGATGTCAAAACAGTCATTACCCCTTGGGGCATTTACAGGGAGGGAGCATGAGAGGGCTTCTGGGTACTGGTCATGTTCTGCATATTGATCTGGGTGCCGGCCACACTAGTGGGCTTGTGAAAATTCCTCAAGCAGTACACTATGCTTTGTATCCTTTTGATATGTATGTGGTACCAGCCTGACAACTTTGCTTAAAATAATGGAAATCATTGCACAAAATGACCTGGAAATGTTTGGAGAAGAATGACAAGATTTAACTGAGATACCTCTGAGTAATATTGTTTATTGCACTGATAAGTCTTTACAAAAAGAAAATGCAGGGCAACAAATGGAAATGGCACTATAAAGAGTACATCAAAATGATGACGTGTAAGAGTAATGGCAAAGTTAAAATGTAAAAATTTTTATTATATTCAATAGTTATATTCAGAAAGAACACATCAGAGTAGTTTAACAGGCACCTTTACATTTAATAAAAATTATGTGCAAGTATTTCCAAATGTACATGGTTTGATTTTTTTCACTTGCTGACATTCATATACAACACTACAATCTGATTCTATAGGTTAAAAACATAACAAAAGACAACTTTAATTTCAAGTACAATTTCCACTGACAATACAGAATTAAAAGTATGCTTACTATTCACAAAATGCACAGAAAAGACAGTATTTGAGAGCATGCTTGGGGAAATGAGTCAAATGGACTGTGGTCCTACACAGTCACAAATGGATCCAATCTTTTACAAAACTCTAGCCTTACTGTAAAATGTAACTTTGGTATTTTCTTCAACTAAAAAAAAAAAAAAATTGGGCAGTGCAGATTTCCTCTATTGAACAGAGGTATGCATCCATTTTCTGCAAGACTATTATATTCCCTATTTAGAGATATGATCTGTTGCCATTATAAACAGGAATTACTATGAAAATGAGATAACATTGTAATCCTGTTTAGGCTGTACCCAACATGGGGAGAAATCTGTTCTATGTCAGTTAAAGACAGGATAACCCATGAGCCTGAAAGAGTACCATAATATCCCGATCCATTAAAACTCCCTCAAATTCCAACAAGTAGGATGCAGGGGGTGGGAAATGATGGTGCTTTTAGCTAATCAATTTGATATGATCACTGATGATATTCCTTCAGAAGTAGATACCTTGTTTCTGATTGTATTTAAGAAGAAAAATAGAGATGGGGCATGCTGCCTTTGGCTAGCCAGACACATTTGGAAATTTCACACATCTGTGCCAGATGTACAATACAGTTCTCAACCAAGCAAGACCGTCTCAGCTGGGGACCTGAGTACATTCTCTAGAAAAGTGCATTCATTCCAGTGTGAAATAATGGGAACAGTCCACAGGATCAAAGCCTATATATTATATATAATATCTAGAAAATGGTTGGCACTCAAAAAAGATTATGTAAAAATAAAAGATATAAAATAATATTTTCTGGCCTAAAATATGGATTTTTAAAGACATATAGATTCTCAGTGTGTATATTCCAAACCAAGTTTTTTATTGATATTGAGTTCATCCAAAATATTTTGTCTTAAAAATTCCTTTTCAACAGATTTATATAAAGGCTGTTGATTTTTAGATATTTTGAACGATGGTCAGATTTCAGTTAAAGATCACTTACTTTACATACTGCTAAAATTTTAGAGAAAAATATAAACTCGTTTTAATCACCACAGTCTTATAAACATATCAAAATTGTTTTTCAAAATAAAAATTTTCATGTTAGATTTTAAATAGATTACTTATCTTCTGTCTGGTTGATCTGTCCTTGGAGTGAGTGGTGTGTTGAAGTTTCCTAAAATGAATGCATTGCATTCTATTTCCCCCTTTAATTCTGTAGGTATTTGTTTCACATAGGTAGGTGCTCCTATGTTGGGTGCATAGATATACCTCTATGCAATGATCATTTCTATTAACTAAATAAATCAAAACTTCATTTTTAAGCTAGAGATAGTGTGTCATATTTTATTTAATCTTAATTGTGATCCAAGATTATCATATCAAAAATTTATTTCTATAAACCACAGTAAATTTATTGCTTCATTTCTCTGAATCAGTGTTTCTAAAATCTATCAGCCCAGTTCTATAGCTTTTAAGTGAACCATTTCCTTGATTCTGAATTCTGGTTACACATCTGGTGACATATAGTAACATTCATTAGTAAGTACTAACCAAAGTTGCATTCAAAAAAATTTTTTTATATATTTAATAAAAGTAATTTTTGAAAGCTGTTATGATAATGCATTAATAATTATATTTCAGTATTTACTCAGTGTGACCTTACACAGTGATCATTGCAGCTCATGGGTGTCAGAGTCAGTCCGAAATGTATTTTTCTTTATGATAATCATTTCTGATTCACCTGCCCACCGAAGCTGTTGGGTCTTCCCCTGATTGAACAAAGGTACATCACACTCACAGGAACACTGTTCCATCTGTTGCAGGGGCCGGAGCAGCTTAACACCTGCAGATCCAGGACGGTGCTAGATCCCCTAGACAGTCCTTCTCACCATTTTGCACATTTTAGAGGTCAGCTATTTGTTTTATAAATAAAGCCCAGACACAATCTTAGTGCTTCTGTTTCAATGACTAAGAAGTTAAAAAAAAAAAAAATCAAAGATTTAAAAAAATTCTATTGGAAAAAGAATGAGTGTTTCAAGTGCAAAGAAATAGTCAATGCAGAAAATATTTGCATAGAATTACATTGGGTGGGGGTAGGTTTTGCCTTGCAGACCTTGCTTATAGTGACCTCCTGACCCCACTTTCAGGAAGCAAGTGTGCGCATAGCCTGTGGAAGCAAAGAGGAAACAAAGTGTTGGTGCAACTGAATTCTCCTTAAGTCAACATTATCTTTTTTTAATAAATATATTTTGATAGTGTTGGTTGCTTACATTTACTCACCTTAGGTGCATATCATCACAATCAAAGTAGAGTAAAAACTTAATTTTTTACCTCATCATTCTTTAATTGGATTTATTTTAAAACAATAATTAGTATTTATTGGGAACTTATTATGTACAAGACACTATTCTTATTATTTTACATGCATCCTTTAATTGTCACAACTCTGTGAAGTATTATTTCTATTTTGATGATGAAACTAGAATGAAGACAGGATAAGTAATGTGCCGTGCACTACACACAGCTAGTAAGTAGTAGAATCAGGGCTAACACTCAAGTCTGTTTGGTTCTAAAGCCCATACCCTTAAAACCACTCTGCTATACTCCTTCCCTATCTATAGGAACACTACCTGAATGATCCCTTATCCATTTTCTGAATAATTATATCATTATTTTATGTGACATTCCAAAAATACTTCTATAGCATGGCAACTCCTTATGTTCCAATTTTGATATATGAGCTTTCACTTAACTAAGTCCTATAACCATGGTCATACACTACTAAAGCTGGAAGGGCATCATAGCTCAATAATGGCGTTCCTGACCTCACTAAGCTGGTGGGCTAAGAAGCAGGACCTCTTATTTTCACTCTAGCAGTGTATTTTCTCCACAAAAGAATCTCTGCCTGTCATCCTCACTCACTGCCTGGTTTAACCATACGGGTGCAGAAGTTATTCTTTTCAACATGTTTATCAGGACCTGGAATATGGCAGAGAAGCCATGCTTATCAGATTTGCACATAACCCCAGGAGAGCTAAGTAGTTAATGTGCTGAATGATAGACTCAAAATTCAAAACTGTGTCAAAAAACTGGAACCAACCATATGTAATCTAGCAGAAATATGTGCAGGCCTGCATTAGGGCCAAAACCCAATTACATAAATACAAAATGGGGAGCCTAGCTGGACCATAGTTTGTGTGAAAATGCCCAAGTCTTTAGTTGACCCCTGCTCAATAGAAGCCAAGATTTTGACAAACACATTTTTAAGTTACAATAATAGAAATCTCTTGATGAGATCAAGGTAGGTCATGGTTCCACCCTCTCCATGCTGGCCTGACTCCACCTGGGGCTTTGTATCCCCTCTTGGTCAAAGCGGCATTGACAAATTTCGTGACTATGAGGAATGGTGAAGGGAACTGGAGAAGTCTGGTGGGGACCTGAGGGCTATTCTCAAATATTTAAGGGCTCTTCAGTGGGAGGGTTTGTGTTATTACCAAAAGCAGCTCTCAGTTCACGGGGTGATTATTAGAGGCTGAGTCTAGTTTTGTAAGCACAACTAACACTTGGAGACTTCCAACTGTGTAACAGACTCCCTTGAACAACTCCTGGTTGCCAGTGTCTGGAAACGTTCACACAGAGGCTGAATGAACATCCATAGGGATGGTTTAGAAGAAATTTCTGCGTGGGCTAGGATGTGGGACCACTTGATTTCTAAGACATCTTTCAACTTTAAAATCCTATGATGTTCCTTTGTGTGTCCCATCTTAGCCAGTGGTGGATCCACTAAGTTCACTCAGTAACTAGAACTTTCAGGCAAGTTTCCTAGGAATAGCCTGCTATGTCCAAAGCATGAGAAAGACAGAGAGTGAGTCTCAAACGGAGGCAGTATCTTTTTTAAGCCTTTATCAGTCAGATGATAAAGGTCAGGAGGTTCTTATTCCTCACATACTATCCCTGAAGCTTGTGAAACTCCTGGGTTAGGAATTCCCTCTGTTCACCTTTCCCCTATTCCACTGGTCCTAGGTCTCTGGAAGAGAAAGTATGCAGAAATTTAGGTATAAAGTTAGGACCAATGTGCTGGCTGCTTTCAGTGGCTGATCACATCTATATGCTTGGGGCAACAGGTCCCCGACCACTCAGTACCTTTCTTCCTCTCTCTATGAAGCCATCCTATTGATATTTTTACAAAATTATTTTCCCTGCATAGTTTTAATCAAACATAGTCATTATTTCTATTATTCTACTTATTCAAGATTTAATCCAAATTATTTTCTTTGAAAGAAAATAATGATCATACCTCATCCTGGACATCAAGTTCTTCTTCAACCAGCTCTGCTTCCATTAAGTCAAGAGGGTCTTTACAGTCTTGGATTAGGGTGATCTTGACAGAGAGAACACAGAGAATATTTACTGGAAACCTAATAGCATCCACCCCCTCCAACCCCCCATTCTCCACTGAAAATTATTTGAAGCTTTGCTGGTGCTTCTCATCTACAATCTAACATACTTCAAAACCCTTTTCAGCTTTCTTGTTCTTTTATATTTCCCACCTTAGAATTTTTCCATGTACTGTTTTTTCACATTCAACTGTGGACTGGCATAGTTCTCTATTGTCTAATCTCCTTTTCAGCTCTCCTCCCCAATCTCTGAAGTGTGATACCTCTTAACAAGTCAGCCCATTTGCCTAAACGACTCAGCAGTCAATTGCGTTTTTCTTTCAATAGCTAATCTAAGAGCACTTAGTACAGCACTGAGGAGGCAGTGAATGCCCTGTGCAGAGCTCCTCACTGATGACAACAAACAGTCCCAGGTTGAATTGGATGGAAATTAATATTATTGCAGATGGAAATCAACATCTGTGGACCAAGAGCAAAGTTCTGCTCTTTAGCAATAGTATGTGATTTAATCGTCCACACAGAGGAAACCAGGAACAATCTTGGTTTTGTCTTGTGCATGAAGCAGGATATTCTTAGAGCAACTCCAGATGTATATCAAGGCAAGACTGATGTTTCAAAGTGCTTTTTGGCTACTTCTCATCTCACAAATAAATAGCCCAGTTCTCTGCTTGTGGGACTTAAGTCCCTGTGCAGATGGCCATGAAATAATGGGCAAGTTAGAGGATAAGTATAACTACAAATTGAGCTGATATGGGAGAACCTTTGTCATACTCAAATAAAGGGACCAGCAGAGGGGTCATATCAAATATCCATTGTTACCCTTCCTCAAGAAAAGGAAAGTACCACGGTGATCATTTTCTATACCACTACTATGGATAGGGCTTTGTGCTGGACACTGAGGGTACATAGAAGTATAAGTTTCCTAAGTTGACAGGCCACCCGTAGTGCTCAACCCACTGTCCAGTGAACTGGTAGGTATATAATACAAACCCTAAGTTACACTCAGTCTAACATTCGTTCAGGGTCAAAAAAGTCCATCCCAGCCACTCACAGTGCCTCCCTGGCAGCAAATGAGACTGTGTCTAACCCTGGCAGGGGCTCTCTCTGTTAGTGGTTTCTGCGATGTTCATGGCCTGAGATCTTGGATCAGAATCTGGTGTAGACAAATAACACAATAACTATTTTCATGTTGACATAGAACTTGACACCTCAGTTATTTTACTTGTAATGCAAGATCTTCTTTAGGTACTTCATATGATCTTGCTTTGCTGTTGTTACCTGTGGTTATTGAATGTTAAGTTACATAGTAAAAGGTTTATGAGTTTTCCAAGATGAGTATCTTGCATGTAGCCTTTTTTTAAAGATTTGTGGTTTTACTAATTTTCTTTTTTTCCTTTTTTGTATTTAAAATCCATACCTTGGCATTTAGTGCTAGTGTTTGCCACAGCAGTATTAAACTATCTTTCCACTAATAATAGCTGAAAAGAATAATGTACCATTGTTTTCTAAATTAGTTTTAATTCAAACATTAATTTCCAATCTATAATAAGGAACTACTCATTCTAACTTTAGGAAAAAAGGGAAGTGACTTAAAATACAGTAGATGTGTCACTGGAATAATAATTATTGTTGTTAGTTTATAAGTATTTGTCTTATTCATCATAAGAGTGTCCATGAAAGATGAAGTTCTTGTATCAGGTCTACCAGTTGGCCAAATCCAATAATCCAGCCCAAAATGCTCAACTCGCCTGGAAATTTGTCAGAAGAATCAACAAAATAAGGAGGCCTGTAGAAAATCAGGGTCTATTCTTTTTGGTGGGAAATAATTAACTCTGGGCTGATTCATGACTTTTAACATTTTGTTTCCTTTTTCCAAAGATCACTTACCAACTAATGAACCCTACTTAAAGATATTTATAATCAAGAGTTTCCAGATTGCTAAGAATTTAAATTATGTGTGTATGCATAAATAACAGAAGATCCAAGATTTAGTACCTATATTCTAAAAACAGCTAGATTAGGCATTATAGCTAGTGCCTACTTTTATTAGTAAACCCACACACTTTAGAATTAATATGGACTAGGTACTATCAAGTGCTTTCCTACAAACCACCATATTTAATCACCATATCTACCGAGCAACAAAAATGTTTTTACTTCCATTTTACTGAACAGAAAACTGAAAATCTGAGAAGTTGAGCAGATGGTCTAAAAGCTCACACGGTTGGGATGCTAGACTTGCAGAATTTTTGCCATTTACAGAAACTGTGATAGTTTAGGTATGCTACATATGTAGAAAGGTTGAATGTTTACCGTATCTAAAATGGAATCTTGAACCTCTCGGGATTTAACCTGGTTCTGTAGGTAGAGGACAGCATCATGGACAGTCAAAAAGAATATGTCCTTCCTAATGTGATCATTAAAGAAACCACATTTCTCCAGCTTCTCTATCACATGATCTTTTCAAAAGAAAGAGATAATGTTTAGTTAGTCTCTAGGAAAAGGTATTTGTGTAACATAACCAATACTAAGTTTTTATAGCTCCTGCTTTCAATTTCAAAATGTGAGCCTGCTCTAAACTTGCTTTTCCAGCAGCGCAGGGAATGATTATGCCATGAGTGTGGTTGTGGTAGAAAGGCCTGGGTTCCTGAGCGCATCCCCTTTGCTGGCGTACCAGCCTCCTGCAGCCGTGAGTCTGGCTGCTGACGGTGGATGTGCTCGATGCCGCTGACTTAATTGTAAGCTTCAACACGACTAAAATGGCATATTTTATGTTGTACATATTTTACCACAATGAAAAAAAAAGACCTTTGAACATCATGTACCCGCATTCCAAGGTAGGAGAAAGCCTAATATAGATAAGGTTGTATATGCATTTACCTTGAAGCGATGCAAAGTACACATTTACATCAATTCTTTGGAATTCTTTGACAATCTAAAAATTTAAAAAGGAGAATTTGTAATAGTGAATAACTTTATCTGCCCACATTTCAGTTGCATTCAATTATTTGCTCAGGAGAAATTTCAACACTTTCAGGGTTAACGGGACTTTGAGGAAAGTTCATAATTGGCGGAAAGTTCATTGTTGGCAACCACAGAGGTTACCAACCTACAGTGATGGTGTAACTAGGGATGAAAAGACCACCAGCAACAGTGCACACCAGCACAGCCCTCAAAAGCACAGAGGGGCTTGATAAAGAAAAGAAGGAAGTACAGGAAGCTTTCTAATATAGCTCCAGAGACTAGAGACATGAGTATGAGTTTGTATCTTTAAAAAAAAAAAAAAAATATATATATATATATATCAAATGTACATCATAGTGGTTCAACAGTCCCTCTCCCTTCCCCCTGTCCCCACCCACTCCCCTCCCCATTGGTAACCACTAGTCACTTCTCAGTGTCTGTGACTTTGCTGCTGTTTTGTTCCTTCTGTTTTGTTTTCTTTTTATATTCCACAAATAAGTGAAATCATATGGTATTTGTCTTTCTCTGCTTGGCTGATTTCACTGAGCATAATACCCTCTAGATCCATTCATGCTGTTGCAAATGGCAGGATTTCTTTTATTTTTACAGCTGAATAATATTCCATTGTGTATATGTACCACATCTTCATCCACTCATCTACTGATGGACACTTAGGTTGCTTCCATATCTTGGCTACTGCAAACAGTGCAGCGATAAACACAGTAGTGCATACGTTTTTTTGAATCACGGATTTGGTTTTCTTTGGATAAATTCCTAGGAGTCGGGTTACTGGGTCATGAATATCTTTGAGTGGAAGATATATGGGTATGGATATGTGGCCTCCAGATTCCAAATGTAAAAACTGACCTAAAAACCAAAGCCTACATAGTCTGACTGTGTCAGTGTCAATATACTGACTATGGTTTTGTACTGTGGTTACCACTGGGAGAAACTGGGTGAGGGGTACATGGGATCTCTCTGTATAATTTCTTAGACCTTCATGTGAATCTACAATGATCTCAAAATATAAAGTTTAATTTAAAAAATCAAGACACAAGGTCTGTGGGCAATAATAATTAGAACTTGACATTTCTGGAGGGATAATATCAAGATCTCTGCTAGTATGAAATTTGGAGAAATTGAGGCACAGATGGATTAAGCAACTTGTCTGTGGTCACACTGCCAGTAAGTGGCAGAGGCGGTATTCAACGCCCAATGGTTTGGCTCTACAGCCTATGCCTTATAAAGCTATACATTCTACTGCAAAAATATTCCCCTAGGAAAACTGCAGAGCCTGTGTGACCCTTTTGTGAGGCTGGGCAACCCTTATCATTTTCCTATAGCCAAAGCTGCAAATCTGTAATTCAAAGTAGTCGAACCTTACTTACCATTAGCAGTGACCTCACTCCAACAACATCCAGGAAAGACACAGCTCCACAGTCAAGCACAAGGCTATGGATTGGCACTTTGGGAACATTCACTTTTACCGGAAGCTCTGAGTTCCAATCCACTTGAATCTCTATTTCCTTGGTTGGGATATCAGGTTCTTCCGGATCTTCAATATCTTCATCAGGCTCAAAAGCATCATTCGATGAACCAGCACCACTTATAATGCCATTCTAAACAAAGAAAACACTGCCTACTTGATTGCCAATGATTCGGGATGTCTTTCAACAATTCATTTCCAATGACGTACAGGTCCTACGCGCTGTTCCTTGGCAAGCACAATATCAAGGGGATGGACTCTTAAGGAAAGAGGTTTACCACAGTCCAAACTTTGACGTTCTCTGGGAAGGAAAATGGAGGAGCAGAGGAACCAGGAAACTTTGGATTTCTGGAAGATTGTGGAAGTTGGCCCAAGAGATACATAGGCAGGAGAGTCTGAATAAAAGGTAATAGCTCTAAAGTTTACAGCCTTGCTACCTTCTATTGTGGATAATTTCCTGGTGTTGAATTAGCATTTATTTTGTTCCTTTCAGCAAAAATTATCTTTATTTTGTAAGAGAAGAAAAATCACACCCTGTGTTTCCAGGGAGTTCTGCTGATTTTTTTTTCCTCTCCCCTCCCCACTTGCATACAAGAACAACTCAGCTGTTATTTGACATTGGTTTGCCTGTCATCTGCTTGTACACATCTGGGTACCAAAAAGGGCAAATTTTATTCTAGACTATCTAATGGCTTTCATTTTCTTATGGGAAAAGAAATAGTTTGACAGGGAAAAGAAAAATGTTGCCTCACCTTTGTTGCTCTTAAATGCCCTTTTTTGATGAGTTTCTGTATTTTCCTCAGGGCTTTCAGCCTCTTATTATATACTCTAATGGCATCAAATCCAACCTTGAGAAATAAATGTCAAGTTACTTAAAACGTCTGGCTCCTAGTGCTCATTAATGACACTTGTTATCTGAAAAGGTTATTTCTCAAGTGGCATTACTCCTTGATACATCCTGCCAAAAAAGAAATTCCGAGGTCTGGTGGAGGTCTCCACTACCAGGCGCCGCACTCCACCCACCCAGAGACTCAGGGAAGACAGGAACATATTAGAGGCTCAAGACAGTAAACAAACAATACAGCAAAAAAGAAACCCTTTTGCTATAAATCTGTGTTAACAAATTTCCTTGACATCACAGAGCCCTTTTGTTATTGCAAAATCTATGAGCATTCATCCAAAGCAGTCTGCCTGGGAACTCATTCAGGAAACCACTGATCTAGAGGAAAACCTCATCTTTGAAGCATTTCATGGCATTCAAGACCAGAATATCCTGCTTACACATTCCACTTGTACTTTTTACCCTTTATCCCAACCGGGCTACCTCCCCCGAACCCCACCCCACATACATATCCCCCCTTTTACTCTCAGCTCGTACACTTCCCAGACACCTGACACATCTCCTTCCTCCTGTCCAGCTACCACACAAAGTTTGCTCAGTCCAATCTTTCTATGAAATCTTAACATTTACTATGTAAACTACTTATTTGGAACTCAAATTCTGCCTCGAGACATCTAAAGTGTTTTTGTCCAGCATAGTACTGCTACCTGGATTTTAATATATGTGTTGTTTTCCTCCTATCCCCAAATATGTTACTTAAGGGCAAGGATGTTATAATTCTCAGTGCCCTACACAAAGGGAATACAGCAAACATATATCACACAAATACAAAGGGAATATAGCCTTAGTTCAGTTAGTGCCAATAATTTTTTTACTGAAGAATTAATGAAGAATTAATGTAGAGTTAATGTAACTGTAGAAGGAATGAAGTCTCAGAGGAGGCTAGAAATTGAGTTTCTGGGGATATGTACTTACAGCGGCCTTGATACATTTTTTAAGACCATCGACGTTGCCATAAAAGATAGGACTAGAAAACCTAAGAATTTTTACTCCTTCAGGTTCTTCAGTCTAGAGTTGAAAAGAAAATTTTCTCAGGTTAAATCATTTCAGATCTCAGATATACAACTTCTGACTATTCAGTTAGGAACCAAGTTATGATGGCTCAGAGAAACTGGGTGGCTGCACTCAACTTTCCTTGAAGAGGCCTCTCCCACTTGGGAGGCAGGAGTTACCCAGCCTCCTGGACCATCACAGTCCCACAGAAGGTCAGTTAGAAAGGGCCTTGGAAAGTTATTATTCAATCCTCTGATTTCCAAATGAAGAAACCGAGGCTCAGAGAAGTGACATGACTTTTTGCCTCAAGTTCATCCCAGGGCCTACTCCCACCCTTTGGCAAAATTTCTTTAAAAATAGCAACAACAAAAAAAGGGGCAAAATCGAGGGGATTTGCAGGAACTGAGGCCTCTGATATCATTTGCTTTTTCTTACCCTGACAGTGGCCAGACCAAAAGTGGCCAGAACCCACAGAATCATAGACTTTTCTAGTCCTTAGGAATCTCAGAAATCATAGTCTAGCCCCTTCCAGTGAGAAAGCTGAGGTCCTGGGAGGCTGAGTAACTTGGGCAAGGTCTCCCCCAGCGGGGCCTACAGCTCAGAACTTCGCAACTCAGCTGAGGGTTCCCTGGGCCAAAAGAATTTCTAGAATTGTTTGTAACTCTGCATGGCACTTGGCTCGACATAACTGAGAAAGTGTGTGGAAATAAATGAACTAGGAGCTTCTGTGATTACAGGTTCAGTGTCCAACATTTTTTTTAATGTTAAAATTAGACTATAACTTTCTGGGGTTTGCATTAATTTTTTTTGCTTTTAAACACTATTTTATGCTAATTTTTTTTTTTTTCTTAATTTTCTTTCTCTACTTTTTCATCTTCATTTTCCCCTGGTGGTCACTGAGACATCTTATTTGTTGGGAACACAAGCCCAGCAGTGGGATGTCTTTTTTTGTTGGTTTATTTCCTGTATTAGATATTATTTCCTCCAATTTCAAGGAGAGAACAAAAGGTCAAACTAAGGTACTTGGTGACAGGGAACTTGAGAGTCTCCTGTTAGAACTGAATGAGGAAAATGTTACAGGGATTTCACACAAGTTCATAGAGGATAAGGATTACAGAGCAGAGAAATAGAATTTTGATGCAATTTCTGGAGCGAATCAAATTGCTTCTTTTAAAAAAAAATCCTCTTACAATAGTTTTACATTAAAATGGCATTCAACTAGCATGGACAAAATTCACAGAAACCATGGATATCAGAGGGCACACTGGGTCAGAAGTTGTCATGGCTTGCCCAGAGGACGCCTCCCCCTTTAGCTAGCTGCCTCGTACCTACTATGGGAAGAGAGAAAGCTGTCATCCTGAGAATCCGGACTAGCAGAACCAAGTCCTGCAAACATCTCACGGAGGCACTTACACTTTTGTAATTCTTGGTACTTCTGTAGATGTCTGTGCTAGGGATGCTTCCAAGACCATTCCATGAGGGACTAAAGGAAGAAGAAATTAAGGTCAAGGTCAGGACTATTTGGATCAGGCATATTTGGAATAAAAAGAAGAAATAAGAGATACAAAAGATCCCATGTTTCTGGTGTTTTTGGACTCTGTCTTTATTGCAGGTGACAGTCCCCTTAGCTAGCTCTGAACGACCAGCTGCTGTTGGTGTGGAATTGGGGCGGGAGGAGGAGAAACCGTGGACTCTTTTCTGATGCCTGAGACGTAGCGAGCCCCATGTCTTCACGTGTTTAACACTGCGCAGGGCGAGCAAAACACGTTCACGCGCGTCATCTTACTGACGCCTCACGTCACCCTGAGAGGCCGGCTGCGTTGTCCTATGGTCACTGCTGTGGTTCAGAGAAATTAAACGGCGCCAGAGCGAAGGGGCAACTCCGCCTCTGTCTTTTACCCACGGGTCTTGTGCCCGGCGCAGAGCCCGAAACTGACGCACCCGGGGGTCGCCGCAGCTCCGGGGAGGCGTGGCCCGTGGGCGGAGCTCAAATCAGCCTCACTGCCTGTGATCGGGGCTAGAGGACCGGCCCAAAGCGCTTCCCGACCAAACAGACCGCTGGTTTCCTGTACCTGACGGCGATTACGTCAATTCCGTGGTTCTTCGGGTGTGACTAGGGACACGCGCTAAATGCCATTCTTGATGAAAGAGCATCTGTTTGGGGTAATCTCGGCGAGGCGCTCTCTGGATCGGCCTTGTAATTACTAGAAATTAAATACCCTGGTGGACGTTGCTTTCTGTGGCTAAAAGCCTGGTTGGCGACTCGGCAGCTAACACCCGCCACCGGGTTCTCCTGGGTCTCCTGTGCGGTGCTGAATTTTAACTTCAAGCTCATGAACTCTATAGTCTAACAAATCCTTCTCTCCCAGCCACAGCCCACAAGGAAAGGGAGCCTGAGGCATACGGAGCTCTGGCACGAGCATCTTCCAAGGACAGTTTCTGAGTCACTTCCAAGCAGCAAATGCGGGGCGCTTTGGGAGCCTGCGAGCTCTTGGGACGCTGAGGCAGTGAACGCCAGCTTGCCGGGGCAGGGAAAGGGAGAGAAGGAGACCTGGCTGGTGGAACAGGAAAGGGGGGCTTAGCTAGGCTGAAGACGTCGGGGTTGGTGTTTTTCCAGGTTTCTTACTGCCTCGTGCCCCCAGCCGAGGCGGAGAAGGGGCCAGAAGTCTGCAACAGTAACAGGGGTTTTGAGGAGGGAGACAGGCTCTCCGCCCAGACGGTTCCACATTCCAAAGCCCCTCAGGAGTCAGAACAAACAAACAAACAACAACCCTACACCTGCGGGCTCCCACCCTGTTTCCTGTTACTGCTCCCGCTCTGCGTATGAGCCAGTTACGTCTACTTCACGCAACCACATGGCTTATTGGGTACACTCCTTATCTGGCGGGTGCGATTGAATTTTGATTACAGCCAACTGTTTTAAAGTCTCCCGTTCTGGGTAACAGACTTCTGGGTTCCTAGCTTCAAAAGAAAATGAAGAATATTTAGCAGCTGTCTTGTCCTAAACCTTGGGTCCATGGTCTCACATATTTCATTTGCAGAAACAACTACAAAGCAGCCTCCCATCTTTCGCTGAATCGTGTATCTTTTAGTCTTACCACAACTGAAAGGAGAGGGTAGCAGTACAGCTGTGACTAGGTGCAGATTTGGGGGTGAGAGACATCTGGGTTCAAATCCTGGCTCTGCCACTTACCAGCTGTGTGATTCTGGGGGAGGTTCAACTTTTCTGAGTTTTATTATTAAACTTATTCACAAGATTTTTTTTTTTTTGAAGATTAAGTATGATAACATGGGTAAAGCACTGTGGGCTCAATTCACAGAAGCACTCAATGTATAGCAGCTATTATGAGAGGAGTAGCGTCACTATGTGTATCAAAGTGGGATAAGGAATCTCAGGGTGTTATCACAGGCAACCGTACTCTGGTAATACTCACAACTGAACTCTCAGAACCACAGTCAGTAATCCAAACATAAGGCCGGCTAGTAAACCAAGGTCCAGCCCCAGAATGATGGACGCAATACACGTAAACACCCAGATAGCCTAGGAAAAAATGGGAATGGAAAAGAATTACAGTAATTTGTCAGGTACCATCAGGTGAGAGACTGCCTGTAAAAATAATAAGATCAATTTTCCATGAATGAATTACAGCTTTTTTTAATATTCTGACTTCATTTCATATTTAAGTGGGAGTGGAAATTGACCTTCCCAGTAAAGACCAGCTGTCCCATTTAAATGTTTTTCTATTTAATTTTTGAATAGGTAATACATTAACATGGTTCAAAATGGAATTACTATGTAAAGGCTGTACAATGGTAAATCTTGTTTCCAACCCCCTCCCTTCCCCACCCATTCCCAACTTCCCTCCCTAATTGTATCCTCTTTTATTTCTGCATGTGTGTGTGTGTGCACACACATCTGGACACTTTTCGCCAGCATTTCTTTTTGCAAATAAAGGCAAATATAACCACACAGCATATCTTATTTTCCTATCTTTTAGTGTATTATCCACACTATTCTATTCTGCACTGATCTCTTTTTTTACTTAAAAGTTTGTCTTGAAGATATTTCAATATCAATACATAGGAAGTTTTCTCATTCTTTTTATCTGTCCTGGTTTAAATTAGAGCAGCAAGCAAAAGGATTTAACTTCTGGTTTTTACAGTTCTTCAGAATAGTTGTGAAGGTTAGTTTGATCAGAATTATAATAAAGGGTTTTGGATCTTTTGTCTGTTTTATTTTTGCTTAGTGCTGTGTTTTGTTTTGTTTATGCTTGTAAACTAGAGTTTACAACTAAAGTGTGTAAACTAGAATGTGTTTAGCTGGTTTGTGGCCAAGGGTATATGAATGAGCTCTTATGGGATTCTTCCTGGATGGAAATGGATCTCCCCAGGGACACAGTCTCTTCACAAAACTTGTCCACCTGGCAGACCTCACAGCTTTGGCTTACCCTCACAATTTTAATTTCTGCTCTGGGGTTCCCAAAATGCAAGTATGACTTAGAAGATAAGGGGACACAGTGATGCAGAAAGAAGCATGTAAGAACCAACTTTTATTTCCGAGAAAAAAAATGGGTAGTAAGTGACTTACAGCATCAATCTTATTCTGCCTCCACAGACGAGGAATGTCACACACCTGCATAAACATCCCTTTCAGGTTGGCGATTACAACAGCTGCCAAGACTGACTGCCAGGAGAGACAGGAAGGCTGTGTTATTTAGGGGAATGGTTTTCCATGGGATGCTTCAAAGCCCTCCTGTTACTTCTCTGGTGGCAGAGCAATGAAGGGAAATTACGCAGTGTGCCAAGGAGCAGGTCATACCTTCTGCAAGGGTTCCAGCAGCTTCCCCAGGGCAACAATGGCGACCATCACAATCCCGGCGGAGATAATGCCAGCAACCTGAAAGACACGCACCTCCTATGACAGGGCCCACCCTGCTCCCTGGGCGTATGCAGGAGCCTGCCTGCCTGTGGGTGCCCCTGAGGCTTCCCTACTCCCCATTCTGCTCAGGACTGTTAAGACAGATGAGAATTATTTACTAAAACTCTACACAATTGAGGAAAAGTGGAAAACATATATACAGGAGCTGTGACAGAGAGACCAGAGAAAATTCGGAGACAGAGCATGCTGAAATAAAGCCAGTTTGACCTGGATTTCATTTGGATGTATTACAGACCTATGGCTTGAGTGTCAACTCAGAAGGCCAAACTTCTAATAATTTGCCACACCAGGAAACATGCAGCTCCCCCATTCCCTGGAACAGACCATTGTAGTGTTCTTGGGAAAGAAATCCTCAGGGCACACATCTGATTCACTCGCATTATTGAAGCAGCAGCCATAGTAGCAATACCCAGCACTTGGTTCTTGGAGCACATGGTTCCCATGGAAGTGTCAGAGGGAAAAAATGTACCAGTCCTACTGCAAATTCAAAATGCTACACGAGCATATGGAGAGGTGGGCCTGTGCCTCCCTTTCTCTCACAGTTCCCCAAATGCGGCTCAGAGTTTTGCCCACAGCGGCCCAGCGGGTGACAGGGCAATGGCAGGGGTGAAGGACCTTCAGAAACTTTACCTTCGCAGGCAAAAAAGCTCTCCTAAGGTCCGTAAATAGTTAGGAGAGAGCTGAGGGAGTAGGACTATCTCTGGTTTGATTAGCCGACCACTGAGTTCTCTGCTGGGACAGCTGGGGCATGGCCGAGGTGGACTAGAAGCTCTGAAACAAAGGAGAGAAGGAGACAGGGAGCCGGGAGCAAAGCGGTCGGAGAGGAAGCGACAGGCAAGGCTGGCTGGGGCCCAAATGCCGCCTAGGGCAGGACACTGGGGCTGCGGGAGACAGACAGAGCCGGCATGAACAGGCGAGCCGCAGGCCTAGGGACGCCTGACGGTCACTCGTTCACCCCACCCGGCAAAGTGATCGCTCACGTCCAGGCTGTGGCCAGCCAGCCTGGGGCTATAGCGTGTAATATACTAAAACCTTGACTTTGGGCATCCAGATCCCTTTCTCTAGGCTCCTTGTTACTGGCTAGGCCCACATCTCCAGGTCCCCAATACCTCGGTGGCTTTCTCCCCAGCTACGTAAGCAGAGAAGCCACCATCCTCCCTGTCTCCCTCCCTCCCTTCCTTCCTTTCATACCATTACTTGGCCAATATTTACTGTCTCGTTGAGGGTGTAGGGCTCTGTGAATTGGTGAGAGCGATGGAGATTTGGGGGCAGGGACCACAGGCAGCTGCCCAACTCATGCTGGGACGGTAGCCACCTACTCGCCATGTAATATGTAATAATACGCCTCCAGTCACTGGGGCCAAGATGAGTTAGGGTCACTATATTCAAATCTGTGAGGGGTGACGGGTCCATTACTTGTACTTACTTTACAAGGCTGGTTTGTGGGACATGCTAAAGATTTTATATCTATGAGCAGATTCAGTTACTAGAAAATGGATTATTCTGTTGAGAGGGTAATCAGAGCCAGAAAACAGTTTGTAATCAGAATTAGTTTTTCACGAGTCAGGCGGGGCTGAGAGAAGGAACAGGTTGCAATGTTAACTCCACAATCTGCAGATGTGCTGAGAACAGTTAATGATCACTAACGTTCACTCTCCCACTCACTCGCTGAGCAAATATTTCCTGGGTGCGTCTTCCGTGTCAGGCACAATGCGTGTATCATAGGTACTATGACGCTGGTCCTGTCTTGAGGAGTTAATGACTAGAACAATGAGGATTTACAAACATGTGGCAAGACTTCACCAACGTTTTATTTAATCCTCACAAGAGCCCTATGAGGTGGATATCATTACTCTTCCCATTATATAGAGGCTGAAACTGAGGCTCTAGCCTAAGAGAAAACATGGGAAGCCACACAACAAGGGAAGACCTGCCAGTTTATTTGGTCACGAGTCCCTGGATTTCAGTCCAGGGACTTAGACCTCTAACCCCAGAACTTAGTATACATTTCAGTAATTAAGTATCATGCCGTTTCTGTGCTTGTTTCATTCTTCAATACTGAAATCCTGGCATCTTTCATTCCTAACTATAATACATGCCTGTGTGTGGCAGGGGTGTTAGCTTACCGGAACACCATTATCCCCAAGCCCTCTGCCAAGGAGTCACCTTACACAGGCATTCTTACTGGGGCGGCTGGCCCGTGCCTCGCTCGAGCCTGGAGGTGACGGCGAGAGGGTGGACAGGAGCAGGGGGATGTGCCCGCCCCTGCCGCCGTGCGTCCCGTGAGTGCGTCAAGGCCGCATCTCACACAGAAGCTGACAGCTGCCGCGGACACCACTGTGCTTTGGGAGATCACCTCTGACCCCTCCCGCTTCATTGCAGATCTCTGGTGTGCCTGCCGGGATGGGCTGTATTATCTAACCTGCTCCCTCACAGGGAGAAATGTCTGCCCCCCACAGACGGAAAAAAATTCTGAAAATTAAAATTAAAATCTGTGTTCGGTAGGAGCCAAGATATTGGAAGAGGTCCATTCCCCCAGCCCTGTCAGGAAGATCCATGAGGAATCCTGGGCGCCTAGGCGACAAGTAAAGCCCTCCCTGGGCGATGCAGATCGCAGTCATTAGTAGTCTCGGTCTCTTTTATGCTTATTTATAGGTGTCTGCCTTATTGGAAGACAGCGTGTGTGTGTGTGTGTGTGTGTGTGTGTGTGTGTGTGTGTATGTGTTACACTATTTATGTTGGGTTTGTTCTCATTTACAGTCTCAATGCACTTTTTTACTCAAATAACAGCTCTTTCTGTGTTGAGAGAGGAAAACCCTCCATGCAAAACAGAAACACCATGCCCAAGGCCAGCCCTGGTCCCATCTACTTGATTGGCATATCTGACTCCAGGTACTGCTGTAAAGGATGGCCTTTGAGAAAGAGTCCAGAGCCTTCCAGCCAATAAAAGGAGGGCATATCCAGAGATTAGCTGAGATACTGGTTTTGGGGTTACCTTGAGGATTTTAGGGAAAAAACCTTACTCAAAAAGAAATGTCAAAATGTTACAATAAAAATATTCTTGGCTGGCAAACTGTTGCTCTGGGACCAGAGGCCTCTGGAGGGAGACCCGATCCTTTGTAACATTCCTGGTTCTTGTAAAGGAAATGTAAATAGGCACTTTCTGTCTTCCTGAGAATGTCTTGCTAAGCCCTGAAGTGCTTTCCCTCCCAGATAACAAGTGGATACAAATCAGCATATTCTTCGCCGCAGATTCCCTCCCAGTCATTACTACCCCTGGAAAGCAGGGGAGCGTAGCTGTCTGCCAGCTGGGCACTGCCCTGCCAGCACAAAGAGATTTGTTTGCTAATTGCTGCATAAATGTTGGTGGGGCAGAGGATCGAGGAGACAGAGAGGCCCTGGTGGAACCAGATGAGGAAGTCCAAGCCTCTCCCTTCCCAAAGACCGACTGTCCTGCTCGGGTCTTGTGCAAGCCTCTCTAAGCCACCACCCCCTTCCCCTGGATCGTTCACTGAGGAAGAAGGTATCCCCACGCCAGCCGCCATCCTGTACCTGCGTCTTCCCCCCAGTGCTCTCCTGGACAGCAGTGCGGGACAGGGCAGTGGTGGCCACAAAACAAGAGAAGAATCCCGAGAAGATGTTGCTGATCCCAAAGGCAATGAATTCCTAAGGGAGAGACTGGATGACAGCGATGCCACAAACATAGGCTTTGCAAGCCCCTCGCCAAGTGTTTAAGGAAGAACATTAAGAATGCAAACTCCCAAACCCGCCCTGCCTGGCAGCCCTGATTTGGTTTTTCCCATTCAAGGTGCTGGGCAGCCTTGAAAGACATTAGGAGTCTGTGCTCCACTGAGTCCTCTCTGCTGCCAGTCGTTCTGAAGGTTGACAAGGTATGGTAACTGATCTTCGTAAAATGCTTATTTCACTTCCTGGTGTGTGGCGCATATGTAGCACTCTTAGAAAGCATTTTTTTCTGCGGCTGGGTATTGGCCGTGAAGCATATTATGACTGGGAGGGCTATTATTCTGCTTGATGATGAATCATTTAACTGCTGTAATCGCCACGCTGCGCTCTCAGAAACAAACTGTACTTGCATTTTTGCGAACAGAGCAGTGTTAAATCAGCTCACCTGGCAATGTATCATATGCCTACAGAAACTGTCCTGCATTCCTCAATTGCACAGTGAAACGCCTCAATTTCAAGTGGTCACAAGTATTATTAATGGCGTTCATTCCCTCTTTTGCCATCATAGGTGCCATTAAAGAAAATTTAACCAAGGAGATACTTATTCTGGACTAAAATATTAACTTCTAATGTTATTTATGCCCTGACAGACTTAACTTTTAAAATTAGGATTGCTTCAACTTATTTCTTAAAAAGGGAAGTGACCCAGCATGCATATGTCAAAATAAATGTCAAATAAGCATGTACAGGAGGGAAACCAACTCACTAAGGTCCGGGGGAAGAAACCAAACCCTTCTCTAGCAGACAACACAATCTTTCCCATTTTATGTTTTTTTACTTTCAGCCCAGTTCAGGAAAAGGGTGACCATACCTGGTTCCCATCGATGGTGTAATCATGCTTGATGGCATATACTTTTCCCACAGACACGGCAATAGCATAAGCCACCACAGCGATGGAAAATGACGCAGCCAGCATCTCAGAAAACAAGCTCACAGATGGAAGTGCGGGAGGCAGAAACCTAGTGAGTTTTTTAATGACAAAATGAAGATTTTGTCACGATTCTCTTTTCCTACCTCACCAAATGCTGTATCAACCCAGCCACAAGTCAGACAGAAAACGACTTGATCCAGGAAGGCAAAAAGCACCTATGGGATATAAGCGGCTGTATCTGCTTTTATGACCTTCCATCAGAAGTTGGTTCATCTCACTGGTGGCTTCCTTTGTCCCCCTACTTGAAAGCCTACAAGTGCCACCTTATCTGTACCCCTGACATGAATAAACCTGTCACTACAGATTCTTTAATATCACACAATCCCATGCCATGCTGTTTCACACATGAGTGTTTCTCTGTTTCATCTTAAAGGTCTTTAAATTTAAAAGATACCCTAGCCCATAAAATGCAATTTACCCTGTACATAGAGATGTCAGGTCTGTGGGACTGGAAAATAGCATTATCCTAAGAGACAGAAGATAAGATGCTAAAAGAGCTAAGTGGAAAAATCCATCCATATCTTAAGAGCCATGATGTTTAAAATTTTCTTGAGCTCAAAAAAGATTAAATTTAGGTAAGTATCAGAATGCTCCATGGTCTCAGTAACTAAGACATCCCAATGAGTGTAGGGTCAAATGACTCTACAAACCATATCAAGAAATGAATCTACATGTACACCTGAAACCAGTATAGTATTCTATACCAGCTACAGTAAAAAACATCTTTAAAAAGAAATAAATCTACAAGTTAATAATCATGTGGTTGTCCCTAAAAATAAAAATTTGGGGATGACTTTCATGTACCTATACCTTGATGACTATTCATGTGGTCTAAGTCTCGCGGTCTCCAGCCAAAACAAAAATCAAAAAACCAAACCGATCTCTCTCGCTTTCCTTACTTACACCTGATGCTCCTTTAATAGGAAATTACATTTTGTTCCCTATAATTAGGGGGAAGTGGTAAAGGAGAAATAAGATTCTTACAAAAAACTGTAGACATTTAGATTTAGATAATATCTTAGTATTATCCAAATTAATATCCTAACCTAATATCCTAGAAATTGTTGAATTCACTTCTTTCATTTTGTTGATAAGGGTACCGAAGCCCAGAAAAGTGGAGTGACTTGTTTGGGGTCATTTAGTAGGTCCAGGTATGAATGGTAAATGTTCAGTAATTTCCTAGGTCAAGCTCTGCTGGTTCTCTGCCCTTTTAGCCATTTTCTCCCCAGAGGTGAGGTCAATTTTCAGACTCCTTTTCTCCCACATCCCATCCTAACCCCCATATAAGCTCAGGAACGGATCCTATCTGCAGGCAGGGGCACAGCGGGAACCCTAACCTGGAACTTGAGTGACTCAGCATCACAGCTCCACCGCCTGGCTGTGACCTTGGACCTCACTTCTTACCACCAGGCTCTGACTTGCCCCTGGGACCCAGTCAACCCCACTGCAGGTAATGGGGTCTGTCAGGATAATGGCTATTTTCCAGTCCCACAGAGTTCAGTTTTGACAGCAATCTAATGCCCACTGCCTGGCTGGCTGCCTGCTTCTCCAAATCCAGATCCTTCTAGCAAATTCTCGATCTTCCAGCATTACAAAGTTTTCCAAAGTGCAAAAACTTGATGTCAAAGGACCTGGAGACTGGCTTCATCACTCTGTGAGTAACTTTATGACTTGGGCATATTGTTCATTCCTTCCAAGTTCCAGTTTTTTCAGCTGTCAGATGGGGACTCTATACTCTTCTCAAGGGTTATTGGAAGATTAAATGAAGTATTAGATGTATAAGCAACTAGTACCTACACACAGTAGGCACTCAGTAAATGATGGCCATGAGCCTGCCATCCATCTGTATTGTGTTGCTGAATCTTAATGGTGCCAATTTTTTGCCCCAAGCCACTCAACTTGGGGCCCTGGCTTGACATCACCCGAGGGTCTCTGGGCAAGCCTCTCCCCTCGCTCCTTCCTTCTTCAGTGGACGTAACTCTTGGCAGACCGTGTGCTCCTCAGTGGCCCCGTCTGGCTGCAGCCAACCCCTCCCTGTCTGGCCTGGCCGTGAAAGAACGCCCAAAGGAGAGCCACACTTTCTGAAAAGATGAGGTTGGGGAGTGGGGATCCCTGCGGGGCCAAGGGACCCACAAGGGAGAGTCAGCCCTGAGGAGCGTGACGCCAACCGCACACTTCACTTCAGGCTGGTCCTGACATTCGGCACACGCACCGCCACTCCAGCTGGCGGTTAAATGGCCCTCAGAAGGCAGCCTGGAGAATCCCCCTGTGCTGCACTTTCAAGTTCAAGCGCAAAGCGCATCGCTTTAAAACAGTGGTGACAGACATGATGCCGATGAGGGCCACTTGATGATGCCATGATGCCGGTGAGGAGGGGGCCGGTCACTGCATGTGCAGAGATGAGGCAAGAGGAGCAGGCACTAGAGCGTAGAGGAAAAGCGGTCTGCCTGTTGGTACGGGTTTAAAAAAAAGAAAAAAGGGACAGAAGAGGTAAAAGAGAAGCCTAGGTTGTAATGAGTAAGGAGCTGGACCCGTCAAGAGCTGCAGGACGAAGGCCAGTCGCATGAGAAGACAGGCACGTTGCGACCGGCCCTCCGAGCAGAGCTGGTCGAGGAAAAGCCTTAGTGAACTGGAATGAGGCCGTTGCTCTGGGGGACTCCGAGTGGGCGCTCAGATACTGACTGGCACGGACCCGCTGTATATTTGTCCAGGGAGAGAGGAGGAAAGAGTCTAGGTTTCTGGCTCTCCAGTGGGACAGTGCCTTTGGGACTCAGCGATCCTAACGCGTGGCATTGACCCTGAAGGGGAGGAAAGGAAGCGGCCGCCAGCGGCCTTGGTTTTATTGCCTTATTGGAGGATTGGAGCAGGAAGGGAGCCCGAGGCGGGCTAACACAGTCTTTCTCTTTATTCCTCTTCTTTTCATCATACGCATTCTATTTTCCTTCTCTTCTTCAGTCTCTCCACGCCACCCTTCCTTTTCCAGGTTTGTTTAATGTCACTAGTCTTGCTTCTGTGCTACCATGTGAGATAAGACAATAAAGGCCAATCTTGTGGCTTGTTTATAATGGCACAGGCTTGGTATTTTACCCTTTCAACAACTGTTGCCTACTGTGAGCTAGGTACTGCGCCGCGAAGACGGGGCTGCACAAGACAAATGGGCTCACTGCCACCGAGCAGGAGCATGTCGTCCTTGGGGCCAGGCAGCTTAGGTTAGCTGCCCACTCACACCACGTGGTCTGTCAGAGGATTCAAGTCGCCTAAACCCAAGAACAAGTGGCTAGAGATCCATTCTCAGAGGAGAGCAAGGAAAGCTCTGGAGAGGGCCAGAAAGGAGAACAAAATGGGGCAGCAAAAATGAGTTCCCCAAGTCTATTAATGGAACACAGATTTATGGGACAGGGCTTTTGCTGTGGACCACCTCCAAGGGGTCCATCTAAGGAAGCTTGACAGAATGGACCTATGAAATACATATTTTACGGAACAGTGTTCGTCACTACTCAAACAATCCACTTGCTAGGGTGAAAAATGCCAGAACAAGTAGCCACGCTGCATCTTTTATCAACCAATTCCCTCCAGCATCAGGAATCACTATCAAAATGCTGATCCTGTAATGCAGAATTTCCTAACTTTATCTGATCATAAGAACCACTTGAAGTATTTCGAAAAATATTCATTGGCAGGCCCATTGTCTGGGAAGCCTGATTCAGCAGGTCTGGGGTGGGGCCCAGGAATCTGTGTTAACAAGGATTTCATGTGACTCTAGATACACTAGAGTGGATGATATATAAGTTAATCCCCATGGAACGGTTGTATTTTTCAGATATTTTTTGAACAGATATTAGAAGAAATCTCAAGGTGGCTTAAATGGAAAGGCAGCAGCTCCCTGTAGAATAGCACCAGGACTTAGCGAGCCTGAGAAGTTCCTAGTAAGAGCGTGGAAATCAAAGTCCCTCAGCTAATATAAAGAGGAGACACTAGTACTTACTGGTTATCTAACAGCAAGTCTAGTTGTAAATGCTATGAGTTAATATCACACATCTAATACACATCTGGACCATTTTTAAATGCCTTATGATAAAATTACAGTATAGGGCCCTCGATCCACTCTGCATTTTATGAGAGATCTCAATGGCAGCTCACAACAAACCTGAGTTGAGATCTCCGCAGTCGTCATTACCTTAGTTTTATAGGAGCACCCCACCTCTACCCCTGGGGACACAGATCTAGATATGGACAGAGATGGACAAAGGGCCTTAGTTCCTTGCTCTTCTAATTCACCAATCCACCAACATATGTAAAACCTCCCTTGAAGACAATGTATTTTACTTATAGGAACAAATGATACAATTATCACCTAAGATTGATTAAACCAAATGGTGATGAAATTAGGTCAGAGGTCCCTTATTCCTTAAACAGATTGTTCTCAGTACAATAAATGTTACTTACCATCATTTTATTTATATTATAAGTATATATATAACTTTAAATCAGGAGACTGGTGTTAACTTTACACATCCTGCCACATTTTATGAAAATCAAGAAAAGAGAGAAAGCATATGGGGGCTGCTTTTTAACAAATGGCTTGAACTTTATCTCTATACATAATATTTATCTGATAGTTTGTACGAATGGGTGTTTCTTTAAGATCACACACAAATAAGACTATTGAAGGAGCACCAACAAAATTAAGCTTTTAATAATAAAAGGTTTCACTTTAATAGAAATTACTGACAGTACATTAGTATTGCCTAAGAGAAATGCCATACTCACCCCCTTGGGATGGACTTAACAATGCCAGCATTGTAATTTTTTTCCAGGTTGGTCCCATATGAAATGGCAGTAGCAATTATTGTCTGAAATAAAACAAAAGAGATTTAAGAAAAAAAGAGAAAAAACCTCTCCATTTGTTTTAACAATTCCTTTCTTGTCAAATTAATTAATGTTAAATTTTTTATTTACACATTCTACTTACCACAATTACTTCTATAGGAATAGGAACTGGGATTTTGTGTTTAAATCGGTCATTTAATTCCTTAACTGCCATACAGATGATAATGGTGAGTAATCCAGCAGTTAAATCAGCAAGATTGGTGTTACCAGCATTTTGAAAAATCTCAATCAGAGTCTGTAAAAAGAAAATGATTTTATACATATCCCATGTGAAAAATCATTTTCATTATCAAAGAGCACTTAAAAGTTTCATGTGAAGTCATAAAAATGTGTGAACTAATACAAAGACCATTAAATACATAGAGTTTTGCAATATATATGCCAAGTTATTAATGATGGTTCACTTGGAGTGGTAAAACTATGGGTGAAGTCTAACCAACAGGTCCCAGTTAGCCAGCATTTTAGATAAAGCTCTTCCCTAAACCAGAATGACAGGAGTTAATAAAAATACCAAAAATACCTTATATGTAGATACATATGGCCTGATCCATTCTTTTTGGCAAAGAAAAGCTACCGAATTGAGATATAGGTCAAGCACAAATTTCTGGAAATTAATTTGGTACTTAGTAGAAACCTGAACTAAGATGATTTAATAAAAAGTAACTTAAACAATAATAATAAAAAGTGACTCATATAAAAGTAACTCCTTTCAGGTGGGTAGACAAGCCAGATCAAGAAAAATCCACTTTTGTTTTGTAAATAGGTTTCTGGGAATCAAGGGAGATTAGCAAGGGAGAATCCCAGGGAAGAACACTAATATCTTTGTTAGAGCAACTTCAGTCCTGCAGAAAGCATGACTTAAGGTATTCTTCAATTCTTTGAGACAACTGATTCCCCAGAGAAGGTTATTTTTCTTTGAATGAGTTCTTTATAGATATATTTTTACAGGCATACCTCAGAGATTCTGCAATTTCAGACCACCGCAATAGATTGAATATCGCAATAAAGCAAGTCCAGTGAACTTTTTGGTGTTCCAGTTCATATGGAAGTTACGTTTACACTATACATAGTCTGTTAAGTGTGCAATAGCATTATGTCCAAGAAAAACAATGTACATACCTTCATTTTAAAAATACTTTATTGCTAAAAAATGCTAATCACATGTATATACATATGTCAAAATGAATCCAGCTGTACGCTAATATTTGGGCATTTTATTGTATGTACCTCAATAAGAATAAATTTCCTTTCATGCAAAAAAAAAAAATTGCAAAGCAGTAACCTATAAGGATACAGATTCTGATGGCCGTGAAACTCTTTAATCTCCTGTATGTGGGAGAAATAAATTCCTATCTTGTTCTTTAAAAAAGAAAAAAAAAGCTAACCATCAGGTGAGCTTTCAGTGAGGCATAATCTTTTTACTGGTGGACAGTCTTGCCTACAAGTAAATAAATGGCTGGCTGATGAGGAGGGAGGTTGCTGTAGGTTGGGCAATTTCTTAAGATAAGACAATAAAAAAATGAAGTTTGCCACATAGATCGACTCTTCCTTTCACGAATGATGTCTCTGTACATGCAGTGATATTTGACAGCATTTTCCCCACAGCAGAACTTAGTTCAAAATTGGAATCAATCCTCTCAAAGCCTTTTGCTGCTTTATAAACTAAGTTTATGGCATATTCTAAATCATTTGTTGTCATTTCAACAATCTTCACAGCATCTTCACCAGGAGTAGATTCCATCTCAAGAAACCCTTGCTTTGCTCATCTCTTCATCTGTTTTATCATGAGATGCAGCAATTCAGCCACATCTTAAGGCTCCACTTCTAACTCTAGTTCTCTTTGCTGTTTCCATCACATCTGCAGTTACTTCCTCCACTGAAATCTTGAACCCCTCAAAGTCAACTACGTAGGGTGGAATCAATGTCTTACAAACGCCTGTTCATGTTGATATTTTGACCTCTTTCCATGAATCACAAATGTTCTTCATGGCACCTAGAATGGTGAATCCTTTCCAGAAGGTTTTCAATTTCCTTTGCCCAGACCCATCAGAGGAACCACTGTCTATGGCAGCTATAGCCTTACAAAATCTATTTCTTAAATAATCTCTAGCCTTATGAAATTAATTTCTTGAAAGTTGAAATGATTCCTTGAAACACTGGGCTGCAGCAGAACGGATACTGTGTTAGCGACATGAAAACACATTCATGTCATTGTCCCTCTCCGTCAGAGCTCTTGGGTGACCAGGTGCATTTCTGATGAGCGTCATATTTGAAAGGAATCTTTTCTTCTGGGCAGTAGGTCTCACAGTGGGCTTAATATATTCAGTACCTGATATTGTAAACAGATGTCATTCAGGCTTTGTTGTTCCATTTACAGAGCACAGGCAGAGGAGATTAGCCCAATTCTTACATGTCCCAGGATTTTTGGAATGCTAAATGAGCATTGGCTTCAACTAAGTCTTCCTTAAGATAAGACAATAAAAAAATGAAGTTTGCCATAGATCAACTCTTCAGCTACATCAGCCCCTAAACAAGAAAGTCAGCTTGTCCTTTGAAGTTTTGAAGCCAGTCATTAACTTCTCCTCTCCAGCTATGAAAGTCCTAAATGGAATCTTCTTCCAATAGAAGGCTGGTCTGTCTGCACTGAGAACCTGCTGTCTAGGGCAGCCACCTTCATCAGGGAGCCAGATCTTCCGGATAACTTGCTGCAGCTTCTGCACCAGCACTTGCTACCCCGCCTGCACTTTGATGTTAATGGAGACGCTTCTTTCCTGAAACCTCATGAACCAAACTGCTAGCTTCCAACTTCCCTTCTGCAGCTTCCTCACCTCTCAGCCTTCCTAGAGTTGAAGATATTTATGGCCTTATTCTGAATTGGGCTTTGGCTTCAGGGAATATTGTGGCTGGTTTGATCTTCTATCCAGACCACTCAAACTTTCTCCGTATCATCAGTAAGGCTCTTCCGCTCTCTTATCCTTTGTGGGTTCACTGGAGTAGCACTTAGAATTTCCTTCGAGAAATTTTTCCTTTGCATTCATGACATGGCTAAGTGTTTTGGCACAAGAAGCCTAGCTTTTGGCCTATCTCAGCTTTCTACAGGCCTTCCTTACTAAGCTTAATAATTTCTTAGTCATTTCTTTTGATTTAAAGTGAGAGACATGAGACACTCAGAGGCCATTGTAGGGTTATTAATTGGCCTAACTTCAACATTGTTGTGTCTCAGAGAATAGGGAGGCCAAGGAGAAGGAGAGAGATGGGGGAACAGCCGGGTGGTGGAGCACACCAATATCTACCAATTAAGTTTGCTGTCTTATATGGGTGTGGTTCCTGATGCCCCCAAAACAATGATCATGATTAGGTAAAGGTCACTGACCACAGATTACCATAATATAATAATAATAATGAAAAAGTTTGAAGTATCACGAGAATTACCAAAATGTGACACAGAGACATAAAGTGAGCAAAAAAATGGTGATAGCAGACTTGTTCATCACCATTTTGGTTGCCACAAACCTTCAAGTCGTAAAAGACACAGTAACCATAAACTAATATCGCAAAGTACGATAAAATGAGGTGTACCTGTTTATGAAGGTACAGGAATGGAACACCTTATAGCTTATAACACATATCTTACTTATTTTTATAAATGACCTATAGTTAAAGTAATTATAATCACAATCTGGTAACAATTATGTACATTAAGTAATCTAGGAGTTATTTTGTCGGCAATCTCAACTCTCTGGAAAATACTCAAGAGTAAGGGAATCATTGTGCGAGCGAAATACATTCCTTCAAGTGCTTAAGTACGGCTCCAGCATTTGACTTGTAGGAAGCATCTTGGACTTACCGTCAGAGGGTATTTTTGGTCTGGCTTTAAACCCAACAAATACACTTTGGCTGCTTTCCAGAGTCAATGAAAATTTCTCGAGGCAGATACAATGATAGCAAGAGATGAAGCAGTGATGGCAGGGTGAAAAGGAGAAAACGGGGAAACTGCCACAATAACACAAGCACAATTACTCAAGGGCTTAGCGCATCAACCATCGGAGCAAAGAGCCCCACCTACCTCGTCTTCAAAGTACTGCAGTCTGGCCCTTTACATCATCAATTTCTGATGATGGCTCTCATTAATTCATAAGCTAGATATAGCATTTCAATTAACTGTCTGTGCAAGAAAGACTTACTTTCAACCCAAGATGGAAAAATTCAAGCTTCAAAATAAACAGAGTAACTACCCAACCTCAAAAACATTTTCACCTTACAAAAGTGATCACTATAGGATTTCCACTTAATTATGAGAATCACATAGACCTTTGAATAAAAAACACATCCGGTGTTTTTAAAATGTAATATGTGTTGCAGAAAACAGAATTAATTGATATTACACAACTGCATGAAATAAGGCACATGAATATACTAGTTGCCTATATTTTGAGTAATCACTCAAGATGTTATGAAAAGTTTTACAATAGAAAGTTTATTTTATGTGGAAACAAAACTCACTTATATAAAGTGAAGTAGTCCGATTATCCTCAAAGATACAGAAATGCTAAGAAAGCACTGAAAAGTAATTCTAATTTAGCTTAGTATTAAAATCCTTACTAAAATATGGACACATACATGACTCCACATTTCAGCCTAGTATTCTGAGTCATTCAGACTGTGATACGGAGCCTTTCAGTAATGGATACCATATTTCCTACCATGCTAGGAGAATATTAGGACCACTTCATTAACATAATTTCTTCTTGCCTAGTATTAGGCAGGAGTATGAAGCCATAAGGAAAAATTGTAACTATATTGTGTATGAGGAAATTTATTGGTTAACTTTTGTTGCCAAATTTCTTTTAATTCATCCTATCTCTAAGAATATAACAAACTCTCCATGATCATCCCTTGCTGTCAGGCACGTCCTCCCACCTAAAGTTACACATATATAGGTCAACACTTTAAGTGTTACTTTCGCGGTTAATGGCTTAATTTCTACATTCTGAAATTGATTCAAAGTAATGAATCTGATCATTACTTTGAAGCTTTGTGATGGCTTTCAAAACTCACCATGTGGGCAGAACTTTTCAGTGTGGTCTTCCTTCTCAGTAGGGGAGGAAATGAGGAGGTCCCATCAATTTAGTGAATGAGTAGAAAGCCTCCTTTGAGACAGACTATTCAAAGTGAGTGGTAGGAAAACACAATCACTCTTAAATAGACTGTGTGATTTACTTACATAACTGAGTAGCTACACGGTAGCACCAAGAACATTACCAATTCTGAATTCTGCCAACCCCCTGTCATTTTCCCATCTGCATCCTATACCCAGCATCTCTAGCATTTGTACAGTAAAGTTTTTCTTCTTCTGTCTTTCCCAATATTTCCTCCTCCAATTCTTTGTATTCATTATTTCTTTCTTTGGGTGGGAAGGGGGGCAATCCAAAGCACAGCCTTCTAACAAAAGGGATTTTAAGTTAACTACATTCCAGAGAAAGCATCTTACAACAATCTTACAGTCTTTCCTGGAGGAATCCATTGCTGCTCTGCATTTGTTGAAGGATTCTTTCATGAATGGCTGCAACTGGGAATGCCATGAACAAGATTCTCTGTTCAGATACTGAGTGGCTCATTCAATCCTTATGCAACCATTTCCACACCGGCTGATTCTTTCCTTTCAGAAAAGCAAGCTCACATTCACCATCGCAGGGGGATGACTGAAGAATCTCCATCCCACCGGGCTGGCCTGAGGGCAACTTTCTGCAAATTCTAGGACACATCCTAACCTGGGTCCTCAAGACTAATGTTGAACAGGACATGAGTCACGTAATCATTGCGCTGACTTCACAACTATTTTTTACCTCTTTCTGGTGTTTCCTGGTTACTTTTGTCCCTGTTGAAAGTGGGATCATTGGCAGCAAGCTCCATCTTAAACATAGTTCTAGGAGACCAGAAGAAATACTTCGGTCCTCTGTCTGCAGAGGTCCACCAGTGTCCAGGGACCCAGGTTAACCGCTGGCCTAGGCCTCCTGTGATCTGTGTGGATCCAGCAATGTTCACACACAGAGGTGAGTCCCCTCAGGAAGGCACATCTTGGTGGAGTCAGGGGTTGGTGGGTTTGTATAGGGAGTAAAAAGTAACTGGCATATGGTAAGTCATCAACAAAAACTAACTGAAGAGATGGATTGAATGAATGACACTGGAGGAAGACACGACTCAGCAGTTAACAGGGGAAGTATGAAAGCAAGAAAAAGCAAGATGTGTCCGGGACTGCGACGGTGAGCGAGCCTGTCACAAGGGACAGGGGGAGGGTTTCAAAGCTCACCAAGGACTTGGCAGGAAGAAAAAAGCGACAACGACAAAAATAAGGCTAAATCATATAAATAAAGCCTGTGCTCATGTCTTCTAATGCACTGGGTCCTTGGGAAGTGAATAGTCAGCCCCGTGAAGTCTGTTCATCATGATAATGAAAATATAATAAACTGAGTTATTAAAATGAGCCGGATAATGTGCTAAGTGCTTCACACAATTTTCTTTTTAATCCTGGCAAGTCTAAGAGGCAGCTGCTCCTGTTACCCCCATCCTATGATGGACACCGAGGCTCAGAGAAGTTAAGTGTAACGTGCCCCAGATCACAGGGGCGGAAGGTGGGAGACGCCCATGATCTTGATCACAGTGTCCAGCGCCTCCACCACCCACTCCCTCGGCTTAGCCTAGTCCCTGTCCTGTCCTAGGCCATCAGTAATATTTATTGAATGGATAGAGTAGTGTAGGATTACGTGAAGGTGAGCAAACTCCTGACCACTTCACTGATTTTCAGATATGTATGCATGACCTTACACTGGTTTAGAATCTAATACATGGGTCATTCAAGGACCCCAACCCAATTCTTCATACTGGCACATTATTTTTGCATAGTATCACTCCCCCAAGCTAGGGTGACATCATATTACTATTATCACCATTTTTCAAGCATCAAAACATGCTTTATATAGAACATACATTTAGATCCAAGAACTTCTTCCAATCTAATTAGTGTGATCTACATCTTTCTTTTGCATCTCTTTTGCATGTTGAATCATCTCTGAATCTAATGTTCCTTTTCATCTATAATTGCTGAGATATTTACATTATGCATGATATGGACCCTCAGAGTTAGAAAGCCTTTAGAGATAGATCTCTGATCATTTCATTTTACAAATAGAAAAGAAAGGAAGCTTGAGATGTGAGATCATGATTTGAAAATATCTTTTTCTGAGCACTTGTTATGTGCCCGCCTCTGGGCCAAGTGATTTTCATATAGCTTTATTAAACTTCATTGGTAGATGTTATTACCAAGTCCATTTTGCAGAGCAGAGGACTGAAGCTTGATGATTTGCTCATATGACTAATAAATACGAGACTCAGGATATGAATCCAGGTCACCCAGCTCCAAACCTGGGTTTTTAGCCACTACCCTGCACTCAGCTTGTCAGAGGCCAAGTCGAGGTGAGAACTGAAGTCTGTGGCATTCCACAGCAGGCTTCACTGTACCACTTTGTTTTCATTAATATTTTTAAGCACAGTGACTCTGCTGAAACCATTTTGACCACTTGAGACAACGATTTGCAAACTCTGCTTTCTTCAGTGTTACTCCTGATTCTACGGCTTCCCTCAAAGAAGATTGTTTTCAGTGGCTCCCGACGTGCGGCACAGAGGCACATGTGCTCTCCAGACTCAGGCCGAAGAGGAAAAGAATTCAGTTTTCTCAGTGAGCCATCCCCAGAGTAAGAGGCAACACTTACATAGATAATGGAGAGAACGCCGTTATAGTTTTTGGTTGAAACGTTGAGGATGACCTTTAGCTGCGAGACCAGCACTTGGAAGGCAGCAGCTGTCGTGAATCCGCCGACCAGAGGGTCCGCCAAGTACCTCACTATGAATCCAGCCTGCAAGGCTCCAAATACCAACTAGAAGGAGAAGGACGGAAAAATCAAATGTTTGCCTGGGAGAAGCACCAACTCTCTTGAACTATTAATGAATTTAACTCAACACCAATTAAAACTCTGGTAGCCTGCCAATGACACAAAAATACTTGGAGGAAAGACATCTGAATTTCTTAATGTCTTCTTGCTCCCCTCCACCACTCTCAAATTAAAAAACCAGGCATAATAACAACCTTGAAATATTTCTAGATACATAATAAGAAAAGCAAAAATCATGTAGCTTATTTCTGTGACTTGAAGGTCCCACAGCTCCGCTCACCGGAACACTGTTTTCTCCTCTGTGAGTTCTGTGCACTTCCCTTCCCTCATCCTCATTTGAATCACACCAGTTCTTCTGCTTTTTTTTTTTTTGTCTCTGATTTTGAGACTAAGCGAGCCTTAATAAGTAGGGTCTTGCTGACGAGTTTAGCATCTGACCTAAAACAATGTAATTTGGAAAATAATTTGGGGTGTCCAGTAAATGGCTTTGTTTCGCTTTTCAATGAATCTTTAAGTCCATATGCTTTGCAGTTAGTTATTTCAAATAAAAATCATGCCAATCTGTATTTTACTTAAAATCCCATTACCTGTATGATTCCAACCAAAAAAGTGAGGGTGCTCGCGATCAATACTCTTGCTGCATCTCTGGTCGCGAAGTCGATCGTGGTAGTATTTGACGCGGTTCCGTTACTGCTGGATATGAGAAAGTGTTCATCGGGGGCCAGGCTCAGAACAAGAGATCCCACCATTAGACTGACCACTGGGAAAGGCCCTGGGGAAAAAAGTCTTTATCAATTAATAATTATTAATAGCAAATGCTTAGGCTCGACATGTCTACATAGGCTTAGAAAGAAATGTGAAATAATTAGCTATGATTGGGACAATACTGTCTGTTCACGAAAGAAGCTAAAATGCAGGTATTTCAAGGGATTCATGACCCAGAAGTGAGGGAGAGAGACATGTAGGCAGGTAATCATAATGAGGCATTCAGGATGCCTGGTAAATACACAGGAAGGGTGTCTAGCCTGCATTTGTGTGTATGGGATGGGGCTGGGGCAGGCAGCGGGGGGTAGTTGCCAGGAAAGGTTTCCTGGTGGGGGAGGCAGGAGGTGGCATACAGGCTGAGTTCTTCCTTGTTTTGTCTCATAATTCCATATAAGCTCATTTCCTAGAGCATCCAATGTCCTCATCTCTGTAAGGGTAAGTATCTTGATCAATAAATATCATATGGTCTAAATTAAGGTAAAGAAACAGCAAAAGGAATGTTGAGTTTCTCTTTTTCTCTTTCCAAAGCAAAGGATTTTTTTCATATCAAATGCCACTCTGTAAGAGTCTATATTTTCTAGCCACTACTCTATTCACTACTTATATTTCTATCCATGAAAATGATGATCCTATCCTTTGACCATGAAAGGCTTTGACAGTTCGGAGAACTCAGGACCAAAATCCAGTGACCTGGAGTGTCTAAATGTGCAGATTATCAAAGAGGGAAATCAGCCTCTATGTGAGGAACACCTTGTCAAACAAGTGATGCTAATTGATTCTCCAGGTGAGGGAGTTCTTTCAGTCAAGAACCTTCTCCTGATCTCTTTTCACAGACAAGGGAATATGCCACATACTGGAAGAAATACAACTAAGGAAAGGATCCAAGTGGAGGGTATAGTAAATGGTTATCTTTGTTTGAAGAGGATTGTCCAGGTAGACATGTCTAGCCAGCAGATGGGAGTAGGCGCAAAATTATGTCACGCATAAATGTCAAAGTCACGAAATAGCATTAAACATTCATTTACTAGAACATCCCAGGAAAAGAGAATTTAAATTTCAGGAACGGGAAGAAATAAACCTATTTTGAGCCATACCAAGATGGAAAGCCAAGCTTAGTTTCTAAATTGTTCTGTCATGATTTTGCCAGTGCTCCAATATTAGTCACTTAAGATAAGTACACTTTTTAATGAAATAATGAATATGTATTTGATGAATGTAATTTAGTAAATGCTAAATTAATCTAGGAAAACAGCAGGTTTAAAGACCTCTTTAAGATTTTTCTTTCCTGTGTCACTTTTTTCTTTCAGAAGAGAACACTTTCTAGATATAGTCAAATGTATTACATTTTTAAAAAAGTAAAGCATTTTAGAATCTGAAGGTAGACTATAATTTTAACAATCTTCCCATTTTCTCCTCTTCATAAAAAAAGAGTTAAGTATAAGGCTAACTAAAGGCATAGTCTTTCTTCTTGAAAGCTAAGAAGAACCACTGCGTCATCGAATAGGAAAAGCAGACAAAGCCCTGAAAGGCACATAACAAATACACAAAACACAGCTAAAACACGCTGAACGTCAATAAATACAATTGGTAGCATATCCTTATAATTACCAACTGAGATGTGTCTCGATGTTCCAAAGATAAAGTATGTCAGAATAGGGAAAAAAGCAGAGTAGAGACCATATCCAACAGGAACTGCCGCTAGTAGAGCGTACGCCATGCCTGGAAGTACATCAGAACAATTAAATTCACAGAAGAAGTTATGGTATATTTCTGCTGTGCAAAGAAAGGCTTTGTCATAGATGTCCCCAATTTGCAGCTTGTCCAGAGTGGTCTCTTTATTCTGTCTACAGACTGTGGCTGTGCTAGGAGGCAGAACATGAACCGAATCAGCTGCGATGATGATTGCTTGACCCGCATCTCCTGTCAAATGGATCGACTCAGCTTTTCAGTAATCAAATCACCCACCGATCTGATGAAGGGAAAAAATAAGTCAGTTGTTGATAAAAAACTTTAACAATTCAGTCCAAAGGCTCCGTGGTTTGCACGTGGATGGTTTCTTCTGAATTGCGTGCCTCTGTGCTCCGAGGGGCCCAGGCATCGCCACCTGCCCTTGCCCCTTTCTTGTGAAGGAAGGTAAGTTTGATCCAAACAAAGTAAAAAACATGACAACTGTACGTAGCAGCGGCAAGACAACTCCACTAGCTCTCTGCCAGGGGATGGACTCTCCCCTAGGCTACCCCAAGAAGCTTCTGGGCGCATGCACGTCTCTCTGTAAGCAGAAGTCTCACCTTTCTGGGAGCATGGGGGCCGGGAGATGATGATGACACGTTTTCCTCTTTGGTTGAACACTTCTTAGGGAGCCAGCACATCTTACTCCACATCACCTCCCCACATTTCACTCATCAGAGTGAGAGAAAAACCAAGCCCTTTGATCCTTGGGACATTTATAAAATTACATTTGTAACAGTTAAAAAAAAAAAGGCAATGACCTAAATATCCTGGCTCGCAGGTGCCCTAAATTATTTACTGAATGAAGTCTCCAAACAGGGAAGTGGTTCACTAAATTATACTGCATACACTATAATTACCTGTAATTCTATGACACATGAATTAAAATATAGAAATACATTTACTAAATGGAAATCTGTGAAGTACAATGAAAAAGTGAGGAAAACAGTATTAAAAATCGTGGTAAGTACACATGCTCCCATATTTGTGAACGTAAACATGTGTCTTGTATGCATTTAAAAACTTCAGGAAGATTTTCAATATAATACGAAGTAATTCTATGCTATAATTTAATAAACACCCATGTAGCCACTGTCTGGCAAGAATTACATTATTGCCAGTATGGCCGAAACTCCATATACTCTCCTTCAATGACACCCTCTTTCCTCCCTCGCCTCCTCAGGAGGCAAACACTATCCCAGACTCGTGCTTATCATCCTCAGATATTTCTTTACACTTTTTTGTAGATATGCATTTATGTATCCAGTAGGATATTTACTTAGATATTCATGGGCATCTAGGTGGTACGGTCAAAGGAGACTTTCAGTTTGTAGAGGAGGATATATTGTCTAGTTTATTCCAATGAGCATTCATTCTTTCATGATTGATTAAGTACCTACCATGTGCCAGGTACCATTCTAGGTTTGGGGAAATATGGTGGACAAAACTAAATCTCCACCCTTGCAGAGTCTGCATTGTAGAGAAATCTGCATTATCGGTGTTATTATTTTAATATATAAATTACAACAAGGATTTGCAAAAATCAGCTGTTCTAAGAACATGCAATAGAAAGGTGACTCCACAAAAGGAAGATAAGAAAAGGAGGCGCAGAAGAAAATACCGCATGATTTCACTTATTTGTGGAATCTAAAACAAAACACAACAAACAAAAAAATAGACTTATAGAAACTGACAACAGACTTAGTTACCACGGGGTGGTGGTGAAGTAGGTGAATGGGATAAAGAGATACAAACTTCTAATTATAAAATAAATTAGTCACAGGGAATGGAAGTACGACCTAGAGAATAAAACCAATAATATTGTAATATCTTGGTATGGTACCTACACTTACCTGTGGCAAGCATCTACTAATGTATATAATTACTGAGTCACTATGCTGTACATCTGAAACCATTGTAATATTGTATGTAAACTATATTCCAATTAAAAACAACAAAAAAAGGAGGAGCAGGGAATGAAAACAACCTCATGTAGTTTTTTCACATCCTTCTCAAACTTCTACTTCCCTAAACAGGGCTCTGCAGTTCCCTGGAAAATGGGAACTTTTCAATACTCCAAAAGTGTCCCCCCTAGGGACAACTGCTACTCAAACACACTGTCATCATCTTTGTTATAAAGGAACTTGGCTCAATGAGTCTGCAAGTACACAACTGGTGAAGAATCTAAGCCTTTCGTTTAAGCTAGGGCGTCTGGCCTGGTGCCCCTCATGTGTAGGGTGGTGGCATATATTGATCGAGAGGGTGCTGGCAAACATTCGGAAGCATGTAGAAGACAAAAGTTGAAAGTGGAGAGCAAACTGCCCCTTCGCTAGGAATAAAGATGGCACTAAAAAAGACGCATTGGTCTTTTGCTGTCTGAGGGAGAATTTTTTTCTTTATAACAAAAATCAAAAAGATTCCCTTATCCTTAGTAAAAACTGGCTTCTCTGTAATTTGAGTCTGACGTCTCCGAGGAGTCCTCATCCCCAGCCTTCAGCCGCCCAGCCAGCGGTCACATCCCGAGCCTTCCTCTCTCCAACTACAGCCTCCTGGCCTTGCAGCTCACCTCCTCCAGAACCCTTACTGAGACCTCCATCCTCATGAAGTTCCTGATCCACTGAGTGGTCCGGTCTCTCCCTGGCCGTGGAGCGCCCCCTGTCACCGTCTTCACTCGCCTCCTTGTCTATGGATTTCTGCAAATGCTCCAAATTCCCTTGCTTCACCCTCTTGCCTCTCTCTCAGGCAAAACCCCAATCTGGCAGAAGCCGAACATGCACCTTTTCCACAACGCGATTTCGAGCAGCTAGATAAGTTGGACTAGAGACATCTGCACTGGGACAACCAGTTTCACGCCAAATTCATGATCACGTGCCCCACACAAACCCCAGGACCGCCTGGCCATCAGCTACATTTCCTCAGGAAATGTGCTTTTTCCATACAGCTACTCAAACCTCCCCTACTTTGTTTCAACCACCCACCCCCTCTTCTCACACAGACCCCTTCAGAGATGCATCTGAGACTTCATTCAAAACATAGGACCCTCAAGAGTTGCTCCCAGTTTGCCTTCCACCAAAATCTCTCTACATGTGGACCATTCTGTCTGGACTTCTCCCTTTGACTACAGAGATTTCCCTCCTTCAAGGAGCGACCACCCCCCACGCATCCTTGAGTCCATCCTCCCCTGCCCCTTCTTGCCACTTTTAGTTGTTTCTCCTCTACCTCTGGGACCGCAGGTCTTTCCCCTTGGTCATTATCACCAGCTCCCAGATATGTCCTAGTATTTCCTGTTTTAAGGAAAAATAAATCCCCCCTCCCTTCCCTTCAGCCCTCATCCTCCTCCAAGTACAGCCAGGTCTCTCCTCTGCTTCACAGCAAACCTTCTGAAGAACACTATCTGTGTTTCCTCCTCACACTCTACCCTCAAGAGTATTCAACATCTCGGTCCCTCTATCCTTTTTTAAAAACACCTTCTCTTTTGTCTTCTGAATCCATGTCCTCCAGTGGTTTTCTTTTTCTCCAGGCCCCTGAGCCCACCCTCCTGGCCTCTGTTGTGGCACCGCCCACCGCCCCCACCCAGTCTTCCCGACTCTAAGTCCCCCAGCCTGTCCTCCCATCTGTCCTTTCTCCCTGGGTAGTCTCAGGCATTCCCACTCTTTTAAATACCACCTCTAGAGAGATGCTTTCCTGGTTTTTAGGTCTAGCCCAGACCTCTCTGGGGCCCTTCATCTGCCCGACTCCATACTTGGCATCTCTGCCGAGAGGTCTCACATGCATCTCCAACTCAGCATGTCCCAAAGGAAACTCTTAATTCTCCATCCCAAACCTGCTCCTCGCCAGTCTTTGCCATTTTAATAAAGGACATAATCATCTCTCCAGTTGACTGAGTCAACAGTCTTGGAGCCATCTGTGATTTCCATCTATACCCTTGATCCAGCAGGGGGGCAGGTACGGACAGAGCGGGTGGCGGTGAGTCTTCTCGCTCCCAAGCATATTGCAGATCTGTGCGGCCCTCTCCATCTCTTACTCCACTGGTTCGAGCTGGCACACCTGCCCGCAGGGCTGGAACGAGGGTGAGGAAAGCGAGGCGCACAGGACACAGTATTATTTGAGGAGGCCCCTGGGACGGAGTGCCTCGCCTGCCTCGCCCAAATCCCGGCCCTGCCTCGCCTTATCTCATTCTGCGCACCCACCCTCCCCTCTCTGCACTCCACCCCCACCAGAATTCCTCCTCTTCTGCTCTCGAAGATACTGAACTCTTTTTTGGCCTCAGGGCCTTTGCACCTTTGGTACACTTCCCTTTCTGTTCATTACATCAGGTCTCCTTCTCATCCTGTGGTGTCTGCTTAGATTTCTCTTCTTCAGTAAATTTCACCTTTCCTGACCATTCTGTCTAAAATAAATACTCCCTACTCAAATTAATCCCTATGACAGCATATTTATCTACCACAATGAATAGCACAATCTGTAACTATTTTTCTATTTATCTATCTCTTTCATTCCTCTGTCAACCAATTGAAACGAGCTCCATGGGGTCACTACCTGTGCCTGTCAATAAACCACTGAATTTCTGTGGCTTAACACCTGGCATACAGAGTTGTCTAGAAATATTAAGAGAATGAATGATAATGAATGATGAATGAATGCATGAATGAACCTGGTTTACCTCCCTGAGATTCACCTTACAAAGATAATTTTACAGAGATAATGTTTCTGGAACACATATTGCTCATAAAGTAGGAACTGCACTGTGTATAAATTAAGATCTTAGAATTAGACTCTCAGGTAAAATCTCAGCTCTACACCTACCAGCTTCATGACCTTGGGTAAGGTTTAGTGATTTCTCACCTGGAGAAGAGGAGTTAATAATAGTGTTGTGAGGATGAAATAAGACAGCTGACCAACACTCCTAGCATAGTTTCTGATAGCCAATAAACAAATATAAATTTAAAATGAATTTTTATAAGCTCCTTATCTCTGAAAACTTGGGACACACAGAGCTTGAAATACAATTTTTCACATATGAAGATGATTCATTATCAGGAGTGCAATCAGCCCTCTTCACTAAGTGTGGACCGGACCGGCTAGGTAGTTTTGGTCTCTGTTCTAGGCACTGGCTAAACAAACATGCATTGTCCCCTAGGAGTCACGTGCTTTGCTACATCGCAGCTATTAGAGTCCACCGTGCACTCGGGCACTTGGCATCATTTAACCTACGAATCGCACGGCCCCGTCTGACTCTCCCACCCACCTCTGTGAGTGAAAGCATGGTTGATCAGGCTGAGATTCCGCCCTGGGCTCACAGAGCATCTTCCTCTGCGGGCAGCTACCTGGCCAGATCTGAGTAGTTCTGAGAGCTCTTCAGGCAAATTTTGGCTCATGACATTGCTCAGCAATTATTACTAACTTCTGAATTAGTCCGTGTTCAAGCTGTCTTTCTACACATACTCCTGCCCCCACCTGCTTCCCATCACTTGGCAAACTCAGATTTAACCTTCAGGGAAATTAGCTCTGACAACTCGCCCTCCAGGAAGCCATTCCCAACCCGCTAAGGCTGGGTGGAATGCCCCCGTGTGCACTCCCTTCCCAGGCGATGTTACCCCTGCCTCCACCCTTGCAAAGAATCGTTAATGTCCCTCCCACTGAGCTATGAGCTCCTTGAAAGCAGGTAGTCCATCTTATTTATGTCAGCATACCCAGTCCCTGGCACATACTAGATGCTCCCTAAAATTACAATAAATAAATGAGATTTCTGTTTTCAAGCTCCAGGGGCTTTGTAAAGTTGGGAGGGAGGCGGAAGCAACATGGTCGGGGCAAGAGGCAGAGGAGATCACCCGTACTGCCATTTACCAACTATGTCACATTTGCTAGGTACTGTTTGAAATATGGAATAAAGCCAGCTAAAAATAAATTAATGAGCACCTATGTTGGGACATTTTACCAAAGATTAAAATAAGGGGATGGATAAAAAGGTGGGAGAGGGGAACAGAAAAAAACACTAATGTGTATGGTGTGGGGGATCCAGGGGAAAACAGTGCAGCACAGAGAAGGCAAACAGTGCATCTGTGGCATCTTCCTACACCGATGGACAGTGACTGCATTGGCGTATGGGTGTGGACTTGATAATATTGGTAAATGTAGTAACCACATTGTTTTTTCATGTGAAACCTTCATAAGAGTGTATATCAATAATACCTTAATAAAAAAATAGCAAAAAAAAAAAACCCCACTAATGTGTAGTCCAGGCCAAAATATTCCCATCCCTTTCCCTTAAAAGCCACTTTCAAAATGCAGGTCTAGACCCATGTATGAGATGTAAAATAATTTAACGGGCTGTAATCCTCATTTTAAAAATACAAGCAGTGTAGAATAGGACAGACTAGAAAGTAGCAGAGTGCATCCCTGGTCATGGGGGAAATATTATTTCACAAAACCCGAGCTAGGTGTGTACAGAACATGATGTAACAAATAGTTCTTATTGTGACTTGTGGACAACAAAAGTTGGAAAGCACCTGCTTAGGTGCTAGGACTCCAGTCGGAGCCATGCAGCTATAGAAGCAGCAGGGGTTCCCAGGAAGAGCACTCTGAGGAAGGATTAAAGAGCCAGTCTCTCCAGTAAGGGGTTCCAGAGGGAAGGTGAAGGCCCTGAAGGGGGAGCAAGCATTTGGCATAGACCCAGGGGAGCCAGGGGGCCGTCGGGAACCCCTGCTGGAGACTGTGACTGTCAATCACTTGGGAGCCCACCCACCACCGTCTTACCTTGCAGCGTACCCACCAGCCCGGTACTAACTCCCGAAATGATGTCACTAAGCAGCCACTCCTTGACTCGGTATTTGGGGAGCCAGTCAAAGATGGGCAGGAGAGTCTTCAGCACACCAAAGACTTTCTTTCTTGAACAACTGTCAAGAGACAAGAAAAGGCGTTTCTGATCCAATCTGCCACAACCAGTGGGGGATCACCAAGTTTGGAACTGAAGGCTGCTGATGCTTGCAGTCATTTAGAGACAGAACGAGAATTTCATGGAAAATACTAACACTGATGTGCTGACCACGCTTTTGCCAAGAGCTCTATCTGGCCTTTTAAATGCACTGTATTAGAAAACACAGGATTAAGTGTTCCCTCCCCTCTCCCACCTTTTTAATCCTCTGAGAAAATATCCCTACACAAGGACCCATTTTCTGGTCCAGCCACAGATTGATCAATGTGGAGTCTCTAAATGGAGATTAATCTTCAGACTTCTAACCCAGGCGCCTTCTTCTACTTCTTCACTTTTTCTTTAAAGAAAAATAAACACATTCTGTATATTTTGGCAGTACAAGCTTGGAGTCACTTTGTACAAAAATCTTAACATGAGGAATGCATACCTTGCTATTATGTGTTTTTTTAATTCAACAGCCTACATGGATAAAAGTAAAAACCAGTATTAACAGCAGGTGGACATTATTTGATTCTTGAGTGAAATAAAAATTTTTAATTATGTTTATGAGACAACTGGAAATTTTACGTTGACTCAATGTTTGATATTAAGGAATTATTTTACTTTTTTAAGCGTGAATTTTGGCTACATTTTTAAAAAAGAGTCCCTAGAGATATATACTGAGCTATATACTGACAAAAAGGAACATACAGGATTTACTTCAAGAAAACAGTGGGGGGGGGGGGGGACAAGTTGGTGGTGTGAAATGAAAGACCAACTTTGAGTTGGTCATGTTGAAGCTGGGTGACGGGTAACAACACGGAGAGGGGGTTCATTATACCCATACCATGTCTGCTTTTGTACATATTTGAAATGTTCTATGACAAAAGGAGTTTTAAAAGAAAGGAAACCTGGCGGCAGTTGGCGGTTCCCCAGTTCCTTTTGCTGTGCTCCCGCGTTTGGAGACCGAGGGGGTCTCTACCTGCGCGGCCTGTGGAGACCGCGCGCTCTCCCCGGTTCTAGCGTCCATTCCGGGCGGCTGAGCGGCATCCTGCCTGGACGGGCTCGGGCATTCGGGGACTGCAGGTCAGGTGCTGAGTTTACCCATCATCTCCTTCCATTCGAGCCCCTTCCTTCCCCACTCCCCTCACTTGACCTGCACAAAAAGGCCGTAGGGACCCGCTGTCCCCCACGGCGCGCTCCAGGTGTCCCCAGGAGAGGCAGAGGAGAGACGGGGCGCCCGGAGCACGCTCTCCCCGGGAGGCGCTTCGAGCTAGCGTCCGTGCGGGCCCAGACGCCCGAGCCACCCTCCGCCCGGGCAGGACAGCGCTGAGGTGCCTCATGTGGGCACAGCCGCGGCGGCCCGCGCCCGCCGCCCGGCTCCCCGCGCCTGGCCCGCCCGCCACGCAGCTACCTGCAGCCCCGGGCCAGGCTCTCCCGCAGCGTCTTGCGCTCCTGCAGGCGGCGCTCATACTGCTGCTGGAAGGCGAGCTCGCTGTACACCGGCCGCGACACCACGTAGCTGCCGCTGTACTCGGGGAGCGGCGGCGGCTCCGACCTGCTGCCCGGCGCTGCCATGACCTGGGGGCGGAGGACGACCAGGAGGGAGGCTATGCGGCGAGGGAGACGGGAGATGAAGACGAAGCGGCCGGAGGAGGCGGCCGCCCGGGAGGGGCGCCGCGGCACCACCTGCTGCCGCAGATCCCGCCGAGGCTGCTGCGAGCGGCAGCTGAGGACGTGCGGCCCCGGCGCCTGCACCTGCCGCGCGGCGCTCTGGACCCGGAGGGAGGGAGCCCCAGCTGGGGGCTCCCGGAGCTCCACCCAGTGCCTCCGGCTGGCCGCCAGGGCGCTGTCGGCGTCCTGAGCCCGCCCAAACCCGGGCGTGGGACCCTCGGGCCACGCTCCGCCGGCGCCCAGGGCGCGTGAACAGCAGGCACATTCCAGCCGCCTGGCGCAGCCCTCCTGGGGCCACAGGTTTGAGCAGGCGGAGCAGATCTTGTCCCTGGGCCTGCTGACCTGAGTTTCCTTCTCGCTCTCAGCTTCTCAGGAAGAAGGCTGCACTGCCCCCTGCCCGCCCGCCCCACGCCCCACGCCCCACGCTGGTCCCATCCCTCGCCAGCGAGGCCGCCCGGGGGTGAGGCCGGGCAGGGTGCGTACGCGGCATCCTCCGCGGCGATCTCACCTGTCTCCGCTCGAGCCCCTCCCGGAAAGCCGTCGGGACAGCAGTTCCGCGGCCTTTATAACGCTCGCAGAAGGCTGTGAGTCGTTTTATTTATGGAACAACAGAGACACCTTAGTAGACGAGAAGGACACACTGGCAGCGGGTTTTCCCCACCTATCCTACCGGGAAAGAATCCCTCCCGTATCTTTCCCCTTCCCGAAGCGGGAAGGCCTAGAATCTTACCGGTTGTCACGCAGGGGCCACCCGGATCCTCGGTCACCCCCAATTACTAACTAGGGCTGCGAGTCAGGCGGGGGACAAGGCCCCTGGGGAGCTTGATGCACGAGAGCAGCCAGGCTGGAGGAAGAGGTTGGCGGATTGCTGGGAGAGCTGACCTTGACTCCCAAATTGCATCAGGGAGCTCCACAGCCTGGCATACAACTCTCATGCCAGGTGGGGAGGGGGAAGGAGCAGTGGCCAGTGTTTTTTTTTTAATAAGGCAATGGATTTCTAGAAAGTGTTAATTTAGAAGTGGCTACTGAGTGGAGTGGTGGTTGTAGAGTTCATAATATATTCATGAATTTTAGATACATATTCTCTGCACGCACCCCTTGTGTGCGTGTATGTGTTGGTGTGTGTGTTATATTTCACAATCACAACCAAGTGTCCCGGTGGCCGCTTTTCTTACTTGACTGACTCTGGGTCTTTCTATCTCCTCTGTCATCCGCCCAGACAATCAAGGAGATCGTAAGCCGGGCTGGACGAGAATCCAGACAAGAAGAGAGTGAGGGGGAGCCGGATCTTTCCTACCTCATCAGGATTTTATCATCTGCTGGGATGGATCTTGCTAAAACTGACCAGTGCTGGTGAAGATAAGGGCAGGGAGAGTTTGGTAAATGGGAAGATTTCAGCCTGACCATCGTTGTTCTGGGGTAAATGCAGAAGAATCTCCAACATATGACCTTCTTTATGGACACCAGCCTCCAGTTGCCCACCCAGCTGGAAAATACAGGCCATGACCATTCTGTAAGTCCTGGAAACAGAACTGCTCTCAGGAGTAAGTGTTTAAAAAAAAAAAAAAGTATAAACCCTAGTGTAAATTTCCTGAGATTATATTCAACACAGTGTGAGCATGCATATTTTTCTGAGGAATGAATGAGTCAACAGCTTTCAACAGAGCTTCAGAAACTTACTTGACCTGAATAAGGTTAAGAACCATTGAATAAGAAACCTAAAAAGCAAGCAAACAAACAAACAAACAAAAAAACCCCGTCAAGGTCATGTACTTTAGAATTCTTATCTACCTGCAGAGGAAATTCTGTTTATATATGCCAGTGGTTCTTAACTAAGACTATTTTGCTTTCCAGGGGACATCTGACAATATCTAGAGACATTTTTGGTTGTCACACCTTTTGGGGATGCTACTGAGACCTAGTAGCTAGAAGCCAGGGATGCTTCTAAACACCTACAATGGAGTGTGCAGTCCCCTAAGGTTCTGTGTTATTCACAATGTACATTTATTAATAAATGGCTGGGTGTACTAAATACATGCAGCTTTCCAATATATATATTGTGTACATCCCTTTTCTATAAGTAGCATATTATTGTTGGATGTGTGACTACACTGAAACAGAGGCAAGTATTTGTTTGAAAGCAGATTCTGAATGTATGCACTTGATATACCATCAAGCATGGGTTCAAGGTCCAGTTAAAACACTATCTGTTGAAGGAACATTCCTTGATGCTGTCAATCCCTTTTCTGGAATCTCTTGGCACCTTATCTGATCCTCTCTAAAGATGCTTCTAACTATCTACTCTAGTATCATTATTTTATTCACATAGAGGTATTATCTCCCTCACTAAACAAAAACATCTGAAAGGCAAATGCTAAGCCTCCCTCCAACTGTAGTCCTCTTCTATGCTTCATTTTCTAAACAGATATATCTATAGCCCACATTTTTAGTTGCATGAAACACCTTTTTCCATCCCTTCACTTTTAGTCTGTGTATGTCTTTGGGTTTGAAGTGAGTCTCTTGTAGGCAGCATATAGTTGGGTCTTGTTTTTTTATCCATTCAGTGACTCTACATCTTTTGATTGGTGCATTCAGACCATTTACATTTAGGGTGATTATCAATAGATATGCACTTATTACCACACAGGCTTTAGATTTGTGGTTATCAAAGGTTCAAGGGTAACTTCCTTACTATCCAAGAGTCTAACTTAACTCACTTAGTATGCTATTACAAACACAATATAAAGGTTCTTTTTTTTTCTTCTCCCTTTTTCTTCCTCCTCCATTCTTTATATATTAGGTATCATATTCTGTACTCTTTGTCTGTTCCTTTTTATTACCTCTGGTGACAGCTATTAAACCATAGGAACACCTCCATCTATAGCAGTCCCTCCAAAATACACTGTAAAGATGGTTTGTGGGAGGTAAATTCTCTCAGCTTTTGCTTATTTGGAAATTGTTTAAACCCTCCTTCAAATTTAAATGATAATCTTAGCAGATAGAGTATTCTTGGTGTGAGGCTCTTCTGCTTCATTGCATTAAATACATCATGCCACTTCCTTCTGGCCTGTAAGGTTTCTGCTGAGAAGTCTGATGATAGCCTGATGGGTTTTCCTTTGTAGGTGATCTTATTTCTCTCTCTGGCTGCTCTTAATAGTCTGTCCTTATCCTTGATCTTTGCCATTTTAATTATTATACGTCTTGGTGTTGTCTTCCTTGGGTCCCTTGGGTTGAGAGATCTGTGCATCTCCATGGCCTGAGAGACCAACTCTTTCCCCAGATTGGGGAAGTTTTCAGCAATTACCTCCTCAAAGACACTTTCTTTCTCTTTTTCTCTCTCTTCTTCTTCTGGTACCCCTATAATATGAATATTGTTCTGTTTGGATTGGTCACACAGTTCTCTCAGTATTCTCTCATTCTTAGAGGTCCTTTTTTCTCTCTGTGCCTCAGCTTCTTTGTATTCCTCTTCCCTAATTTCTATTTTATTTATCGTCTCCTCCACAGTATCTAATCTGCTTTTAATACCCTCCATTGTGTTCTTCAACGATTGGATCTCTGTCCTAAATTTGTTCCTGAGTTATTGAATGTTTTTCTGTGCCTCCATGAGCATGTTAATGATTTTTATTTTGAAATCTCTTTCAGGAAGATTCATGAGGTTGATTTCATTTGAATCTTTCTCAGGTGTATTCATAATTTTGCTTTGAACCAGGTTCCTTTGACATTTCATAATTTGTCTGTGGTGCCCTCTAGTGCCCAGAAGCTCTACTCTCTGGAGCTGCTCTGCCCCTGGAGCAATGTTTGGGGTCTCAGGGGAGCAGTATTGTTGCCAGGAGAGAGGAAGAAACAGCTGTTTCCTGCTTCCCAGCTGCTATGCCTATCTCCACTGCCAGAGCCAGTGGGCTGAACACACAGGTTCAAGCCTCTATGCTTTGTGTTTGTAGCTGCCGTAGGCGGGGCTTCCCTCTGGCTGGCCTGACACCAGGGCAGGGGTTGCTGGTTTGCGAGCCTGAGCCAGGTGCAGGCTAGCCGGGAGGAAGACACAGCAGGCTGTGTATCATGGTGGGGGGCCTTGGAGCTGTGTAGCCAGCCAGAGGCATGTAGCGCCTGAAGATTGTTTAAGCTCCCAACCTGCTGTGCAGAGCGCACCTGGACAATTTTGTCTACCTGTCCTTTCTCCTGAGCAGTAAGCTCTGTGCAATCCTTGCCCTTTAGCAGCCCTCTAGCTTTTAGGAAGTCTCTCTGACTGTGCACCCAGATCAGCCGGATATGAATCCCTGTTTTCCACAAGCAGCTGGAATCTTCGTCTCTCCAGGTATTCCACCTGTCTTAGCTTTCCAACCCCACTAAATCATCAGAGCACCATGCAATGTAGGTTCGTGCTCCCAGAGCAGATCTCCAGGGCTAGGTGTTCAGCAGTCCCAGGCCTCCACTCCCTCCCCACTCTGTTTCTCTTCCTCCTGCCAGTGAGCTGGGGTGGGGGAAGGGTTTGGGCCCCGCTGGGTCACGGCTTTGGTATGTTACCCTGTTCAGTGAGATCTGCTCTTTTCTCCAGGTGTATGCAGTCTGGTGCAGCCTTCTTTCCTGTTGCTCTTTCAGGATTAGTTGTATTAATTATATTTTTGTATTATATGTGGTTTTAGGAGGAGGTCTCTGTCTCACCCCTCATGCCACCATCTTTAATCCAATCTGTCCCTAGCCCACATTTTTTTTTAACAATTTATTTTCGTATCATTAACCTACAATTACATTAGCAATATTATGGTTATTAAACTACTCCCTTCATCAGGTCCCCCCCACCAACCCTATTACAGTCACTGTCCATCAGCGTAGTGAGATGAGAATCACTACTTGTCTTCTCTGAGTTGTACAGCCCTCCCCGTGTCCCCTCACCTTACGTCTGCTAATTGTAATGCCCCTTTTACCCTCTTATCCCTCCTTTCCCAGTCCCTTTCCCTTTGGTAACTATTAGTCCGTTCTTGGGTTCTGTGAGTCTGCTGCTGTTTTGTCCCTTCAGTTTTTTTCTTTGTTCTTATACTCCACATATGAGTGAAATCATTTGATACTTGTCTTTTTCGGCTTGGCTTATTTCACTGAGCATAATACCCTCCAGCTCCATCCATGTTGTTGCAAATGGTAGGATTTGTGTTCTTCTTATGGCTGAATAATATTCCATTGTGTATATGTACCACATCTTCTTTATCCATTCATCTACTGATGGACACTTAGGTTGCTTCCATTTCTTGCCTAGCCCACATTTTTAAAGACAACTAAAAATTAGGTTACGTATTGGTCTACAATTTTTTTTTTAATTATGGCTATGTCATGGGTATCTTTCAGATGAGTATATATGGATTTTTAATTTTGTCCCTGGCTGCCTAGCATTCCGTAGTATCATACACTCATACACTTAACTCCACAACAACTCACATAGATGACTGACAATTCTTTATCAAGTTAATTTGGAGGCAGTCTGTGCAAATACAAATAATATCACATTCTATTCTGATAGGCATTTCTGTTCCCTGTTACTTCCTGTTTTGAATACTTTTAGTCTGTCTGGTTCCATAAACTCTATGGACCACTTTGTATCAGAAGTTGGTGCTGTTTGGAGGTGGTGGTAGTGATTCAACAGAACAAGGAGTTAGTGTGGAGGTGTTTGGAAGAACAGAGGAGAAAACAGACTATCAAATAACACCTGGGGGCAAAGGTATAACTTTCCTTGAGGAATAGACAGAATTCTTTGAACTGCATCTCTTTCTATATAAGAATTTGGTTTAATAATCACCTCACCATAATAAGCCCCAATTTATCTAGATGAAGAAATTGCTTTCTTATGTTAAATGCCTTTTCTACAGAAGAAATAAATGGTGCATAGACAGAATGGCATTTCCTTTGCAGATTTCTGCAGAGGAGTATACAACTGCTTTTCTTATAGGTCTGAATTTGGCTGTCTTTTAAAAATAGAGAAGAGTAGGACATGATAACAGCTTGCTCTCTCCACCCAATTTACTTGTTATTTTAAACACTTCACATTACTCATTTAGGTTTTACAAATCAGGCTCCACCTGTTTCACATAGAGGTGAGTGGTTCTTATTCATCAGATTTAATCATTTCCAGGACTTCTTTCCAAAGAGATAGCTGTGTCACTCCAAAATAAATATCAGACAATATTATTGTTACCTTCCAGTACTTACATAGCAGTTAATGTTGACATAAAATGCATTTTCCTATTTATCATTTAGGTATTAAAAGTGCAAGGCAAACTCCACTATTAGATCTACACACTCCATTTATTCAATCAAGTATTTCTTAAAAAGGTATCAGTACAATGGAATATTATTCAGCCATAAGAAGAAAACAAATCCTACCATTTGCAACAACATGGAGCTAGAGGGTATTATGCTCAGTGAAATAAGCCAGGCAGAGAAAGACAAGTATCAGATGATTTCACTCATCTGTGGAGTATAAGAACAAAGAATAAAACTGAAGGAACAAAACAGCAGCAGACTCACAGAACCCAAGAATGGACTAATAGTTACCAAAGGGAAAGGGACTGGGGAGGATGGGTGAGAAGGGAGGGACAGGAGGAAAAAGGGGCATTATGATTAGCAGATGTAATGTTGGGGGGGCACGGGGAGGGCTGTACAACTCAGAGAAGACAAGTAGTGACTCTATAGGATCTCACTACGCTGATGGACAGTGACTGTAATGGGGTTGGTGGGGGGGACCTGATGAAGGGGGTAGTTTAATCACCATAATATTGCACGTGTAATTGTAGATTAATGATACCAAAATAAATTTTTAAAAAAGGTATCAGTGCTGGCCATGGACACAATGATAAACAAAAGAAGCAGGGACTCTGGTCTCATATCTGTGGGTGCAGCAGACATTCATCAAATGTTCACAAAATGTACACTCATTTCAGTGATTCTAAAATGCACATTTTCCACATTTCATCAGGACTCATAATTGATGGTGTGCTATATAGTTCAACTGGCAGTATTTATTTTCTTAGTGGTTCACAAAATAATTGTGAGTTTTACAATTAGTGGTATACTCGAATTGATGAAATATGAACATATATGTGTATATGTGTGTGTATACACACACACGCACACACACACACACATACACACACACACACACACACACACTGTAAGTGTATCTATCCTTTTCAGTGACTATGTGTTATCAGGATGATTTGAGTCCCGTGTTGATGTAAACGGAGAGCAGTCAGTCTTGTTACCTTTTTCTGTCTAGAGACAAATATTGTTGTGTAAGTTTTTACTTTTTTTATTAAAAATGCTATCTAATCAGAAGAATTGCAAAGTAATGGAAAAATGCAAATAATGCCAAAACTTGTTTTCAAAAGCAACCTGGATTCTGGCTTTTTATAACTTTTTACCTTTGAATTGTAACATCTGTAGCTTGTTGTTTTTTTTAATGTAGTATTGAATCAAACCACTTCTGTTGGAGGCAGCACTTGGAACCTGCTGTTAACTGCATTTCAAACAGAAACATTGTTCACATTTCAGATTGGCATTGGTCATAAACAGAAAGTCTGAAGAATCAGTTGCCAGGGAAAGTGGTAATTTTCCCTGGGAAAATCAACTCTAATTCTGAGTCTTTATTTTCATTATACTTGTTAATTTTCTCAGGATAACAGATGTTAACTTTCTGTCACATTTATGCACAAACAGAACTTTAACTGTCTTACCTTTTCTGATCTGTCCTCTGAACAACTGATTGGACTTATAACCATACAGTTTTGTATTCAGTGGTTCTCTATTTGCTTTCAGTGTGTTACTTTGTTTCTCCCTTTAGATATAAAATAAGCTCTTTATAAACAGAAGTAATATATGTTTTTTATGGTATTAAGAAATAAGACATGCCTATAGTGGACAAGTTAGAAAAATATGTTAAAATAGAAAATAGCAGTCACCTCTTATCACCCAGATAATCATTGTTGTCTGCTTATTTCCTGCTTGTCTTTTCTCACCACTTTGTATACATTTCATGTAAGATCATTATGTTAGTCTTCTTGTGTTATGTCTATACAGTACCTTGGCAAATTATGACAATGTATAATAGTACTGGAGAAATACTTGTTGAATTATTGGTGGCTTGATGGTTTAATAGTAGGATCTTGAAAAATTATTGGGTAGAAATGAAACTAGTTTAAAAAGATGTGAATCCATCCTTAAAAAAAAAAAAAAAGAATTCTCCCCAAACCTATGTGACAGTCCATTCCAATTTAAAGCAACTTTTGAATAAAATAGCAGTAGACTCATAGACATTGAGAAGTGACTGGTGAATTATAGTGGGTGGATGAGGAGGGGGAGGGAGATAAAGGGGCGCAAAAATTCTCAGCCATGATAGAAGTTGGTCATTGGGATGGCAGGACAACAGGGAGAATACAGCCAGTGATTCCGTAACACCTTCCCATGTTGACAGATAGTAACTGCACTATCACTATAAGTGGGGGTGAGGATTTAGTCATACAGGTAACTGCTGAACCACTGTGTTGTATACCTGAAACCAATATAAGATTGGGTATCAACACAGTTCAATACAAAAAAATTTTCACTGTCAATAAAAATTCATTTTAATATAATTTAATAAATATTTCAGTAAACACCACATAGTCTAATACAAATCCAAATTTGGTATGTAATTTAGTAAATTTGTCTCACTAGCCTGAACTAATAGCATAGTTTTCTAAGCAAAGAGTAATTTGAGGGTGTGCCCAAGTTTATTATTTTTTAGATGAAGTTAACTTTTAAGGTTATCCTTGCATCCCTTACCCCCAGGAACTCTGGTTTGTCAGCCGAGGGAACAAAGGGAAACTTTAGGGATGTTGCAAGTAACACTGATGTGCTATGTTATCATGAGTGGGATGTTTAAATATCCATTCATTCATTCATCCATTCGTCTATACATCTATTTATTCATTCAGTGCATATTTATCAAGCTCCCTACTCTTGTTGGATACCAGCAGTGAACAAGTTCGACAAAATTCCTTTCCTCAAAGGACTTACAGGCTCAATGGGCACAATGATTTTAAGCAAATAAAATAAATCAGACAATCTTCTGTTGTGATGAAATCTGTGAGGGGAATGAATAGCATAACGTCATGGAGAATTGCTGCTGGGGGCGCTCCCAGCGCAGGGTGGGAGGACGGCTTTGAATCAGGTGGGCAGGGCCGGCCTGTCTCCTTCGAGGAGGTGACCTTTGAAGAAGAGAGCTGAAGCGTGAGAAGGAGAGTCTTCTGGGAAAAGGAAACCGCAAATGCAAAAACCCCGAGTAGGGGAAAGAGTTTGACGTGCTTGAGAAACAAAAAGGAAGGCAGAGAAGTTGCGATCCAGATAAGTCATGTTTAGAGACAGCAAACGGGAGTGCTCAGCATGCGTGTGGTAATTAAAACCAGGCATTTAGGGAGACGGTAGACAGATAAAAAAGGCCAGCACCAAGCCCCGGAGAGGTCATAGGAGGAGAACGAAGGGCCTCTTTTCTGTAAAATGCAGATGATCTTTGAACTTAGGAGGAGAGGGGGAAAAAATCTAAACTGCTTTAAGTTATTTGATGGACTATTCTCTGAATAAACAAGTTTTGGGTGGCTAAGCTGTTTAATGATGTATGTAAAGTAAAGGAAAAAATATTCGTGTTTAGGATGTATTCAATTATTTCTAATTATTGCACGTATGATTAATACCTTTGCCTTTTTTGTACAGATTGTGCCTTACACTCAATAAATTCTTCTCAGTAGTCAAGGTAACTCATGTAGATCTGAGCAGAAGCTCATCTGCTGTAACAGGCATGAACACTGACTGTCTACTTTTGGTGGAAAACAACAGCATGTCGTCTGGGTTTATCTTTCTTTTTGGCTGGCTGGCTGACAGCAGCTTTGCTTTCCAGAGAATGCTTTTTAGATTAATCCATAGCTCCTCTATGGAACTACGAAAGTAACAACACAATTAAACCTAGAATCTCCTGCCTAAATCTTTCTTTAAGAACAAATTTAAATATCAACAGAGAGAAAGCCTATCACGCATAAAGCCACGGAAAAGTGTGAAGAGCAGAGAAGAGGGAAGGAAGAAGCCGAGGAGGCTGAAGAGAAGGACCCCTGAGGCTGAGAGCAGCGGGGAGACCGGGAGGGTGTGCCCTGCTGCCCAGTGTGGTCCGACGGGAAAGCTAAACTGCTTTTGAGCATGTCTTACCATGAGGTGGATATGGTTATTCCCACTTTAGAGATGAGAAAATACAGAAAAGGTAAGTAATTTGCCCAAGGACACACAGTTTGGCACAGCTGGAGGAGGCACCCAGGCATTGGACTCCAAAGCCGGCTCTCTTGGCCTCTGCAAACCACCTAGGGCACCAGCAGCATCAGATCCCTCACTTGCGTGCCATGGAATTTCTCGTCCTATCTTATCACCTCACCCCAGACCTATGGTCCCTCTGCCAAGGTCTCAGCTTTTAATTCCCCTGGTTTGACATCATATTTTACAGTGTGATGTACACAGACAGTGGCGCACTATGGGATACTAACAAAACGGATGAACATGTAACACCTGGGAAGAAGCCGTAAGTGTCTTATAGATGAAAAAAGGCGAGGTGCCGGCAGTGTGCGCAGTGCGCTCATATTGGTGTAAATGAAGGGGCCGTACATTTGTATGTGATATTGATCAGAGTTCTAGCAAGAAAGAGATGGCACACCGAGATAGAGCTGAGGAAGGGACTGTTTACAAAACTGTGCGCACAGGGTCAAGGGAAACCAATAAAACATGGAGAAGCCCCTCAGGGATGACTGCAGGGAGCCTGCGGGAGAGCGGGAGGGCGCTCGGGCCAGAACCCCCAGGGCTGCCCGACAGCGACTGCAATTCCAGGCGCAGGGAGGAAGGAACTGGGGGGCACGGATACCCCGACTCCTCCCCTCTCTACCTCTGATCTGCCGGCAGGAACTTCCCCACTTCTCCATTCCTGCACTGCCCGACCTCTGCTGGAAGGAGCTGGAGTGCGGAGGATAACTCGGTGACCGTGTCCACAGCGTCGGTCTTCGGGGCTCAGAGCAGAGTAGAGAAAGGTGGAAAGAGGATAGTGAGGGGGTGAATCGAGAATATATCTACATGTAAACAGTATTTCTGGAAAGATTTGCAAGAAACTACACTCCAATGGAAGCAAGAGATGTTTAAAAAAACACATTTTGTTTTTAGGACGGTTTTAGAGTTACAGAGAGATTGAGAATATAGTACAGAACGTTCCCATACACCCCGTGCCCAGCCTCCCCTACGATTAGCATCTGAAATTTGAATGGTGTATGTGGCCCTATTAAAAAAAAACAACAACAATATGGATACATTCTTTTTAACTAAACCCCATACATAGTTCAGATTTCCTTAGTTTTCACCTAATGTCACTTTTCTGTGGCGGGAGGCCACATTACATTTCATCACCATGTCTCCTCAGGCTTCGCTTGGCTGGGACGGTTTCTCAGACTTCTCTTATTTTTGAGGACCTTGGCAGTTTTGAGAACTACTGGCCGGGTGTTTTGTAGGGTGCTCCTTATTGGAATTTACCTGTTTTTTCTCATACTTAGATTGGTGCTATGGCTTTGGGGGCGGAAACCACACAGGTGAAAAGCCGTTTTCACCACATCATATCAACAATACGTGGTATCAGCATCATTACATCACCACTGCTGACGTGACATTCACCTTGATCCCCTGGCTGAGGTGGTGTGTGTTAGGTCTCCCCATTGTAAAGTGACTCTTCCCCACCCAGTTTCATACTGTGCTGTTTGGAAGGAAGTCACTACATGCAGCCCACACGTAAGGAGTGGGGGATTAAATTCCATCTCCTTGAGGGTGGAATCTCTACATAAGATACTTGGAATTCTTCTGCAAGGGAGCTTATCTCCCTACCCCCCTCCATTTATTCATTTGTTCAGTCATTATTTGTGTCAGTATGGAATCATGAATATTTATTTTATACTTTGCACTGTACCCCGGTACTATTTCATTTTGTTGACCAGACTGTCCCAGCGTTGGCCATCAGGACCCCTTCAGGTGGCTCCCATGCCTTTCTGACATGTCCCATCAATGTAGGGTTGTTTGGTTTTTGTTTTTGGAGCACTTCCTTACTTTTTGGCACTGCAAGATGCTCCAGGTGTATCTTGTCTATTTCCTGTGCCAGTCATTCAATCAGCCATTTCTTTAAGAAGTCCTGGTACCTTTTATTGAGCAATGATATTAGAAACCAAGACTTGGGCAATAGCTGTGCTCATTCCTACTGGGATGTCATTGCTTCTAGGTCTTCTCTGCTGATAGGACAAAGAAATAGATAGGTGTATATTATGGAATAATATTATATAATATGTTACATATATAAACATAGCTGTAGTATTTCCACATGAAAGCATCTGTATCAAAACTCTTAGAAAAAAACATAGGCAAAAATCTCTTGGACATAAACATGAGCGACTTCTTCATGAACATATCCCCCCGGGCAAGGGAAACAAAAGCAAAAATGAAGCAAGTGGGACTAAATCAAGCTGAAAAGCTTCCGTACAGCAAAGGACACCATCAGTAGAACAAAAAGACATCCTACAGTTTGGGGGAATATATTCATAAATGACGTATCTGATAAGGGGTTGACATCCAAAATATATAAAGAACTCACGCACCTTAACAAACAAAAAGCAAATAATCCAATTAAGAAATGGGCAGAGGACATGAATAGACACTTCTCTAAAGAAGAAATTCAGATGGCCAACAGGCACATGAAAAGATGCTCCACATCGCTGGTCAACAGAGAAATGCAGATTAAAACCAAAATGAGATATCACCTCACACCAGTGAGGATGGCCAACATCCAAAACACAAACAACAACAAATGTTGGCGAGGATGTGGAGAAAAGGGAACCCTCCTACACTGCTGGTGGGAATGCAAATTAGTTCAACCATTGTGGAAAGCAGTATGGAGGTTCCTCAAAAAATTCAAAATAGAAATACCATTCGACCCAGGAATCCCACTCCTAGGAATTTACCCTAAGAATGCAGCAGCCCAGTTTCAAAAAGACAGATGCACCCCTATGTTTATTGCAGCACTATTTACAATAGCCAAGAAATGGAAGCAGCCTAAGTGTCCATCAGTAGATGAATGGATTAAGAAGATGTGGTACATATCCACAATGGAATATTATTCAGCCACAAGAAGAAAACAAATCCTACCATTTGCAACAACATGGATGGAGTTAGAGGGTATTATGCTCAGTGAAATAAGCCAAGCCGAAAAAGACAAGTATCAAATGATTTCCCTCATATGTGGAGTATAAGAACAAAGGAAAAAACTGAAGGAACAAAACAGCAGCAGACTCACAGAACCCAAGAACGGACTAATAGTTACCAAAGGGAAAGGGACTGGGGAAGATGGGTGGGAAGGGAGGGATAAGAGGGAAAAAGGGGCATTACGATTAGCAGACGTAAGGTAGTCGGGGCACGGGGAAGGCTGTACAACTCAGAGAAGACAAGTAGTGACTCTATAGCATCTCACTACGCTGATGGACAGTGACTGTAATGGGGTTGGTGGGGGGGACCTGATGAAGGGGGTAGTTTAATCATAATATTGCACATGTAACTGTAGATTAATGATACCAAAATAAATTTTAAAAAATAAAAAATAAATAAAAAAATACGAAAAAAAAGAAAGCATCTGTATCTACTAAGTTAAACATAAGTTCATACAAATAAAGAGTCTTACTTTTATTGTACACTATTTTGCACTTTTTATTTATTTATTTTTGTTAGGTCTATATGCTAGTTTGTCAATCATTTAAAAAGAAATAATATGATGTGTGAAATGTCCTAGTGATAAGATAAACTGTGTATATGTAGATTTAATTACATATGTAGTTGTGGGTTACTAGATGCAAAAAAAGGCTCTACTGAAAAGGTGTCAATATATCAAAATCTTGTGTCTCAAGCTTTTAAAAATATGTTAGGAGAACTAGGTGATTAAAATAACTCATGTGGGTAATTTTAATAAAGAATGACACCCCCTATCCTTCCCACCCAACACCATATTTGAATGTTGTATGGGTACCTCAACATGGCCAAAATTGAGTTAATTACCTTCTTTCAACCCCTGTCTTGAACCTGCTTCTTTTCCTAGATTCCCCATCTTGGGGAATGGCTTTGCATCCATCCAACTGCCCAAGGCAGAAACTTAGAAGTCATCCTTAATTCTGTTTTCTTTGTTGCTTTTGATGCCGTTCCACTGTCAAGCCTACTTTTTGAATAGCTCCCTTGTTCCTCTGCTTCTCTCCATCTCCACTGCCACTGCCTGGGTTTAGGCCAGGACTATGCCCAAGGCGACAGCCTCCTATCAGGGCCCCCTGCTTCTCTTCTCACTCTACTCACAAGTCATTATTCAAAGCAGCCAGAAAAACCAAAAATAAACTCCCCCAAAAAAACAGGTTTAGCAATGCAAATCTGGTCGGGTCCCTGGGATGGCTCTCCCTTGCTGTTGGACCTCTCCTGTGCATCTCTAGGCTTGGAGATCTGCTTCTTCCTCTGTTTGGAACTCTTTTCCCTTTTGCCATTCCTAGCTTCTGTTTTGGTTTGGCTGTCCCTTTTATGGAGCCTTCCCTGAGCGCCAAAGGCCAGGTCAGATGTTCTTCCTACAGAGTCTCATCTGCTTATACTTACCACACCATCAGGCTATGAACCCACTATTAGGCTACAAGCTCCTTGAAAGTAAGGACTTTATCAGGATTGAAGTGAGTCCGACGGAGTTTTAGTGCTTGCTTGGTCATTTTCTCTCTGTGTGACCTTGGGCAGTTACCGAGTTTCTCCTTGGTTCAGTTTCATCATCTTTAAAATATGATTATGTGAAAATAGTACCTAACTCATGATAACGATGTGAGAATTAGATGCAATGCCTAGCACAGAGTGAGCCCTTGATGAATGTTAGCTACTATAATTGAGTTCTGGAGGCCAAGGAGCAGTTGGAGTTAGATCCTGGTATAATTTGAGCTTCATTTCAAAAAAAGGTACACGAGTGTATGTATATATGTTATTTGATGTTGCCAGGAATAGCTAGTTTTATCTGTCAAAAATTGCTTCCTCACACGCTCTTTGAGTCACGGATTTTGGCTTTTAAGTAAGCTAAAGGTTGTTAATTGGGAGCAGGGCCAAGAAAACTTATCCACGGCTTTTGAATCACATGATGAACAAATCTGGCACCACCACGTCAAGCTGCCTTCTGTTTCTAATCATTTTTCTTTCTAATTTAGTTTCTCCCACCAAAAGGGATTATAATTGATTTTCACTGCAGAGTCCATGGAAGATGTCACAAGATGCAAAGGCAATTATTTTCGAGTAGCTGGAACCCATGCTTGCTGAACGTTGCCGTTGGCTCCCTGCCCGGGCACAGCTTACCTGGCCTGAGATCATGTGCCCCTGAGCTGAAGGAACCGGCACAAGTCTTGGCTGGGAGACTTCCTTCTTTCTTTTCACCTACACCTCTGACATTCTTTAAAAAAACAAAAGCCAAGTGGCTTCACCTCCTTTGTGGAAACCTGTCCAAGAGCATAGCCACTGGTGGGCTGGGCCACGAAAGCTGTGAATCCAAGTCCTATGTCCAAACAGGCTTCCCTCCGGGAATTCCTCTTTCTTTCCTAAACCCTACCTTTTCCTTCCTTGGAGACCTTACCATACTTTTATTTCTAATACACATTGGACAACATCTTGTAGTTGGGCCAGTTCCTTCTGCGTTTGTGTTGAAACCCTGCTTCTTGGGGGCAGAAGCTTATCTCCAGGACTCAGGGCAACCGCTCTCACCAGTGTAAGGAAGTAGTCATCATTTGTCACATTGTTGTGGCGACTAAATGCAATGACCAGACCTTCTGGACTCAGTAAAGCGCCCAGGGGTTCATTTCTTTCTCTTTCTTTGTGGGTTGTATGGTCTCCCTGGGTCTCCTCACTCTCGGTGGGAGGTGATACGTCCCCTGATTCACAGTGGGGCTCAGGGCTTGAGTCCCTGCCTAGCCATTCCCTAAGGAATTCAGAACTACTTCATCTTTTCATGCCTCATCTTTCTAGTCCGCAAACTGGGGATAATAATAGTGTTACTCCATAAGGTTCCTGCCATAATTAAATGATAAGGAGTAGGTAAAGCAATTAGGACGTACCACATGGTAAGCATTCAATCAATGTTGGCTAGAGGAGGTACCTAAAAAATACTTAACTTGGAAAAAAATTCATAGATCAGTCTTTTTAATAACAGATCAGCTGAGGTAACCTTGGTGACCGTGTCCTACCCAATGTGGGGGAGGGTGTCTTCTTTTCTATTTAGTTTGGCAACTTATCTGACACCTGGACCTTGTAAACCATCTGCTGGACCAGTTCAAACTGCATTCAAGTAATAAAAATCAAAAATTGTTTGGAAGACAGAAGCCAGAAGGAATTATTAAGTGGAATTATAATCAAATAGGAAAGGTGTTTAACGAGGGTGAATGAGAGATTCCCACTGGTATACATCTTAGTTAAAATCTTAATTAGAGTTCTGGAAAAGGCAAAGTCATATGCTAATATAATGTTAACATAATTACTTTAGGGACGGATGGAAATGCTAATACGGCTGAGGACCAATATAAAGAAATCTAAATAAGGCTTTTTTTCTTCCCAAGCACTCTTACTGTATTAAAACATCTCGGTAAACTGAACAGCATTTCCAGAAAATAGGATAAGATTCTTAATTCAGCAATATTGCTTTCTTTTTAAATTTTATCAGTGTTATAATTTAAGGAATCAACTAGTTGTATGAGGGTGAATAGACAAACATAGTCCTAAGCCTCCTTCACCCCACCCCGTTTCCCTTTCCCAGAGGCAACCATTTTCAAACCTTTGAGCTAATGGATATGGATGCCCGTATCTCTAAACAATATCCACCTGTCTCCCTCCAGCTTTCTTACTCTGTGAGCTGAGGACTGAGCTCTCTTTCCCGTGTTTCTGCCATTGCCAAACCTCTGTGCACTCCCCATTTCTTCTACCACAGGCGCATACATTTCGTTGGATTAATATTGAGTATCCGTTTTGTTTTCTATTCAGAGTGGAGCTGTGTTGGGAAGCCGCTCTTACTGTCTATTTGCTGGACCTTTTTATTGGCGTTCCCTTGAGTTTATTTTGTCTTGTTTGTTTCCTTACCTTGTGTTATTTGCTTTGTTTTCTATGACCACTAATACTCATCACTGTTTGCTCAACCCTCCTCCAGCATAATTCAAGTCTCCTTTCTACAAGCTCATTACGGCCAAAACACTCATTCACATCAAGTATTGGACTAGTTTCATTTTCTCGAAGAAGCCTCTCCGAGTTGGCCGAGCCTTTGCCCTTCTCTATGGGCGCCCGCCCTGTCCTTGCCATCCCCCTTTTCCTGGGTCCTGTCTTCCCCTTTCTTGGTTTGCTCCTCCTGTAGGCGGAGCCCATCCTCTTTGCACAGCTTTCCCCGAGGAGGGGCACGTGGGAGGTAAAACTTGAGAACTTGCACACCTGAAAAGTCTTTATTCTTCATTCGTGCCAGATTTATAATTTGGTTGAGTTTAGAATAGTGGGTTGGAAATAATCTTCCCTCAGAATTTTGAAAGCAGTGCCCCCTCATCTTCTACTTAGCCTTTGTGTGTTGTGTTTTCTCCCTGGAAATTTGGAGAATGTTCTCTTTGAACCTGTTCAGTGATGTGGGTCTTTTTTCAGGCACCGCGCTGGGGGCTTGGCAGGCCCACCTTCTCTGTTGCCCTAAGGGCTCTGCATTATTTTCTGGATAAAAAGAGTGAGCTTCCAGTTCTGATGTCAAGGGTATACTGAAATAGGAATCCATAACTTTTCCGAAGACATGAAGAGATTAGTTGTTAATTTTTAAATGTAGTTTTCTTCTTCTTGCACATTTTATTTTCACATCTTTTTTCTGTTTCTTGGTCTCTATTTTTTCATATTAGAAGCTTTTCTCAGCTCTCTTGCTTGACTGACTGCCTCACATTTAAACACGGGGGTCTCAAGAGCTGCTTGGGAGCTCCAAGTGGCTGAGATACTCTGTAGGGTGAGCTGGCCTGGTTGTTTGCTGGGAGCCCCCGCGGTCAACACCATGTCAGTGTCTTTGGGCTTTTCCTCCTGGGTGTGAGAAACTCTCATCTAAAGACTTGTTTGGTCTTCTGCCTGGAAGTACGGAACTGGCTGCTGTCACTCTAGGTTGGGTCAGTTCTGGTATTAGTCGGCACACATTATTAACGTAACTCCACTGATCTCTATTAGAAAGACCGTTTGATTTCTCCTTTTCAAAAAGGAACCCTGTTCTCTGATGGGCTCAGGAGGGACCCACTCTGCAGTCTGGAGGAAAACAGCATCATCGAAGGATCTGCTTCTCCAACAGCTTTCCGCCAGACCTCCTTATTTCAACACACACACCTGCCCCCTTTTGCCAGAAGTAGCTGGTGCCGTCAGTTTCGAGGTCTTGATTATTTGGTGGTTTAAACTGGCTTTGTCCTTGGCTTTCCCCACTGAGGAAGTAGAGTTTATTCTTCACCTGTCCTAGTCAGTACCACTTGCTGACTGCTTTGCAGCTGCTGGAAAGTTAGTGCCGCTTGTTCTCGGGGAGAAGAAATGCGCTTTCCTGTAGCTTTATGCCTTTAAAAACTCTCTTTACTACAGTTTCAGTGCGGTTTAGGAGAGAGCCAAGAGCGTTCAATCAGCTCTCCTTTTGCGGTTCTGTTTTCTTTAGGTGAAGATCCTGTTTTCACCTGTTTTCTTTAGGGGACATCTCCTAGTGCTGGGAGAGCTGTGCAGCTGCCTACACGAAGGCGGCAGCCTCTGGGTCCGCTGGGCTTGGAGGGGCGGCCCCCCTTCAGGTCTGAAATGTACAGCTGTGCTTTGGCTCTCCTCAGACACTCTAATTAAAAATAAAAACTCCCCAAATTGAGAACCAATAAGAAATTATGGGAATGTGATAGCAAGAAGCATTATGGCATTCAAATTATTTCCTCATTGTGGTAGACAGAATAATGGGTTCCCAAAGATGACCATAATCTAATACCTGGAAACTGTAGGTGTCTTGCCAATGGGTTTCAGCCCTGGGCAACTTCGCTGTGGATTCAATGTGACCAAAGAAATTGACAGCAAAACGTTCTTGGGGTGAAAGGGTTATACCCAACTGTATTTCCAGGTGGCAGGTCAGTCACTAAAATCTCATTCACTTAGAGCGAGTCTGCCTGCAGCAAGCCAGTCTCTGCCTCTAGGCCCCTCTGTCTGCACAGCTGTCCCGCACAGCCACCCTCTGGGCCCCTCTCTAGTCATCCTGCACAGCCGTCCTCTGAGCCCCTCTGCACAGCCATCCTCTCGGCCCCTCTGCACAGCTGTCCTCAGCGCTGCCACCACTCCAGCCTCTGCTCTCATGCAGCCTTACAGCCCTACCACCATGTCGCACGCAGAGAACTGGGCGGAGCTCTTTATATAGAGTCAACAGCCATGTATTGCCCACAGGTGTGCAGTGAGCTAGTCAACCAGGGCCAGGTGAGAATCCTGACCACAGGAACTCTCATTTTATCCACAGTAGGTATGTTAAATTACATGGCAAAGAGGAATTTAGGTACCAAAGCAACTGACTTTAAAATAAAGGGCTTATCCTGTATTGTCTCGGTGGATGCGATGTAACCACAAGGGTCTCTAAGTATGAAAGGGGGAAGCAGATCAGCATCAGCTTGATGCGATACAGGAAAGACTCCCCTGACTGAGGATGGCTTTGAAGGTGGGATGAGCTCCAAGAGTGTTTTAGGAAGAAAGAGGAAGCCAGGGAGCAGCAAGGATATATTTCTAATGAATTGTCCAAATAGCTCTTAGAAGAAAGGGATTTGGAGTCTTCTGTTCTTATTCTGAATTAATTCTCATGTTCAAACCTCATTTGCTTTGGTAATTGTGCATTCTTTTTCTCACAGGGAGCTCCCCAAATTACACCTGCTCTAGGCGCTGCTGAAACTCGGGGTCCACCCCTGCCCTCGCCTTTTCATTTTTTAAAAAGTTAAGAACATCACACACACACACACACACACACACACACACACACACACACACACTTTCTTTAATCATTGGGAAAAGAAAAAAAGAGTTGCTGCTAAGGTTCAGATGGTTAATAAGACATCCCAGACCCATGCTCCTCCACACATCAGACCCGCCAATGGGATTTGAAGGGAAATACATTAGTGCCCAGGAATAAGGACTTATTAGTTAATATTTTAAGGAAGTTGGTCAAAATTGTAGCTGGTTCTGTCATACTCCTAGACAACAGGACACATTGTAAATGGAAGAAGTCATCTAAACGGAAGTTGATGGATTAGAATTGAACTAAACTCAATACAAATAAGCAAACGTGTACTGCATTTCTTTTTTGCCTTCACATCCTAACACCGGTTGTCTGGGTTGGTAATTTGCAATGGTGGGAGTGGTGAACCAGACACCTGAGTATTACTATATGTAGTTTGAAAAAACCCTGACCCCTCAGGTGATGTTTGTATGACCTATTGAAGGTCCTGTTGGAGAACAATATTTATTGATGTGAGGGAAATTAAAGCAGGGACACTAAAGAGAATATATGATATGACCTTATTTTTGTGACTATTTGTATGCATATGTGTATGAGTATTAACCAGACTGTTAACTACATTTCCTCTGTAATGTTTATATTTTGTACATTTGCCACATGCCAACTTTGTTTCAAGAGAAAAAAAAAATCCACTAAACAAACTAAAAAAAAAAAAAAGAAACTTCAGAAAGGTTATTTCAGGAAGCCCGTAGCTGAGAAGTAGAAGTCCAGAAGCCATTTGTGCTCCAGGAAATTGGCAGCCCTTGGAAGAATGAGGATGAAATTCTTTACCATGGGTGGTACTTCAGGGAGAACGAGGATTTCTGAAGGAGAAATACGCTTTCTGGAGAAACCTGGAGAAGGCACACGTTCTTTGCTCAAATTTAGGAAAAGAGGTGATCGCCAAGAACAAAACTTAAGTTTCCTAGTTTTGCCAGGATTCTACCTCAAGCCCGTGTGCCCTACGCGATATACGTGATGCAACCGCAGGCTCTTGCGTTAACTTTCCTTTTGGAGAGTCACGGTACAGATGAGAAGAAGAGACCAAAGGCCTGCTCCCCTTGTAAACTTACGTGTGCAACGTGCAGACTCTGGGGGGGTGCGTTGCATGCTGCTGTGGGACTACTTATGGTTAAAGGTTAAATATAAAAAACGGAACGTGCAGAGAAAGTAGAGGGTATAGTTAAACTCAATTCTAACATATTGGCAGGGTTGATGAGACCCACAAACAGGCGAGAAAGAGAAAGGAGGCTGATGGTTCTGTGGATAGGACATATTTAAAAATTTTTAGACTGTTAAGAGAAAGAATGCACTGAAAATATCCGATGGCATTCCTTGATTCATCTATTTCTTGAGCAGCGGTTTGGGAGAAGCTCTGTGCTGTCAGGGACATAACACCCTTCTATTTTGCTGCTTTCGCATGTGTGGCCTCAATCATCTGTTTCAGGCAGCAGGACGTAGGAGGAAAAACATTGCTACCATGTGACATTCCTTCTTAGGTGTATCTAAAAGTAGACTGGAAAATATTGTCTTCGTGCTTGGCAGCTGTGTGTAAAAATACCGGGTATCTTTTACCACAGATGAACGAAAGAATGGATATTGGGGGACAATTAGTGCCCCCTGCTAAGCATCTATTGCAGGGTATCTCAACCTTGGCAATACTGACATTTCGGGTCAGATAATTTGTTTTTGTCGGGTGTAGGGACAGGCTGCCCCAAGGTGTGCCACTGTGACATGCAGATTATTTCAGAGTTGAAAATAATCAAGGTCCAAAGACGCTGAAAGTTTGACCTCCATCCACCCCCAACTGCTAGAGGACGTGCTTCAGGAAGAGAGCCATTACCTTAGGTATATTATAATGTAAACTAGGGGTGCTAGACAGGGAGGGGTGCGGCAAAGTCTGTTAAAAGTCCTCTTTGTGGCCCCTCACTGTTTGTGTGGCCCAGTGAATATTTGATTATCAAACATTTACTCTCTTCATATTCCTGTGAGTTGCTTCCCTTTTCCTTTGAAGTCTCAGACCCCTACCCCCTTCTCCTTGGTTCAGGATGACCATATACACCTAAATCTCCTTGACTGTTTCTGGAACCCCTGCCTATGGCTTTCCAGTATGTGTAATGAAAACATTTTTTTTTCTCCTGTGAATCTGTCTCATGTCAGTTTGATTCTTAGACCAGCTAGAAGAACCTTGAGGGGCAGAGGAAATCTCTTCCTCCCCAACAGTGGCAATCCTGTGCCACCTGGGGCGGGCTGGGCAGCATCGCTGGCCTCTACTCACCAGCAGCATTCCCCTATTTGTGACAACCAAAAAATCTCTAGAGGTTGCTAAAGGTCCTTTGGTAACATTTTCCCCACTCCCTGTTGAGAAACATGTTTCTGCTATGGGCAGGAACTATGTTAGTCACTGGGCAGGAAATAAAACCAGGCCATAAATGAGACAATTAAAGACAGTGATAAGTGCTATGATAGAAATAAAATAAAGACAGCTTGGGAAGCAGGATGTACTGCGTATGCAAAGCTCCGAGAAGGTGAAGAACTCGGCTTGTTGTGAGAAGAGTCAGAATGGGGGTGGCCGGGACAATGGACTGAGATGAGGCCAGGGAGTAGCTGTGATGCTGGTGACGTCTTGGGAGTGTGATCTTAAGAGCAAGGAGAGGTAACTGGGAGGCTTTAAGTGGGATATGGCATGATTTAAGAGTGTGCATAGGAAAGGAATGAGAGAGCATGCAGGGAGACAAGTAGGAGATTGTCAGTCAGCCAGGAGAGAAAGGATGATAGCTTCATTTGGCAATGGCAGTGGGAATAGAAATAAAACCGAAGGACAGAAAGAACCAGACAGGCGATGGCTAATGCTATCTTTGATTTACCCAAACAGCTAATGGGAAGACCAAGTGGTATGTATTAAGGGGTACCTCTTTCCCACACATTGTGAAACACAGTCCAGCCTGAATGTTCCTGCACTGATTTCTTGTGGCTGCTGCAACTACCACAAACTTGGTGGCTGATAACAATAAACTGTCTCAGTTCTGGAGGCCACAAGTGCAGAATTAGTTTCACTGGTATCTTCAGGGCCGTGCACCCTTGGGAGGCTCCAGGAGAGACTTAGTTCCTTGCCTCTTCCGCTCTGGCAGCCACTGCACTCCAATCTCTGCCTCCTGGTCGTGCTGCCTTCTCCTCTTCTGTGTGGCCAAGTCTTCCTTTGCCTTCTTATAAGGATACTTGTGATTGCATTTAGGATCCACCCAGGATAATCTCTCCATCTCAAGGTCCTTACCTTAATCACAGCATCCGCCATATAAGGTAATAGTCTTTTGCCATAGAAGAGAATATACCCAGATACCAGGGACTAGGACATGGAGATCTGTCTTTCAGTTCTGTAGTGCTGGAAATCACTTTTGGTGATAGGAAGACAAATACAAGTCATATGTTTGTTTAGAGATCAAGGTAGAAAGCAACACTGTGAAGTAATAAAATACCTTTTAGTAAATTGATTAGCAAAAGAAATGCCAAAGCAAGAAAACTCTGTGGAGTTTCAAGAATCCTAGGAAAAGGGGGCTGAGGATAAAAAACAATTTAGAAGGGCTTCATGGACTTCAGACCAATCAATCTAGGTATTAAAGTCAATGCTTAAAAGGACCTGCTGCATTTACACAGTGCAGAGTGGGCAAATGCAAAGTGCATCCTATGTCAGTAGGGCTGGGCGTGGGTCACTCAGCTGTGGTGGACACGGATGGGAAGGACAGTGAGAAGACTGCGGACAACTGAGTGGGAGCGCAGAACCAGAACCAGCACAGAGGCAGAGCGAGACCACAGGAGCAGGTGCATCCGAGAAGCTGGGCGGGCCAAGGAGGAAGCAGGAGAGTCCCTGCAGGCAAGCAGAGACCTGCACCAGAGCCTCAAGCACGGGCGGAGATCAGGCAGGCTGGAGGCACCAGGACAGCACCACAGAAAGGAGTCGGACCATGTAGGCTAGACGGGGGTTCATGGTACTCTAGCCACCAGTACTGGGGTCCAAGAGAGAGCCAGACGAGCAATGAGAACGATTCGCTAAACCTTCTTAAGCGCTACCTACTTCCTGGAGTCTGGGACCTCAAGGTAGATTTCCAAGTAGGGACAATGTGACAAAACTCCACGGAATTGGATGGATCTATAATATAGCTGAAGACAGAAAGAAGTCATTACTGACAACAGGAACAAAACTGTGATGACCTGTAAGAAATACATAATCATTCAGATGATCAAAATGTATTTCTCAGATATACTTGGTTTTCATCCAGTTTTCAAAAACACTTTAGAGTAATAAAGGTGAAATAAGTTTGTTACTAATAACTTTTGGATCCCACCCAAGGGCGAGTGCTGGTGGTCAGGTGCACCAACTTTTCATTTCTCCCCACTCTCACTTCTGCTGACCTCCCTGTAAGGAGAGAGGACCTAGAGGTTGGATCAGTTGCCAATGGCCAATGACTTAGTCAATCATGACTATGTAATGAAGTCCCCATAAACACCCACGAGGACAGATTTTTGTTCCTCTTCCCTTTTTGGAGGACTTCCACTCTTGGGGAACCAAATGGATCCACAAGCCACCAAGCCAGGTCCCAAGCTCCACGAGGACAAAAGTTCCTTTGTTCAGGACCTTGACCCACATAGCTCTTCATTTGCTTGTTGATTTTATCTTCATTTGCTTGTATCCTTTATCATATCCTTTGATAAACTGGTAAACGTTACGTGCTCCCTTGAGTTCCGTGAACTGCAGGAGCAAATTAATTGAACCTAAGGCGGAAGTTACTGGAACCTCCAATCTCTAGCCAGTTGGTGAGGAGCATAGATAACAGCCAGGGGCTGGCGACGACTGGTGTCTGACGTGGGGGATGGAAGGGCAGTCTTATGGGACTGGGCCCTCACCAGGGAAACAAGACGCCATCCCCAGCTGAGTAGTGTCAGAATTGATGGGATTCTTGTACACCAGTAGGTGTTGCGTGCATGGGGAACCCACACCTCTTGCCACACGCACGCTGGAATTAGGTCTTGGAGCCCTAATTGAATAACTTAAATGCAGCAGAACTAAATCCACGGGATACATGTTTATTTACAATAGGACTTGCTGAACACCATCACGGCAAGGCCGGAGTAGGAACTAACAAACAGGCTTGAGAGGCAGTAAAGAACGCAGACCGGAGCCAAACTCCTTGGTCTAAACTCGGGCTGATACACCAATATTTTGTTTAGCAGATTATAGCTAATTTGAGTGTAAAGACTGGAGTAACATCTGGGGAATAAGGATCTCTGAATTCAAGACTCAGATGCTGTCCCTGAACCTGACCACACGTCACCCTGGCAAACTGCTCAGATTTCTAAGGCCTCAGGTTGCAGATCTGTAAAACTGAGAGGGTTGAGGTCTGAATACCGTGCTTAAATGTATGAAGTACTTTCTGAGACTCTTTCGAATCCTCATGCTCTTCAGAGAGCAATCAGACTTTCCCCTTTCTGTAGAGTCTGAACGAGGTTTGAGAATCTCAGTGTATAAAGTCATCCTGAACTAAATGTTGTTATTTCCATTTTGGAGATGAGAAGATAGAAGTCTAGCAAGTTTGAGTAATTTGTTCAGAATCACATGGCTAAATGAGTGGTGAAGCTGGGATTAGATTTTAGTCTGCCAATTCTAAAGCTATTTTCTACTTTCTGTATGTTCTGTCATTAGACTTGATTTCTGTACAGCAGGCCCAGATCACAAACGCTCTGCATCTATATATGTACCCATGCAGCTCTCACTGATAGTTCTAAGTCGATACTCCGAGCTGTCATTTGTTTAGCTCTCTCCCATTTCAACACTCCATTTCCTCATTACTGATGGTGTTGCCAGCCCATATGGTCTCAGTCCCATTTTTCACTCTGTTAAATGTCTCCTACATGTCTGTTTTCTAGCGGTAACTCCTGACTTTTATCTAAAATAAAACTCTTATTGTACTTGCTCATTTCATCTACTTTACAATGAAAAAAATTAAATACATGTAAAGTTGGTACTAAAATGATAATAAACAACAAAGGATAAAACAAATTATCAGGAAAGTAAAAATGTCATTATTTTCCACTTTCTCAGGTCTTTCCACTTTCTCTTAGGTCTTTATGAGACAAAAGATGACTTTCATGTCTAAACACTGCAACAACCTAAATCATGTTAACATCACATTATTATCTTCTAAAGGACATTCTAGATGAATATTTGAATGGAAAAATACTATGTAATAGTTTTCAGAATAGAGAAACAGCTCAGAGAAACTAACACCAGTGTATGTATATTTGAGGTAATATTCATATAACTAGCAACTTTCACCGTGATGGGAAAGACTGCTTTTTTGGATATGTTATACATTAACTTTCTAAGTCAAGAATTCTACACTGTTGTAAAATAATTTCAGTTCAGAGCTATGGCAGTTATGTAAATAGATGTAAACTTCATTCCTAGATAAAATTTATAAAAAGGTAGAACTCTTACTAATTATGTATTATTAATACAAATGTCAACAAAACCAGTCCAACAGGCACAGAAACACAGTAACAAAAATATAATTATCAATATAGTTGCTCTCTGAGAGTAAATTATAGTACTATCAGGCTTAAAAAACCAACTTAGGTCATTGTTTTTATTTTTTGCCTTTCTGATTCCTCCCTGTAAATATGGTGGTTGATTCTGACCATTCATCTTTATTTCCTCACCTTATGAACTAATTTGCTGATACGGAATACTACTTTCAAATGCATCATCATCACCGTCTGATTAAATAGATTATTGTTATTATTATTACTATTATTGGAAACTCATCAAAGCTTTTATGTCTTTAAATGTTCTCATGCAACTAAAGTCTAACTTTGGAACTAACTGGCTAATGAATTCTTCCTTTTATTGGTAAAGAGCCATCATATACCAGTGTTACTATCAATATCTAAGATATTTAACATGCTAATATTTTACTACAGAGCTGAAATACAGACTTTACAATATATATGAAGCATCAGATACTGTGATAACATATTATGATAACAGTCTGTGTGTGGCATTAAAAAACTGTTGGCCAGTCATAGACAGTACATTTTCCTGAACTGAATTTCAAATTTTCTGGAGGCTAACATGATAACAAATACACCATCCTGACCCAGAGTATCACAGCCTTCTTTCACAGAGTTCACAGGGCTTTCTTAGAGCCTTTCCCTGAGTGATCCTGCAAGAAAAAAATATGACTTGGGTAATTCTAGCAAAGAGTGAGAAACAGATTCAGAGATGAGACAAGGAATTTTACAAAATATTCCCTTTTCTGTGTATAGTTATTAGTTATGAGAATAATCAAATGTTAAAATACAGGTTGAGAAGGTCTCAAATTTTAAAAACTACAAAATTTGTGGATTTTATTTAAGAAAATTTCTGGAGGGGAACTATAACACTCTTAAGACATTCATTTTTTTAAAAATTAAGGTATCACTGATATACAATCTTATGAAGGTTTCACATGAGCAACATTGTGTTTACTGCCTTCACCCATATTATCAAGTCCTCCCCGCACCCCCCACTGCAGTCCCTGTCCGTCAGCGCAGTGAGATGCCACGGAGTCACTGCGTGTCCTCTCTGTGCGGGACCTCCTTCCCCACGCCCTGCCTGCATCGTGTGTGCTGACTACAGTGCCCCTTAAGAGGTTCATTTTTTTCCTGCCTTAATCTGTTTTGCTTTTGTTTTACGGGTTATACCAGAGAAACAAAATTTCCAAAACTCCCCTCTTGCAAACCTAATTAAAATTTTTGGCAAAGAAAGAATGAAGGGAACCAAAAAGCCCAGATGGGGTGGCCTTTTTGTTGTTGTTGTTCAGATACCTGCCAACAGAACTGGCTTCCTTCTCAAGTCATTCTTTACTGATCACAACATGACTATATCATTTAAAACTGGAGGAAAATGGGATAGAAATGAACCTTTAGGGACCATCTGCACGAAAAAGTTAAAAGTCTACACTAAGGAAAAAAGGCCCCTGAAGCAGCACCGTACAGGGTTGTTTGTACAGGGGCAGGTCATGAAGCTCTTGTTCGGGCTGAGCATTAACACTTTCAGAGAAACCTTAATAACATTCACTCTAAGCAACCAAATCAGAAGTCAAGATTAAAGCAGGTATTTTTAATGTATTTCACGCATTTACATGTATCTTATCACTCGAGATAAAAATCACAGCCTTAATGGAGGTGTTACTCTGGATAAGTCCTTTAAATGAAGGATGATTTTCCAAAATGAAATTTAAAATCTGGCAGCTCCTCATGGGTATGTGCTGCCAATAACCCTTATTATAGTTCCGTTTCTCTTTTCTAAGAGAGAGACAGCCAGGGCAAACAAGGAAAGGCAAAGACCACATTTTTTGAAGGGATTGTTTTCCAGTATTTATTTAGTGCCTGTAACAGGGAGGGGACCAGATGGGGAAATCCAATGGATTTAAAAGATGCAAAGTGGGACTTTTACAGTAAAGAAATCAGCTTTATCACCTTCTACCTTTGTTTCCTTAATATTTTAACAGCATTTATAATTATTTTTATTTAAGTCAACCATGTAAAATTGAGAAAGCTAAGGACTTTAGGATATAATTAAATTATTAAGGTTGGTTTGTCAATAGCAGTAAAATTCACGAAGGACAATTTTATCCAGCTTTTACTGTAGATGATCTACCACAATCTTTTGCATCTCAGGTAGAGTTCAGAAGATGAAAACCCAAGTGTAAGAGTCACTTTTAAAGAAAATTTAAGAAAATGGTTCTCATTTAATGACAACTAAGTCTCAGAATCTTATACATGTTCTCATATTGGACACTAGGGGGTGAGTAGGTGGATGGGAAAAAATGTCCAAGACGTAAGTACAAGCATCTTCTGGTGGTACAGAGCTTTTCTTGTTTTACAACATTTAAAGTGCTTTCTTGCACAGGATTTGGTTTAATGCTCTAGGCATTATAATCCTTATTTAAGTCATGAGGAAGCCAAGGTGCATGGCTGTCAATGATTCACCTGAAGTTTACAGAACTAGTAAACAATGGAGCCGAGAGTTTTGTTTTCTTTAAACAGGTATTTATCAGCAGAATTGCCTTTACAGGTAATGAGAGAGGGGACACACCAAACAGGGTGGTAATGCACTTCAGGGATTAGCAAGAGCAAAAACCACCACCATTCTTTGGGCTGGAGGAACAAGGGAAGAGATAGTGTTATGGGTCCCAGGAGTGAGGGGCACTGGGTGGAAGCTGCCCAGGGGGCAGGGGGGACCATGGAAAGAGACACAGCTACTGCGCAGTTGCCATCTAAAGCCTAAAGCAGACAGAGGGTGAGGATCCCTGCCTTTCCCCTCCTCCTGCCTGCAGTCTGATGCTAGTGCATGCTAGTGCCTCCCACTGGCTGAACCTGCCCAGAAGCCAGAGAGCAAGGGATCCTGAGAAACGTAGCTCCCTGAGCTGGAACGGAGCAGAACTGGGAGGAGAGTGGATCTGAGAACACAGTCCAGTGACCAGCACAGGCCAAAGAGCACAGTGGTCAATGACGGAGGTTCTGGAGAAAGATTTTCTTACTTGGATTCCAACTTTGCTGTCACTTTCTAGTTCAGTGATTTTGGGTACATTATATTACACCTCAGGGGCTTGTTTTCCTTATCTACATATTTGGGTATTAAAATATTTTAATTTAGTGGGCTGTGATGGAAAATAAACAGGACAACATATATGAAGTCATCAGCTAAGTGCTTGGTCCAGAGCACACCTTCAATAAGTGTACATTAAATATTTCAAACACCTGGACCCAAGCAGAAATTAGATCAAGGCCTAAATACACTATTGTACAAGATCCAACTCTAAGTAGGGCACTTGTCACACCTGAGATGGAGTCATTTTTCAAAGAAACAGCTATAAACAACTGCTTCTGTGGGAAAGCATCACCATAAAGTTTTTTTTTCATCTTTTACCAAAAATTCTTGAGCTGCAAGCAGAAGTATTTTTTGGAAAGGAAATGGGTGGAGGGGTCTTACTGTCACATGCGATCTTCAAGGACTAAGGACTAAAAGAATCATTAGCTGTTACCATAACTGGGATATTCGGCAATGGCTACTGACCAAAAAAAAAATGAGGGAACGTTCCTGCTTCTCTTCTCCATGTTCACGACTCTAAATGTCTCTGACACCAAGGCACTGTCCATCAGTGTGGGTACTCATCCTTGTTGAGTATACACTGACCTCACAAATGGGAGGGAAAAGAAATTTTATCTAGGTGAGAGGTGAGGTTTCTAAAGTGTTTCTTCACTTCTTGAAGGAGGCCATGGAGTAAATCTCATCACGTTATGATGATGCCAGCAATTTCAGGACCTCTGTTTTAGAGATGGGGAAGGATGATCTCTCTGAAAATCTACCTACATACTTCAGACCATGTGCACTGAGCTCTTGGGGGCCTGGGTTTGGAGCACAAAGGGTACTTCTCTTCTCTCGGTTGCCCTATTGTCAAAGTAGGTTAGTTAAATCAAAATACAACTCAACTGGGAACCAGATTATGCTTGGACTTCCTGACTGGCTCTGACTCAAGGCCAAAGTGGCTGGTTGAGAATAACTCATTCTTTCAGAAACACTTCTACAGAGGAACACTGATGATGACAATTACGATAATAGTTATCATTTCTTGAGTGCTTATTATTAGCCAGGCACGAGGCTAAGCACCCTACACATTCCATTTAATTCTCCCAACAAGCCAGTGAGTCAGGAGTGATTCTGGATGAAGTGAGGCCCAGAGGGGATCACAAAGCCATCAGGCAAGCTACAGCTATCCCAGGCCGGTCTGACTCTAAGCCCTGTGTGTCTACGGCCTGCTCGCCTTGTGCCAGGCACAGCGCAGGAACATGGGGATGCGATGACCATGATGATGCAGGGAAATGAATCCTGGGACTCAAGCTCCTAGCACAGGGAAGGAACTGGAGAGCTACGATTGCTAAAAAGCCCCGATTGAAAGCCCCAAAGGCTGCCAAATTCTGAGGACAAGTCCAACCTGAAAGCAGAAGGGCATAGCCCCTCCACGTTGCGGCGAACTAACTGGGAGGGCCAGGGCTTCCTCTGCAATGGTTTCTCCCCTGAATTCTACCCACACTAGGTCAGAGTATGGTGGTTCCCAGCTCAGATCAGGGGCTGGAAGTCCACGAGGGAAGGGAAAGAGAAGCCCAACACAGATGAATGTAGGGAACTGATTCCTGCAGGACTGGAGGGGAAGAGAAAGAAAATCTATGGCCCCTGACTTCGTGACATTAACAATGAAAGGTCCATTTTTCCATCTCCACCTTTCAAACCAACTTCGGAGGTAAATTATGTATTTGAATGCCATTGGCTTTGTCATAAGATGTTTATAACAGTGGGACAGAAGTAGTGTGATACAGGGCTTCAATTTTTGGCCTTATTTTGGCATGATTAGGGAAGACATTGTAAATAGAAAAACCAGAAATTTCCACAACCAGTCTGTTTTTAAATGTCACCATTTTTGCGGCTCAATTCTTTTGCTTAAAATTTAACCAAAATACAATGCATGCCAGTAATTCTCTGCTATGATTATGTTGTATTTTCATACAGCATCCTAATAATATCTAGGTAAAAATCTGGCTCCTTTAATCATTTAACAAAGCCAGGATTAAGTATATCCTTGTGATTTGGGAAGGGCAAATAACCCAAACAGTTGACTTAGGTAATTATACTTCTTTCTTTCTTTTTTTTTTGTCTTTCTCTACCTGCTTTATTTCACTTCACTTCATGCCCTCTAGGTTTACCCATGTTGCTGCAAATGACAGGATTTCTTTAAGACCAAATAATATTCCACTGTGTGTGTGTGTGCATATACACATCTTCCTTCTCCATTCATCTGTCCAGACACTGAGGCTGTTTCGAAGATAATTATATTTCAAGAACTTTAGGCCCATGAAGTGGATGTCACCCACCTGAAGTTCTGAGTGTTCTTTCAGGAGTCGGTTGTATTCTTCTGAAAGTCTCTCTGAGTGCATCTTCATTGTCCTCACGTCATTCTGTGCCTTAGAGAGGGCTAGAAAACAGTGAATAGAACTTTTTTAATGTTCATTTTGAAATAATTTCAAATTTACAGAAAAGCTGCAACACTTCAGTAAAGAACTCTCTTGGAGCTGTTCCTCAGATTCACCAGCTGACGCAGTACACTTGTTACTGCACTCTCTCTACACACATACAACTATTTTCTTGAACCATTTGAGCATGAGTTATAGACATCATGCCCCTTTACTCTTTAGTACTTCATTGTGTATTTCCTAAGAACAAAGGTATTTTTGTATAACCATAGCATAGCTACCAAATTTAGGAAATTTGACATCAATACGTTTATCTAATCTACCAGCCAAATTCCAATCTTGGCAATTGTCCGAATTATGTCCTTTTTACAATTTTTTTTTTCACTTTGAGTCCAGGATCTAGTTCTAGATCAAAGCTTAGCATTAGTGGTCATGTCTTTTTAGTTTCCTTTAATCTGAAATAGCTCCTCAGCCTTCTCCCTGCCCCTCTATTCCTATCTCTTTTTTCAATGACATTTTGAATACAGGCCCCGCATCCCACTTACATATGACATAAGTGGTCTTGAATGTTTCTCAAGGCATCACATCCAGAAGCAGTATGTGGAAAGGCAATTATGTCTATGTAAACATCCTGTTCTTTGTCAAAACTTCTCTCTTATATTTAGCATACCCTAATAATTATTGCCCAAACCAATTTTTATTATGATGGTTGTAAAACGGTGATTCCAATTTCACCACTCCACCCATTTTCAGTCAGCATTCTAATATAAAAAGCCTTCCATCTGTCCGTCCATCCGTCCGTCCACCCAACCACCTGTCTCCCTGTGTGGAGAGCGGTGGGGACAGAAGGAGCAAGAGTCCAGGATGGGACTGATTGTGTTTTTGTGCCTAGTCTCCATCTACGGCCTGAACCGGGCCTGACTCTGAAAGTAACCTTGAAAAGTTTCCTAAATTCCAGGAACAAGTATCTCAGGAATGCAGGGAGGTCTTATCTCAAGGCCAGCCACCTGGACCAGATGCCCCCAGGTGTATGTGACCTAAGTGATTGGATTAACGTCTGATTGGATCAACCTGTAGGTAATACTTAAGTGATTGGATTAAGGTCCTTGAGAAGGGCGTGTGAATCTAATCTGTAGGCAATTCATGTGTATATAAACCATGCCAGAATAAAGCTTCTTTGCATTCTGCACCAGACAGCTTGCCCTCCTGTCATCTTGTATATACAGCCCGACGCCCCCACTCAGGAACTGTTCGACTCCTGCCGGCAGGCCCCGGCATCCCTGCCTGTCCATCCATCAACATTATGAATGCATAGGTTCCTATTTTTTCAATGATTTATGACTCATTACTGCACTTAATTTCCCCCAGATTTAGCAAGTGGGAACCCCCTTCAGGGCGGCTCTTAGTCCTCTACGATCTGATCAGTTTTCGAGTACTTTATTTTCTGGCACAAGATACTCCAGGCTAACCGTGACTCTTCCTTGGCTTCACTTGGACTCAACCAATACAGAACAGAATTTATTGGAAGAGTCTGCTTTTGAAAAAAACTGAAGGAAGAAAAATCATTTTACCAATCTTAAGGCCACACTTCCTTAAGAACAAAGACAATCACTTTCTCACACAAAGTTGAAAATATGGGGCCATATTAAGTGGCACTTTAAGGCTTTACCTCAAAAAGGTACATAAAAATGGGTATATGTTTGTCTTTGTTTCCCAAGGAGCATCTAAGTCAACAGATTAGATACAGGTTTAAAATAAGATGTATGTCATAAACGTTTAGGTCAACATATTGTGAAGAAGCTAATGAGCAAGTGTGCGAAGAGAGGAGCAGCACAGAATGGACCGGAGAAACTGTGGGGATCCCGAGCCGGCTCTACACACGATTCTGCACATTTAGCCTTCAGAAGTTCTGTTTGTGAATCTTTTAGGGTAGGAGTTTTAGGATTTATAAATTTAGAAGTCACTTTTTTGGCACAATGAAATGAATTTATAGCTTCTATTTATAAACAATCTGGTTGTGTTTGTTCTTGTTCTTTATAAAAAAGACATCATAGGGGCATTTCTATATTAAAAAAAATCACTATCAACTGAAGTGTCTTTTATATTAATACCTTCTAGACAATTTTATCAAATTAAACTTTGCATAGTTCTACATCTATATTATCCAAAAAATGCTCTACATCTGTGTTGTATGGTAGCCACATTAGTGCAACTGAAGAACTGAATTTTCAATTTTACCCAATTTTATTTAATTTTATCCTAGCCACGTGTAGCTAGCAGCCAGCCATATTGGACAGCAAAGCTTTATAATTTCTTCCTTACTTCTTTAGATCCATAAATCTAAATTATGTATTAAAGGTTGAATTTGACAGACTTACATATTAGTTTTCAATTTGGGTTCTACAAAGCATTTCCTAGAGGCTACTTGAAAATATGAAACATGTTGTTATCTTCAGACCTTACTAAAAATCTTAGAGTCTGGATTTCTAGCATATAGAAAGCAAGAAACAAAGGTATTTTTGTATAACCATAGCATAGCTAACAAATTTAGGAAATTTGACATCAATACGTTTATCTAATCTACCAGCCAAGACTTATTGTCACTTGGTAAAAGTAAGGGTTAGGTATGGAAGTGATTTTTGGTAGTGGTTAGATTTCACTGACACCACAGAAATATAAAGGATTAAAGAGACTGCTGTAAACAATTACATGCCAACAAATTGGATAACATAGAAGAAATGGATAAATTCCTAGAAACATACAATCTTCAAAGACTGAAACAGGAAGAAACTGAACATCTGAATAGACTGATTTCTAGTAATGAAACTGAATCAGTAATCAAATAAACTTCCAAAAAACAAAATTCCAGGACCAGATGGCTTTACAGGTGAATTCTATCAAACACTTAAAGAAGAGCCAATACCTATCCTTTTCATACTATTCTAAAAAATAGGAGAGAAAGGAATGCTTCCAAATTCATTTTGCAAGGCCAGAATTACCAATACCAAAGTCAGAGACACTACAAAAAATGGTAATTACAGGCCAATATCCCTGATGAACACAGATGCAAAAATTCCCAACAAAATATTAGCAAATGGAATTCAACAATACATTTGAATCACACACCATGATGAAGTAGGATTTATCCAGATGCAAGGATGGTTCAATATCCACACATCAATCGTGTATGTAATGTGATATACCACATTAGCAAAATGAAAGATAAAAATCATATGATCACCTCAATAGATACAGAATAAGCACTTGACAAAATACAGTATCAATTTATGATTAAAAACTGAACAAAGTGGGCATAGAGGAAAGATATCTCAACCATATATTATTAATAAAGGCCATATATTACAAACCTACAGCTAACATACTTGAAAACTTCTCCTCTAAGAGCAGGAACAAGACAAGGATGCTCACTTTTCCAACACGTACTCAACATATTATTGGAAGTCCTAGCCAGAACAACAAGGCAAGCAAAAGAAATAAAAGGCATGCAAATTGTTAAGGAAGAGGTAAGCCTGTCACTCATTGCAGATGACATGATACTACATATAAAAAACTCTAAAGACTCATCAAAAAGTTAATAAATGAATTTAGTAAAGTCATAGGATACAATATCAATATACAGACTCATGCATTTCTATACACTAATAATGAACTAGGAGAAAGAAAAATTTGAAAAACAATCCCAATTACAACTGCAACAGAAAGAATAAAAATACTTAGGAATGATTAACTAAAGAGGTAAAAGACCTGTACTCTAAAAACTGTATGACACTGATGAAGGAAACTGAAGATGACATAAATAAATGGAAAGCTCTTCTATGCTAATGGATTACAAGAGTTAACATTGTTAAAATGTCCACACTACCAAAAGCAATCTACAGATAAAACCCCTATCAAAATCCCAATGGCAGTTTTCACAGAACTAGAGAAAAATAATCCTAAAATCTGTATGCAACTACAAAAGACCCTGAATAGCCAAAGAAACTTGAGAAAGAGGAACAAAGTTGGAGTACCATACCCTCAGACTTCAAACTATATTACAAAGCTACAGTAATCAAAAAAGTATGGTACTGACTGGCACAAAAGACATACAGATCAATGGAACAGAGAGCCCAGAAATAAACCTATGCTTGTATGGTCAATTAACATATGACAAGAGTAAGTATGAATATGTAGTGGGTAGAAGACAGACCCTTTAATAAACTGTGCCAGGAAAACTGGACAGCTATATGCAAAAGAATGAAACTGGACCTCTTTCTTATACCACAAACAAAAATAAACTCATAATGGATTATAGACTTAAATGCAAGACCTGAAAACAAATCTCCTAGAAGAAAATATAGGAGTAAGTGCTCTGACATTGGTCTTAATATTCTTTTGAGCCTGTCTAATCAGGCAAGGAGAACAGGAATAAAAATAAACAAATGGGACTACAGCAAACTAAAAAGTTTTTGCCTTGTGTGGGAAACTATCCACAAAACAAAGAGCCAACCTACTGAATGAGAGAAGATACTCTTCACAGATAACATATCCTATAAGGGGTTAACTTTCAGTGTATATAAATAATTTGTACAATTCAATATCAAAAAGCAAACCAGTTGATTTAAAAATGGGCAGAGTACCTGAATAGGTGTCTTCCAAAGAAGACATATAGATTGATCAACAGACATAGGAAATGATGCTCAATGTCACTAACTAAAATCACAGTATCACCTCACACCTGTCAGTATCAAAAGGACAGGAAATAGTAAGTGTTGGTGAGGATATGGATAAAAGGCAATTTTCATACATTGTTTGGGGAATGTAAATTCATGCAGTTATCTATGAAAAACAGTATGGAGGTTCCTCAAAATTAAAAGAATGACTTATGACCCAGCAATTCCATTTCTAGGTATTTATCCAAAGAAAACAAGAACGGTAATCAAAAAGATATATGTACCTTATGTTCATCACAACATTATTTATAATAGCCAAGATTTGGAAGCAACTTAAATGTCCATTGATAGACAAATGGATAAAGAAGATGAGGTACACACACACACACACACACACACACACACACACACAAAATGTATTCAATGAAATATCATGCAGCCATAAAAAAGAATGAAATCTTGCCATTTGTGACAACATGGGTGCATTTAGAGGGTATCATGCTAAGTGAAGTAAGTTAGAGGAAGATACTGTATGATTTCATGTATAAGTGGAATCTAAAAAACAAATGTACAAACAAAACAAAACAAAAACATACTCAGACACAGAGAAACTAATGGTTCCTAGAGGGGAGGCAGGTGTGGGGATGGATGAAATGGGTAAAGGAGATTAAGGGGTACAATCTTCCAGTTGTAAAATAAATAAGACACAGGATGTAATATAGAGCATAGGGAATACAGTCAATAATATTTCAACAACTTTGTATAGTGACAAATGGTAACTAGACTTGTAAACATTTCATAATGTATATAAACATCAATTCACTATGTTGTATGTCTGAAACTAACATAATATTGTACATCAATTATTCTTCAATAAAAAAGTATGTCAGTCAGGAGCTTGTATTGAACAGGAATTCATATCAATGTTAAAAATGACTTATACTTAAATTTCTGACATGAATAAATTACTCAGGAAATTCAGTAAATCTTAGATTACAACTTATTAGTTCCTCATTAAGAACTTATCCTCATTTCTCTCATGAATTGTTAGGAGAGGGAATGAGTAAGGTGGTCCTACAAATCTGTAAAAGAAGGCAGAAAACCACTTGTATAGCCTACCCAGCAGTTTCTTCTGAAAACTACTGGTATGAAGCTATAACAAAATAACTGCGGACAAATCCTGCTTTTCTGGAACTTTTCAAGTCAATGTATGAACTGTGTTTATTTTGTTTTGTATTTCAATGGATATTCATAAACCTAATGATTATTATCTTATTGAATTCACTCCAATTAAGAGAGGCTGTTATTGTCTAGGAACCTTTTAGGCCATTTCCCAGTCCTTTCTCTATCTCTTATTTTATAAAAATAACAATATTCTGTTTTGGATGCCTTCTACCTCCTTCTGGAACTGCCTTTGTGACTAAGGGATTATATAAACTTGTTATCTGACATTTCAATATGCTTGTTTTATTTTGAACCATATTATTTTGAAAGACATTATTAGACAAGGTGGCTTGAGGTGATTCATCTAAGTCACTATTTCAACTTTCTAACCTGCAAAAATGAGTTTCTCTCACTTGCCTGTGGCTTTATGGAAATGCTGAGATATTTCATGAGAATGTTGGCCAGATTCTATCAGAAATTAGATTATGTCCTAGTCACCAGGAACTTTCTCAGACGCATGCATCATTTATTAATATAGAGAACACCACCAACTAATGTTATAGTGACATGTGGTAAGCCAAAATGTTTGTGTAAAATGTTTGCGTAAAATGGCATGTAAGCAGGCCAAAAATATTTGTGGCTTTCCAAGTGCCAAACTCACATTCATGGAGCCATTTGCACAGTGGGAAGAACTGGTGAGACTAATGCACTGTGGAAATGTAGTGTATCACTAGGATTTCTACCAAGATAACAGACACTACCAGCTAAGCTCTGCCAGGAAGTGCAAGAGAAAAATTTTAGAGGCACTGACATGACATGAAAGTTGGCTGTCGTACAACAGCTATAAGGATTCTGCTGGAGGAAAACAATTTTAATTTGAAAAATTTCCATACACCTAGTGTTGGTTTCTTTTCAGTACATTTGATTCTATTTTTGAGAACTGCAAAGTGTGATATACTGGAGCTGTCAGTACATAACCCTCATTTGTACTATTCCTTTACCTAATGATCAATTATTGGACTGTTAAACTACAATAATACCTCTATGATATTTGGAAAGTAGACACACAAACTTATGTTCATAAGGAATATAAATTGTGGTTTTAATTGTATTATGGTTACTTTTGTACTTGTCTGTATTGTCAGGTCTGGTCTGTTTTATCCAACACCTTCCAATCATTACCCCACTGTCTTGTAGCCTCCTATCCATATGTTGATAAGGTTTGTTGATTGTACTTCCTTGTATCTCACCAATCCATCTGCCCCACTCCATCTCTGTTACCGCTGTTCTCATCGTTAATTTAGATTACTGAAATGGGTTCCTCAAGCAGTTTCCTGGTTACTCTAACTCATTGTTCACAGTACTGTTAAGGTGATTGATCTTCTGCCTAAAAGCCCTTCCAATGATGCTCCCAAAATGTCAATGTATAAACAGGGCATGTGAGACCCTTCAAGCTGGATCCTAGGCCTCTGCTCAACTCTCATCACTGCCATCTTATTTTATGTTCCAATTACATGGAGCTCCTTGTTGTACTTCAAAAATGCCACACTCTGTTTCAGTTACATGCTGCTCATTTTGTTAAATATCCTGCCCACCTCCTTTAACCTCCCTGGTCTCACTCATTCTCTATTTCATCTGGCTGATTGACATTCACCCTCCATAATGTCAAGAAATTGTGCTTGATCTCCACTGCTGGCTCTTACTTCTCGAGCTGACCTCTGTTTCAGCACTTACTATGCTGAAAGCTAACTATGTCCCCATGAGGCTGTGGCCTGCCCAAGAAAACGAGCACTGCCCTGTTTCTGTTCTGAGCACTAAGCACAGCGTCTCCCACATGGTAGGTGCTTAAATATGTTCCTTGCAGGAAGGAAAGAACAGATAAATATAAAGTCTAAGCTTTAAGCATCTGAAAAATTCACTTGTGTGGAACCAATTCGTTTCTTAAAAATATGATAAATGTTGGGTAAACAATGAAGTACTACTTTAGTCACTTGATGGGAAGTCTGGTTGCAACTAAAAACAATTATATCTTTAATAAAAAAACAAAATATTCAGGATAGCTAGAGAGCCACAAAGCAAACAGACTATTCTTGAAATATCTTGATAAAAATACAGTCATGTTACAAACACCTCATGTTAATCCAGAATTAAAAACAAAACCAGACAAACAGCATCACAGAGATCAGTTCAGTTAACAAAAAAAACCTAAAACACTGATTCTAGGAATGGGGAAGGGTATACACAAGATAAGCACGGAACATCTTGCAGTATCAAAAAATAAGGAAGTACTCAAAAATCAAAGGCAAAAGAATCCACAATGATGGGATGTGTCAAAGGGAGACAGAGGCTGGCTGAAAGACACCCAGTGACCCACACTGGGAAACTTGGGCAAGAAAAATAAAACAGTGTTAAGTTATAACCCAAAGAATAAAATGAATGCCCATGAGCCCAGTGATATAAGCAAATAAATAGGGGAGAACAGACAGTATGTAAGTGTCCAATTAATTTACACAGATACTCCACCATAAAGGACATAGAGCATAATCCCCATTTCCTATGCATGGGCTGTGAATGGTGACTTCTTTCCAAAGAGATAGTATTGACAGAAGGAAAGAAAGGGTATCTTTATAGGTGAAAAATCTGACAAACACTGCCTCAGCCAGGTGATCATGGTCAACACCCACAGTGGTAGATCATGTTAGTATGTAGTATGTATTGTTATATTCTGAAGAAAATGGCACTTTACCCATGGCTCTCAAATCTTATAACCCTTGTTTAGTTATGAGAAAAACATCAGATAAATTCCAATAGGGAAACATTCCAAAATATCTGACTAGTACTTCTCTGAACTGTCAAGATCATGAAAAATAAAGGTAAGTTCTAGAAATTACTATAGCTAAGAGGAGCCTAGGGTGGCGTCACTACTAAGTGGAATGTGGTATCCTGAATGAGATCCTGGAAAAGAAAAATGGTATTAGGTGAAAACTAAGGTGATGGGAATAATGTATGGGCTTTAGTCAATAATAATGTATCAATACTGGTTAATTAATTGTATAAATGTACCCCATTAATGCAAGACCTTAAGAATAAGGGAAACAATGTGGGGCTGTGTGGGAATTCTATGCACTATCTTGCCAATTTTTCTCCAAATCTAAACTGTTCTAACATAAAAAGTTTATTTAAAAAATAGACAATAGGAAAAAACAAAACAAAGCACCATGTATACAGAACCAGACATCATAATATTCACTGGCTATGAGTACTATCTAAGCAAAAGCCTATCAAATATGATACCCCAAATTCCTTTGTTTTAAATAAAAATTAAAATTTTAATTTGTATAACATATTTTGATGTTTTAAAATTATATATTATAGTATGTATTAAAAAATAAACAAACAAGAACTAAGTGGTAATATTAAAAAAGTCAGTGGGCTGTGAGAAAGTGGATAAAGGAAAAGCAAATATTCTAGTAAAGAAGTCTGAACTTCATAAAGCATTTAAAATTAGGGTTCATAATAACAGTGTTTTGAAATCATAATTAGGGTCAATATGTGCAACAAATACAGAAGAGCTGTGAGAAATAAGCTCTTTAACACCAATGGCAAATTTTACTGTTTTCATCAAGGATATGAGGAAGGGAATTTTTCTTGTAGTCTCCAACTGCTGAGAATCTGTGAAATGTAAGAGTCCCTCCAAAGATTCCTGCTGTTCATGACTATGAAAGATGAAACTGTTGTACAGATGAAACATCCTAAAACAAGGAAGTTGCCTGCTCAGCCATTCATTCAGCAACGATGGAATGTGTATTAGGCATCAGGCACTCTTCTCAGTGCTTGGGGTATGGTGAAAAGTTAGTGAGGGTCTTTGCTCTCCTAATACTCATTGTCAGGTAGGGAGGAAGACACACAATAAAGAGACCTACCAACTAACAGTAAGGGGTAAGTGTCATGCACAAAGTTAAAATAGGGTGAAGGGACAGAGACTATACAGCTACAACAGATTGAGTGGTCAGAAAAAGTTTTTCTAAAGAGGTGACATTTAAGTTACTATCAGTTCTGTCTGCTTGGAAGGCCCAGACACAATGACACTCCAGTAGCAATGTGCAGACCTAGGACCCAAATTTTATTTTCCAAATATCATTCCCCATCTATAGGAACCAAGGTTTGTTGAAACGGTTGATTCAAGGGCTGGCAGAGGAAAAGTACAAGATGAGCTTAGAATACCTTGTTATACCAGAAAGTAAGTGCTCGCAAAATGGGGACCTGACGGAATGATACAGGACCCTGATTGAAAAGATGCCCACTGGCCAAATCTGAGACAATCTGAATAATAAAATATAATGCATATAATGGATTATAAATTGAGCAAGTTAAACAAGTGAACAAACACATAAATAACTGAGGCATAAAGGAAAGTTCATCCTTATAATAGAATGGTATCTAACAAATGTAGAAGGAATAAGGGAATTAGAAGATCATTTGGACAATATCAAAATAAGAAGTGAAAGAGTAGTACTAAGAGAGTGGGAGAAAAGGATAAACTGAATGTAAAATGTTATTATTTGGATAACTGAGTGAAGGGTGTAAAGGATTTTTTTTATATTATTTTTACATCTTTCCTGGGAGTGTGAAATTATGTCTGAATAAAAAGTTAAAAGTAAAAAAAAGAAATTTTGCCCTGAAATAGAGGCAGAGAAGTTGGGTAGTAACTGGAGAAATATGAGACAAAGGGATGTTCTTGGTTTTCTGTATAGGAGATCCCAGAAGATGTCTGTAGATGACAGGAAGTGTGGGGGTTATTGTAGAAGCAAAATTCCTGAGAAGAATAGTGGGGTTGGAATCCACAGCCCTAGAAAAGGGATTACTTAATCCACTGTAACCCAAGGACAGGCAAAGAGTTTGAGCCCTGCTGTGTGGAGGATGGTAGTTTTGATGCTGAGAAGATGAAGTTTTTGTCTGATTAATTCTTTGTGCCCAATTAAGTAGGGTAGATTTAGAATTCAGAAAAAGATGCAACAGAATTTGGAGAGTGGAAAAGTGAAGATTTTAGAGATGTGCAAAAGGACTGTCACACAGTGTTGAGGGCCCATTTGAATTCAGTGACCATTTACTTAAAGCAAAAAGTTGGTCCCTTCAGAGATGCTAGGATGTTTTGGGTGCAGGACATTTGGCTGTTACCAGTGGTAGGTCCTTGAGAGTGCCATGGGAGTAGAGGAGGAAGAGGGGAGGGAGAAAGGATGGGGCAGGGAGATGAAGGACATGCACAATTTGTAAGAACACTAACCAGGATGAACCATGAACTGGGTGAGGAGGGTGACAGGGCTCCAGAGTCAGTGTTTAGGTGTGAGACTTATTCTTATCTATTATATGCCAGACCTGGAACACCAGGTGCATGCTAGGGACACAGAGTTGACTTAGATGTGCCCCTTGCCTTCACAGCACTTATAATCTAGTAAGAAAGGTAAGCAAAGATAAAATTTCTATAGAGTATACTATGAAATAAGTGGCCATGCAGGAATAAGGAGGCCTGGAAGGTGGCCACTCAACATTTTCAGGAAGTCTAGAGGTGGCAACGTTGGAGGTGAAGGGTGAGCATAAACTACTGAGAAAAATGAAGGCAGAAGTGTGTTACCAGTAGATGAATCCCCCTTGATTTGTGTTTAAAATCCCCCTTGCAGGCCTGGGCAAAGGGAGGAAGTATGAAACACCACCGTAAGGAGAACTACAGGCTGTGTACTTTATAAAGCTGAGCATAAAATTTGGATTGGACAAGGGTGGCTGACAAAGCTGGAGATGATGCTGGGGGCCAGATCACAGAAGACTGTGTGTGTGCCATCCTAAAGACCATAAAGGTGACAGGAACCGGCAATGAGTCTTAAATAGTGCAGAGGTATGACCAGATCTGTGATGCTGACAAACTGCTCTGGTGGCAATGTGAAGAAACGACACTAACGCACACTGCTCTGCAAGAGGATCACAACGTTTCTGTAAAAGAAGCCAAGCTGCATTAGGTAATTATACCATAGAGTAAATCGTGATGAATAAAACCAAGTATAGTTCTACTCTTCTCATGCAAAGAACATATGGGAAATGAATGATTTTTCTTCAGGTCTCAATTTCTGTACTTGCCACTAGGTATACTAATGCCTGCCCATCTCTTCTGGGGAACTAGGAATACGAATGAGGTTCATGGCTCAAGTATTGTGAGTTTTAGAGAAGAAATGCACTTAAGACATGAAAACACTCAAAAGATTACTGGCCAGGGAATAGATAAACAGGGTTTCTGATTTAAAAAATAAAATCAGCCCCACTGTATGTGCAGTTGGTGAAAGAAGTATCAATAAATACATAAAGACTTCCTTCATTAATCTTAGGTTGCTAAGCAATATATTTAAGAAAACAATTTTGGCTCTTTTACTCAGCAAAGAGTAATTACAAACTATAACTTAAAAATCAGATGTACATTTCAGGCAAAGAACTGTCTAAGTACAGATTATACAAACTGCTTTGAAAAGGGTATGCTTTATAAAGCAATTTCATGTGTAAGCAGAAGCAGCACATGGAATCTAGAATTCCCAACCCATTGTATATGAGAATTGAAGATGTCAATTTTCTTTGATTATAAACAAATAACTAGTTTTACTATACAAAAGCATATATAAATTCTTAAATTATGTGATCAGTATTCAACAAGCACTTAGCGCATAGCAAATTTTACAGCAACATTAACAGCAGAAAAAAATTTTTTCAGCATCATTTACTCTATAAAAGGTACTCTTCTTTACTGGAAGATCCTAAATAATAAATACTTAAGTCTAGAGAGTAAATATTTTTAGCTCTCTGTACCACTCAGACTCTGTTCAGTCTACTCAACTCTGCAGTCAACAGAAAATATGTAAACAAGTGCACCTCTGTTCCAATAAAATTTACTTTACAAAAGCAAGACAGAAAATATGGTCAATGATTCTGCTAATACCTTTCTACATTGATAGATAGTAACCACACTATAGGGGGTGAGGATTTAATAATATGGGTAACTGTTGAGTCACTGTGTTGTACATTTGAAACCAGCATAAGATTGTGTATTAATGACACTTTAGTAAAAAAATAATTAAAAAAAAAAAGACAGTAGGCTGGATTTGGCCCATGGGCCAGTTTGCTGGCCCTGTTCTAATACAACACTTTTAAGTTTCATCTGTTTCTTTTAAATTAAAAATGTACTAAGAAAAACTATAAAATAAAGTATCAGAACATAAGAGGATGGTCCGAACTATACTGGAAATTTAAAAAAGTTTCCCATTTTATTTCTACCAATTTTCTTATAGAGAAAACAAAGGGATAGTGCAATGAAATTTAACTTTAGAAAGAACAGTTTTTTTCTTCCTTTAATTTTCCAGCTCATTTCCTTAGCTGATTGCTTTCAATTCATTTCAAAAGTGACTGAATCAAGAAACAAAGGAGGGGATAATTTGGAGGAGACTAAGTTTGATTTTGGATAGCTGATTTGAGACTCTGGTTGAATTTTCATATGGAAATGCCCCCATCAGGAACCTCTAAAGCAAAACTCATGCTTTAGCTTCTAAAGCAAATATGAATTCATCTCATTGGTGTGCTGAACTTTTAAACACTGGCCAAGTGAAACACCCTGGGTCCAACTAATGTCTTTCTAAGACACCCACAGAAGAGAACAGCACTTGCTTACATTCATTAATTCATTTATATATATTTTAATTTTTTCTATTGCTTACTGCCAATTCTACTTCTTGAGGGGCTTTATTTTTATTTATTTATTTGCCTAATTTTTAAATTAAAGTATCATTGATATACAATCTCTTGATAGTTTCACATAAACAACACAGTGGTCTCAACATTCACCCATATTATTAAGTACTCACCCCCTCTATGGCAGTCACTGTCTATCAGTGCAGTAAGATGTTATAGTCATTGTCTTCTCCGTGCTGTACTGTCTTCCCTGTGACCTGCCTATATTGTGATTGCGAATTATAGTGCCCTGTAATCCCCTTCTCCCTCCACATCCACCCTCCCCAACCCCTTCCCTTTGGTAACCACTAGTCCCTTCTTGGTGTCTGTGACTCTGCTGCCGTTTTGTTTCTTCTGTTTTGAGAACAGTGCTTTTGTAAACCAACCCCAGATTTAATGAGCAAATGAACAATTCAAACATTCAACACTGAATGCTTTACCACTGATCAGGCTATGATAAAGTCTTTATCTTTTTCAATTTAAAACCTTGTAAGGGATTTTACCTTAAATTTGATTATTTTTTCATTATGATATACGAAAAAGGCAGTACTACATGCACTTGGAAAGTTAGTGTCAGAAAAATTATTCCTAAACTTAAGAAAAATGTTTTAAATTAGTTTTAACAAATTTTTTATTTTGCTACCATTAATATACAATTACATGAGCAACATTATGGTTACTGGACTCCCCCCATTATCGAGTCCCCACCACATACCCCATTGCAGTCACTGTCCATCAGAGCAGAAGGACGCTATAGAATCACTACTTGAGTTTTGACAAATTTTTTTAGGTTGAAAGTTAAAGTCTAAACTTCTTTTTTGCTTCAGTCATTCCCTATTTAACCTGGAAAATTTCCTGATAGAAATAATAATAATAATAATGTTTTACAATTTTTAAAGTTTTAACATAGCCCAGGCCCTGGGCCATGTGCTTAACGTATGCAACAACTTCATGAAGAAGTACAGCTTCCCCTAAGTGTCTTCCCCAGGAGCACACAGGGGCTAGTTAGTGAGTGAAAGCTTGTCTCAAACTAAGTATGAGTAACTTTAAACTCCACATCCCCAAATACTAGATGTTTTCAACATCTTAAACAAAGAAATTATGCAAAAGAATTCCTAAATAAAGAGATGTACACATTTGAGTTGTTTTATTCTTTTCTCTAATCTAAATTTCTGTTCACAAATTCTTTGGCAAAAGATTTGTTTCTTGCTCTCCATTTTCTTGCTAACAATTTGCTGCCACTTCTACATTTACTTCAGAATACACTTTGGATTTCTAAGCACGGTACCTATGGCCCCAGATCTTGTTTCAGCTTTCTTGCCAGCCTCACTCCCACTCTACCCTGCTTCAAACCACAAGCTTAGGCACAGCGGCTTTCATGTGTGGTTTGTGTGCCTGAGGCTGGGGGAGGACACTCACAGTCCATCTCTGCTTCTGAAATCCCTTTCATCCCCGAGATGCAGCTCAAATGATACATCCTCCATGAATTTTACCCCAACTCTGTCAGTAAGAATCAGTCTCTCTCTCAAGACTCTGTGCTATCACAGCCATTTGCATCACACCTTTATTTTGGCTTTATCATCTCTTGCCTCAGTAAATTTGTCTATCTTTCTCATTAGGTATCTTTGAAGACTGGGATGGCAATGTGTTCATCTTGGTACCCCTCAAAGCTTCCAGCACAATACTGTGTAGATGGCAGATACAAGTAAAAATTCATAAATCAAACTGAGCAGACTCCATGTTGCTAAAACCCTTCTAATATGCAACTCTGCAGGAATATGCGGCCATTTGCAGAACCCAAAATCTCAGGAACTGAGCCTCTAAAAACTGTTTAGGAATACTTGGTCCATGAAGGTTGCAGGAAGAACATTCTGTATGGCAGAAGAATATGCTATTGATCCAGTGTCAAGGGCAAAGTGGGTTTTGGGAAAATAACTCTGTGTGAAAACTTATTGAAATGACATGCAAACCTTCAGAAGTGTTGGGTAAACAAAATTTACCCTTGACAACTTCTTGCCAAGAATTAAGAAGAAGGTGAAACAAGATGAGGCAGGAAGTGAAGGAAAACACTGTCAAGTTTCTTCTGAAGAAAAGATGAAGCTGCAGACATTGGTGCAGTAGCCCAGGGAGAGGAGGGGCCTGGCTGAGCACTAGCATTCGCTCCCAAGTGCCACCTTCCTCGTCTATCCTCATATCCTCTAACGGCAGCAGCCTGAGACTGCTCATACCTTCTGCTCCTTTCTGCAACTTCAAAATATCTTTCAAAGAGTAGAATTTCAGAAGAAAAGTTTGTAATTATACATAGCATTTTTTCTTTTTTTAATTAAGGTATCATTAACATACAATCTTATGGTTTCACATGAGCAATATTGTGGTTTCAACATTCACCCGTGTTATCAAGTCCCCCCCCCACGCCACTGCAGTCACTGTCCATCAGCGTAATTACACATAGCATTTTATACTGTAACGATCTTCTAGATCACCAGTAGGCTTAATATTATTAATATATATTGAAAAGTAGAGGTATCTCCCTGGAATAGGGGAGTTTTCACTACTAATTAAATGACTAGAGGTGTGTGGTTATCAGGTAAAACCTCTGCAGATTTTTCTCAGCCTCATCCACAAATATCGGTATGCGACAGAGTCCTACGCTGAGACCTCTTCCTTCTCACTCACTAGTCTTCCTTGATGTTCCCATCAACTCTTTGATTTAACTCTCAGTTACCTGTATGTGTGGCAGTTGAGACTCCATCTTGAGACTTCCTTTCTCCCAATATTCAAGCTCATATGTCCAACTATTCTTCGAGCATTTTCACTAAGTATATCCTGCGGGTCCCTCAACTTATAACCAACCTTTTTATTTCTGCTTCCCCTCTACACAGAGAAAGTGACCCACTCCTCCTTTGGTCCTGATCTTGGTTAAAAGCATTACCTACCTAGTCAACTAAATTAGAAATCTGGAATCATCTTAAACTTCTCTTTTTCCTTATTCCCCAAATCTTGTTGATTCTGCCTGCCTTCTAAAATCCCTCTCAAGATGAAGTTTCATAACCCTGTGGACAGAGAGAAGATTCCACAAGTTTCCAGAAGGCAAAACAAAACAGGCCACATACAAATAGGATCAGGGTCTGGAACTCTGGCCATGTCAACAGAAACAATAGAAGCTGGAAGATAATGGAGCACTGCCTTCAAATTTCTGAGGTTAAACATTGTCAACTAAGGGTGAAGCTAAGAGTAACGACTTTCAGGAAAAAATCAGACATATATGCCTTCACAGTGTTTCCCTTTCACGTAATCTTTGTCAGGAAGCTACTGGGTAATATGGTGTACCGAAAGGACAGAGTAAATAGAAAGCATAAAACATGGACTCCAGGAAGAGGGCATCAACACAGGTAAGAGGCAAAGGGGTCCCCATAATGATGATGTGTTGCATATAGAGTTGTAATAATGTGATGTAATAAAATTATGATTATGTCCACATTGGAAGGATGGGGGATGGGAAGAGTGTGGGAAGCTGGGCTAGATGAGAGCACCAAGTCTTTCTCTTCCACGTAAGAAAGTCAAAGATCATATTCCACATTCTTAAAGATCAAAAATAACTATCTACACATAGCATTTAGAAATTTGGAGGTGAGTATGAGACAAGATAGCTGAGTGAGTTGAATGTAGTTGCTTCTGGGGATGGGTCTCAGGGGACTGCTGTTTCATTATAAGCCTTGTAATATGATCTGACTTTTAAGTTTATGTATATGAGAAACTGATAAAAATAAAGAAATAAAAAACTAGATACTCTGTTTAAGGATTACAGCGACTTCTTTGTGTTAAAATCCCATAAGCGAAGACTCTCAGAGATGGAAAGAGCTCTAGAAACTTAGTCTCATTTCTTATTTCCATAGTATAATATTTATAATGAAAAGATGTTGATTTCTTTACTCAAATAATTTCTCCTCTCCTGCAAAGTTTTATCATTCCATATCAATAGTTGCAATAGATGTTCCACACAAAGCACCACACAGTGTAACACTAATGAGAGGTGGTTATGTTTGCTGGCATATATCCCTCTCCTCTCCTTCTCTGTGTCCCACCGAAGGGAGTTAAATGTTTAAGATCTGTGGCTCCATTCCATATAACACACTTGGGCCATGAGCTAACAGATGGGTGAAACATGCCAGGTCCCGTCCTAATGATCCTAAGCCTGCATGGAACATTTTTCTACTGTGAGGAATATGGTTTAATTAACCACCTGCTGAACTTCAGTTGGGGAAAGAGGGAAGTTACTGTGAAGTTTTCTCTCATGAAAAATAAAATACAATTTTATGGGTCAAAAAGCTAGCAATGAAAGTAGTTCTTGATGGTCACTTTTGCTTCATTATATTATTTGGATATATAAACAGACATTAAAGATTAACTTGCCTATTCCCTCATTTTACAAAAGAGAAAACTGTGGCCTAAAAAGGTTCAGTGACTGGATCAAGACTACCCAGTGTATTTTCAGACCCTGCAATGTAATTCATGTAACTCAGTAGAAGGTTAAACAACTTCTCATCTTGAGTAGAAAAAACTGAGAAAAGAATAATTTAGTTAGATAACTCAAGCCAAAAATCAAATGCCTTAGATTATCTTTTGGATTTGGAAGATAGTGTTTTTGTTTTTTAATTTCATTGTACAAGTAAAAGAGATTCATTACAGAAAATAATTTAAACTCCAGAAAATAAAATCTTCATTGTACATGCCAAAGGTAACCACTGTTAATAGTTTGGTGAATTTCTTTTGCTGAAATAATTCACATACTCTTAATTACATACTGCCTATTGCCACATCAATCAAATAAATGATATGATTCTTTCTTAATAGGGATGTTTCTTCAGTTAATAAAAGAAGGGAGGGAGATAGCAAAGAAGAATCTTCTAAATGTGCAAACAGAAGAGAAAAAACATGTTTTTTCTTATTCAAATCATAAAAGTTCATTAAACAGTAATAAAGTAAAAAATGTAGTAGGATCAAACCAACAATTTTTTAAAGCATTAATAACTTTAAAAAAAGATGGTGGCTTTGACATAACTGTAAATTTAAAGATAGTTGAGTTTATGAGAACTTACAACTGGAAAACATGCTCAGGTTGGACTTTGAGAATTTAAGACAGATGGCTCAACAATTCATTTTTAAGGAACTGGAAACCCCTCAATTTTAAATTTGTAATGAAAAGTTTATGTCTTATTTTAATTATGTTCCCTGTTCAATGATGTTGCAATAAATAAATTATTTGAAAGTTCTTTAAAAAATTGCTCAGGGAAGGAGAGAGAGAGACAGGGAGGTAGGGAGGGAGGGAAAAGCAGGCAGGCAGGCTGGACACACAGGAAGGAAGGGGGTAAGGAAAGAAGGAAGAAAAAATAAGCCAGGGTCAAGGAATTTGCCTCAGTGTTTTTTTTTTTTTTGTATATTTTCTTCTCTCTTTATGTAAGAGAAATATACTACTACTCAACTTCTAGTATAAGGCAGCTCTGAGAACTCCTTGGAAGATAAGATGTAGCATGTTACAGATACATTCTTGTTCTTAAGGGAATGAGGAGAAGATATATTTCTACATAAAACTCAATCATTTAAAAAATCGTATCGACTTTTACCACTGCCTGGATACATGCAACGATTTATAAAAATAAATACCAGTAGCTGTCCTGGAAGAGTCCTGTGAAGTCAATCTCCTTGGACATTAGAAGGTTTTCCACTACATATAAGGTCTATTTTTACTATGAGAGCTTGTGAATATTTTTATTATGAGAGCTTTGTAAATTTTTCAAGCTTAAGTTCTCACTTTTTTTTCATGTCACTGACCTTTCCCAATTACTCCACATACTAGGATATTAGACTTATTGTTAAACAGATCATTAAAAATGACAGATCAGACCCTTACACCTGACTAAGTTAGTCCTAAGTATAAATTAGGTGCTTTGGGATATGCACACTCTCTTTTGGATCACTGGGGTCATATTATTGCACTGAAGCACAGGTAATTTACTAACTCTGGTCAAAATCTGAGCTGGAGGTTAAAAACTGAAGGAGAGTTTGGCATCACTGATAGAGTGTTCTTAATACCTGCTTGCAGAACGCCACTTTTCTAAATGGGACTAACAAGCTTAAATAAACATTTGTACTTAGGCTTTATTTCCACTAATATACTTTGGAGAATATGTTTCACTTATATCTAAAGAAACACAAGGGTAAAAAATTTATATGCTGGGTAGTCTATTTGCCTCTACTAAAAAATAAACCACATTGTTTTTCTACTCAATGTTCAAATATAAAAGAACTTTCTGAAACATTTCTTGAGCACTGTCAGCTTTAATACTCTCAATTTTTAGAAATCAATGAATATATTTGAATAGTGTTATGTGCAAAGGATTGTGCTGCTGAATTCATCCAAATCTTGTACTAATTTCTGTAATTTCTTAGTTCTTGCCTTAATTAATTTAATGTTATAAGAACATAGCCAACGATATACCTCCTTTAGAAACAGAACTTTGATCTTCTCAAGGTCATTAATAATGTTATCTGAAAGGATAACTTTGGGTAAATAAAATGTGTTCATAAAATATTACACACCTTGCAGGAACCAAATGGGACATACTCAAACAGGTAAAATCTGTTTTTACCTCAACACTGATTCTCTTTGAAAGTAGCTTTGCAGTCTACACTTCAAACATAGAAGCTGCTATCTCTTGTTATTAGATTATAAACACTGCTTATATTATCAAAGAGTTCATCTACTTTGATGAAGTAAGCAATTCAGATGCTTAGTCTCAAGCATCTGAATTGTGTGTTAAAGAAATACTGAATTTCTTTATATTTGTCTAACAATATTGAGTTAGTGTTATACCTCAAACTTATGAAGTCAAAGTGCAGAATATCTCAGAGTTGGAATTTTTGAAAGGTAAAGGAAGAAGAAACTGAACCGGCCAGGGTTAGGAGAGGTACAGCATGGTACATAATAGATTGTCTGTCTTTAATTTTATCCCACCCTACTTACAACATTTCTAGAGAAGGAATCCTTGACAGATATGAAAAAAAGAAAGCATGATTTTAAAACAATTTTTCTTTTTCTTACTAATTAAAGGTATTTTGGAAATAGTCCCTTGCATTACTCAAAAGGATTAGTAGCAATATTTTATGTTGGGTAAAAAAAGAAAACTGTCGACCTGATGAAGGGGGTAGTTTAATAACCATAATATTGCACATGTAATTGTAGATTAATGATACCAAAATAAATTATAAAAAAAAGGAAAGAAAGAAAACTGTCTCTTCTAAAGTGTCTAATGTACAGGGTAGATAAATCACTAATTTATTTTCATATAAATGTTAGAACTTCTAAATTATGTTCCAAATTTTTTGTAATTATAGAACAGACAATAGTACCAACTATGACAAGATTTTGAATTTTGGTGTATACTATACCAAGCACATAGTATACCATCTTATCTAGAAGATTTACTTATTTTTTTAACTTACTGCCTCTAAAGAATCTTCTTTCACTCCAAATAAGAAGTAGAAAAGTAACTAAAGAATTTTGTATCACATGAAATATATGAATTTTTGTTTTTATTACAAGTAAATTATTATAATTTATAAATAAAATTAAATTTATAAATAAGGTTTTTATTACAAATTGAGATTATTATGAATTAGCTTTTATCTTTGGGCTTTCCATCTCAAATTCAAGTACATTCTGATTAAGTAAACTCTATCCAAACTATTTAAATTGATAATCAGTAATAGCAGGTTATATTGCAGAGAACTTTCATTACACTGAGACCAATTAAAAAAAATCTAAACTTACAAATGGCATAAAACAGGTCCTTGAATCAGTCACTTTAACATTCTCCAATTTACCTCTGATATAAAGTAGTGGAAGAGATTTGAAATTGGAAACGTCTGTGCATTGATGATTACCTTAACTCTGGCTGGTTGAAAGGTTCCCCAGTGTCTGGACAACATCAAGGAATAAGTTATATTTAGGAATTTTTTATTTGTAGAAATGCTGCCCAGGGGTCAAGTCACAAACTTTACTCAGAGTTCCCTGGGATGACATTGGACTTGAGATACCTACTTTTTTGTGCTATGCAGCTGTAGGCAATAAAAATTTGTTCTTTGACTAAGAAGAAAAAGTATTATCAGAACTATTTTTCAAAAAACAAAAAATGTAGAAGAAACAATTTCTTTCAGAGAAATGGAATTAGGATATTCTATCTCAAGTACTGACTGCAATGTATTTTTTGAATGAATTTCAATTTCTCACCCCAGATTCTTGCTTACTCTATGTTATCCATCTCTTTCAAGGAATGCTTTCCTTATATCTGGCAGATATAAGTATTAGGGCTTGAAATAAGCAATATATTTTCTTATAACCAAAACTGTCCCCCTGCTATCACTTTCTTTAAAGAAGCAATATGCCGTGATGGAAAAATGTGCTTCATTTTCCAAAAATGTGTTTACAAGTAATTTTCAGGAACAAAGCCCTTTTGCTAAAGCAGGAACATCTCTATTTACAACACAGATCTGAAACACCTACCTGTTTTCCTATATAACAGAGCATGTTTCTTTTGGCTGAAACAATGTTTTATCTTCATATTTGGGCAGGAATTTATAAATAGGTCACCCCTGGCATTTTAGCCAGGAGAACATTTAGCCATTAGTTTTGTTTTAGGGAAAACAATGAAATGTAACAGCATAAAATATCATGCTACTCTCTCTACTTTGGCACATGCACACAAAATTTACCATCTGAAGTCTTCTTTAATTCAGTTTTCAATTTCTCCTGGTCTTCTATTAATTTTTTATTTTCTGCTTCCAAAATGTGTTCCTCTTCCTTGCCATAGCTTTTCAGGAGCTATCAAAAAAGAAGAGTTACAGAAAGAAGTAAGATTGCAATAAGCCAGACATCCTTCCAGGAAAGTGGCTGAATAATGTATTTAAACTTATTGGTCTTTATTTTATACTTTTCTACACTGTCCTTTCACTAACAGAAGCTTTCTACTTTGCAAACACATGAGAGATTTCTTCTTACTGTGACTGAAATATCTGAGATGAAAATAAGAGTTTTGTTGGGCTACAATTAAATAATATTTTCAAAAGTATTTAGGTATATAACATGAATGTCTTTTCCTCAGTTAAGTGTGTGATGTAAATCTAAGGAAAAAAAACAATTTTGAGGATATTAATTGGAAAACCGTTATGTTCCCACTGCAGAGCTGTCTACTCAGACTATTTCTATATAGATTATTTAAATATAGATGAATTCATAAGAGAAGAATATAATATTGTCAGGATGGAGATAGGTGAATCCATCTCTATGCTTGGAAAATTCTACCTAATTTTCTTTGAATAGTCTCCAAATTACTTTTATTAATCCTTTATACAGATCTTTATATTTTAAAATCTACTTTGGCTTTTAAAATGTTCATTTTATATTTGCACCTTATCTTGTCTAGGCAAGAAAAATTAAGATTTGAATAGTAAAATATTTGACTAAAATAAAAACAACATGGAGTGAAAATTTCATAATCTGTATGTCTTGATGGAAACCATCATTGTTAACAGAATTAAGAAGCTGACTCATCTTAAAGAAGTTTTAAGGAATTTAAGTTACCAAGAAAGGCAAATTAATGTTTGGAAAATAAAATATGTATACACCTGGGTGTGGGTTTTCTGCCTAAAGGGGCAATAACTTGATAGTGGCAGCTTCCTGAGTCAGGTAAGAAAGCAACTCTGGACAATTTTAAACAGACTGACAGAGAAAAGACTTTTATTGCAAGGTGATTCCTTTTCTAATGTAAGCTGGTATATTCAACAAACAAAACTCACAAAGTTCTACAGAGCCTTGGCCATATGCAAATATGTTACAGTGCTAGGTGGTATAAAGGATACAAATGTAAGAAAGCATGGGCTCTGCTCTCAGGTAACTTCAGTCTAGTGGAAGGGATGAGACAAGAGCATAAAACTGTAGCACAAGATATAGTACTATACAGTGCTATTAGGTTATAACAAGACCAGACAACTCAAGGAGAAATTGAAGCACTAATGAATATATTATAGAAGCCCAGTAAGTTTTATTTTCTTTTTTAGGAGTAGAGGACTGAAGTACCTAACTTAAATGGATGGAGCCTGATACCTTCAAAATTTTTAAAAGGTTTTAAGAGCAGAAACAAAAAAATTCTTCAAATCTCTATAAACTTATTGTGCATTTCAATTTCAAAACAATCTTAGTTGCTACTTCACTGAATTCAGTTCGCACAGTCTCTAGTGATTACCCAAATTGGAAGAGAAGCATTGAGTTGCAGGAATGTTTACACTGACTGCTTGAATTGTTATGCCACTGACTTGGAAAAGTTGGATTTGTGTTGGCCTTGTAAGCTAGCTTTCATTACTGCAGTTGTAAACTCGTCCAAATTTATTATGTGCAACTCCATGCTGGAGAAAGACCAAGATCCCTGGAATCTGAAATTCAGTAGCTACCAGCTACAATAATGCACATATTCACCATCCTACCACCCTATCCCACCTTGGTAAGTGGCTAGAAAAAAAACTAGTAAGAAGTAAAGCTCCATCACTGTTGTTATTTTAAAGCAATTAAGTTCAAAGTTAACTGGTCTTTCATGATTATTTCACTTCATTAACTGAAAACCAGAATAGAAAGGGGTCTCAGGTACCATCTATAAGTCACTTTATAGGACAGCATGAGGCAAGGGCAGAAAACAACATGGTTAAAAGTGTGTGGATCCAAGGTTCAGTCTGCTTGGATTAAAATCTTAATTTTGTCAGTTACTAGCTGAATAATTTTGTGCAAGCCACTTAACCTTTGTGTGTCTCCATTTCCTCATCTATAAAATGCAGAAAATAACAGTACTGACCTCATGGGGTTGTTGCAAGAATTAAAAGAGTTAATGCCTTACTGTGAAGCATTTGAAGCAATACTCACATAATGTTAGGTATGATTTATAATTCTGAAGCCCAGAACAGATGAGGTGACTTGCCCCAGGTCTTAATGCTAATTATTGACAGAGTTGAGACTAGCACTTAGGTCTCTTATATTTCAGGGTAGTGTGCTTTCCATTAGATAATGTGTCTCCAATAGTGGATAAAGAGGTGTTTTAGTAATTTTATTTTTCCTTAATTAGTATTTCAAAACTTACATGAAGTATCTTGAAATAGAAGTCATTCCTGATGTTCTAATGGCTGTTAATGGTCAATTAGTTACCCTTTGGTACTGATGGTATTTATGTCCAGCTCACAGACTCTCTCCACTGTGTACTGGCTTTTGCCCAGCGTATCTGTGTACCTCTGATGATCTAGGGCCACAGACGAGGTCACAGATAAGCAGAAAGCAGGGAACCAGAACAGCATGGAACCAAAGCGGAAGGAAACAAAAAAGGGAGAAATTTTGGGGATCAAAGAATCAGTAGGCATGAAATAAATTTCCTCGTAAGGGTAACTAGTTCTGAAAATAATTCTAAAAGAAAAAATTCAAAAATGTTTTGAGAAAGGTGTTTTTGAAGGATAAGACTAATTTAAGTACATTTATTATCATGTATACAAGAAAAATAATAGTACTAAGACTTTACAGAAACACTTTCCATTGCTTTTAGAGCTGAAGAGTAAGAGGAAAACAACCAAAGAGTAAGAGGAAAAAAGCAGTGTTCTATTAGTAGTTACAACTCATTACTCTAACATGATATGGGCATGATTTTAAATCAAGATAGGTACACGCCAAGTCTACAAATGCAAGGCTGTATGCTTTTGAGTTCAGCCATCACATATTAATCAAAGCTTTGAAGGTTTTGTTTTTACCATTGTGAAATGAGATCAAAGAAAGGATAGAAAATGAAGCCAATGATATTATGGTACAAAATGAGGCTGCCTGTGCTGCTGAAACACCCCAAAAAAGGCATAATGGCTTACTGCTTCCTTTTGAATACAGAAATACCAACAGCTTGATTTCCCAGAACTACAATTACTGCACAGTTAATCTACCTGACATGTATGGATCAATGCCTTTTCAAAACACACCAAAAGAAAGGAAAAAATAAACAGATGCTTATTCTCTAAAAGTCTGTTTAAAAGATGGTGGTTATAGTCCATTTCCTCAGTTTTTGAATTGTTTCTATGAAAAAAGGTCTTTCTTTACCTTTTTGTTGTAGGAATAAGGCAGACATAAGTAGTAAAACATGGTTTTGAATAGGTCACCATGACACTGTAGCATCAAACACAACTTTTTGCAAAGTTTTGCCTTATTTAATAGGTTTTAGAAAGTTTTAGATTGTACTCTGTGATAACTAGCTCATGTAGAATTGACGAAAGGGGTTGCTTATGGTTCTTTCTAAAGAGGCTGGCCTTTGGATAAGAATTTAATTCTCTACTGTTGGACTCAGTATTTTTTACATAAATATAACTTGATGTAATATACAACTGACTGCATTTCATTAACTTATAATAGGTAAATAATCTTAGTGCATTATTTTAGGAATGCTTTCATCAAGAAAAATTTTCACTTCTGAATGGTTCCATTGATCTTTTTTTGTTTAATGCAAAACTTAGGAGGCTTCATCTGAACTGAAAATACTCAAGCTATGAGATCCGACTCCTAAATTTTAAACTTAGTGAAAAAAAATACCCAAAATACTCTTGTATCTTTCATTTTTCCATTTGTTCTTTTTAAACTTAATGGGGAAAACATCATACTTGATTCATTCTTCCTGAATGGCAGGGGAAGGACAGCACAAAGTTCTCAAAGAAGAAGTATCAAGAGAATTGCCAAATTAAAGATTTTAAATATTATATGCAGTCAGCAATCTAGCATCAACTATTTTCCTCTGCTTCTTACATAACCATCATTTAAAAGAAAACAAACACGTTTAAAAAAGATAATTTAACTGACAAGGAAACAGAGCCATGGAGACTTATAAAGACTTGCTCTAAGTTATAAAATAAAATCAATGGTAGTGAACAAATTAAAATTCATAATCCCAGGACAGTTTTTTCCTTGAATCATAGGTAGTAGGTCCAACGGGGTATTAATATACCATGGCAGGAAACTGTGAGCACAAGCAAATCTGAAGTTTAGTAAAATACTTTTGAAACAATCATTCCACAGAACAGTATTGCTATTTATGGTCATTTTCTGCTTACTAATATGAAAATATTCTTTTGGATGCTGAAAAATAATGTACTGTTCCTAGGAAATAACCAACAACATTTACACAAATTTTTAAGAAGAAAATTTAAATACCCGTTTTAGTTTTTCATTCTCTTCCATGAATTTTTTGGCAGCCTCATTAGTATTTTCTGCTTGTGTTTTAAGCACTCCTTTGATTGACAGTTCCTTTGCCAGCTGAGTAATAACGCTAAGCAGACGTCTCAACACTCTAAACAAAAATAATCAGAGTAAAGTATAACTAGACTAGTCATTAGGCAGTGAGTTTCAGATAAAGATAACTTTGTTATCACTTTATCTTTGTTAGAATACTGGCATTTGGAATACAGGTTCAATGGTACTTATTAATTATTTTCCTTGTGGAGGCCTTTCACCAGGAGGAACAGAAACAGAATTTCAGACAGTGTGGGAAAGCCAGTGAAGTGTTTCATTTTTGTTTTTATTTTTGGCCAGCTCAAGATTTGCTATCTAAAGGGCATTGTGTGAAGCTGGCCAAGCCTAAAAACTGCTTGTTCACACCTGTTTATGAGTAACTTTCATTGTTAGATGTAGTAATTAATATCTTCACTTACTGATTCAACAGTTAGTTCCTCTGCTAAGTGTTAGAAACTGTTAAGTATTAAGCACTGTGGCAGGCACTGGGGACACAACAAGAAATGAGGCAAAATCCCTGCTCTCAAGGAGTTTAAGTTCTGGTTGTTCAAGAAGGCAAGATTTAAACAGTATTTAATTACAACCATGAATAATATTAAGAAGGAAAGTATATATACATTCTATGGGAGCACATTATACACCTACCTACTTTTGGGGGTGATGGTCACAGATGGCTTCTCAGAAAGGGGCTGAGGGATAAGTATAAGTTAGCCAGATAAAGAGGGAAGAGAAAAATGTTCTGGTAGAAGGAAAAGCAGGCATGAAGACCCCGACCCTGAAGCAGGAAGTAGCTAGGTATACAATAAGAACTCAATAAATACCTGTTGCAAGAATGAATGAATGGGCAGTGAAGGTCAGTGTGGGTGGAATGTGGTACACACATCAGAAAACGGTATGAGAAAAGGTTCCAGAGAGAAGCAGGAACCAGATCATGCATGGCCTTACAGACCTATCAAACCTACAGGCCAAAACTAGTGTTTTGTTACTTGAACACATCACCTGTGTTCTTTTATGAAGATGTTAGTATACTAAATAGTATAGGAAAAAACCCTATAGTATAGGTAGAAAAAATGAGAAAGGAAACCTAAATCATGTTTTTAAACTGCGGTTTTTTTTTTTTTTTTTTTTACTTACAGCCAGAAAAATAATGAAAATCCAGAAATGTAAAGATTTCTTTGAGACCTAAAAAGTTTCATCTGTACATGTTCATAGGCACCAGGTCTGCTGGTGGAGCTTCTTTCAATGGCAGGAGTAGAGGAATATTTCCTTACTTCTCTCACAGCATCTATTCAAGAACAAAAGAAGACATTACTTTTGGCTTTTAAAATATAAAATTATTAAAATGGGAAGCAGTTTTAGAATAACTGACCTAACTTTTAAATAATGAACTTCAGGTAGGGTTTTTCTTTCTGTCTTTTCCTTGTCAACACCTGGGGGGGGGTACCAGACGCTCTGTTAAGATACTGGTAGTAAACTGAATATAACAGCATTTTTGTTTTTTTACTATTCACCTCTTTTGTTACTACCATCACTATTCTGTTTCTTATCTCTATTAGCCTTTACTCTTTCTATCCCTAATAGGTTGGCAAAAAAAAAATCAACCTACTGACAATAACATATAGATGACATTCCATTACAGTCAATTCCAAGAGATTGTCCTATTTCTCTTACTGCACTGGCAATTTATTATACCTATTATTACTTTACTATTACTACTCCTACCTTCTAGAAACCACCATCTACTTTCTGTCTCTATAGAATTGCCGATTCTGGTTATTTTATATGAATGGAATCATATACTAAATGGTCTTTTGTGTCTGGCATCCTTCAGTTGGCATAACGTTTTCAAGGTTCATCCATGTTGTGACATGTATCAGTACTTCATTCCTTTTTATGGCTGAATAATACTCCATTGTACAAATATACCACATTTGGCTTATTCATTCATCAGTTGATGGACATCTGAATTGTTTCCACTTTTTGGCTATTGTGAATAATACTGCTATGCACATATGTACAAGTTTTTGTATTGATACATGTTTTCATCTCTCTTGGGTATATATACCTATGAGTGGAATTGCTGGGTCATCTAGTAACTATTATGTTTAACTTTCTGAGGAACTGCCAAGCTGTTTTTCAAAGCAGCTGAACCATCTTACATTTTCACAGTGCATGACGGTTCCCATTTCTTCACATCCTCATGAACACCTGTTATTATCTGTTGATTGGAGCCATCCTGGTGGGTGTGCATGGTATTTCATTGTGGTTTTGTTTTGCATTTCCCTATGGGTAATGATGGTGGATATCTTTTTCATGTGCCTATTCACCATTTGTATATCATCTTTGGAGAAACATCTATTTGGATCCTTTACCCATGTTTAAATTGGGCTCCCTTTTTATTTGTTCCCCAAATGTCCTTTACAGATTTTTTTTCAAACTGGGAACTACTTAATGGACATTCACTGCATGTATTTATGTCTCTTTAGTCTTTTATATAGAATACTTTTTTTTAAGACATTGACTAAAGTGCCAGGCCAACTATTTTATAGAAATTTCACACATTCTGGATTCATCTGATTGTGGTATACTCTAATATGTTCTTCTAACTACTGTATTTACAAAAACCTGGATGTCAGGTATAAAGATTTGATTGGATCAAGTTTAATACCACTTGTGGGAAGAATCCTTCATAGCTGATGCTATGTAATGTTAGCTTATCCCATACTTTTTAATGCTAAAGTTTATTACTTGGTTAGGATGGTGTATTAATTAGAGTACTCCAGAGAAAGAGAACCATACTCCAGAGAATGAATAAATACACACACACACACACACACATATATATGTGCATATACATATATATTTATATACACATATATGTATATAAATATATATACAAAATAAATATGTGTATATAAATAGATATGTATACATATACATACAATCATATATGTTTGTATGTATGTTTGTGTGCATGTGCATCTATATATAGAGAAAGAGGGAGAGAAAGGGAGAGAGATTTACTTATTATTTATTTTAAGGAACTAGGTCACATGCTTGAGATATTAATTCATGTATTATCAAAGGCTTGGTAAGTCTAAAACCTGCAGAGTAGGTTGGAAGGCTAGAGATGGCAGGGAAGAGTTACAGCTGGAGTCCAAAGGCCATCTGCTGGCAGAACTTCTTCTTGCTCAGAAGAGGTCAGCTTTTATTATATTAAGACCAACTGATCTGATGAGGCCTATCCACATTATGGAGTCATCTGTTTTACCTGAATTCTGCTTATTCAAACATTCATCTTACCAACAAAACAAAACAAAACACCTTCACGAAAACTGAGTAACAATGTTCGATCAAATATCTGGGCAATCATGACCCAGTTAAATTGACACATAATATTAATACCAGAGAGTATAATCAGTGGATGCTGGGTTTCTCCACCATAAAGGTTCTGTATTTGCCTTTGCAATTAGACAGCATTTTTTTTCCTTTTAGTCTAGAAATTTGATAGTGTGAGTCCCTCAATTTTGTTCTTTTTTAAGATTGTCATGGCTGTCATGAATTCTCATCTTTCCACATAAATTTTAGAAGGAACTATGAAAATGCTGGTTGGGATTTTGACTGAGACTGTGTTGAGTCCAGATTGTTTTAGGGATAATAAAACATTGTAATAATACTGAGTTTTCCAACTGATGAAAATATCTTAATTTATTTTGATCATACTTAATTTCTTCCAGCAATGTTTTTGTAGTTTCAGGAAGTTTCAGATTTTGTACATCTTTTATAATGTTCACTTCTAATGTTTTTATGCTTCTTACTGAACTTATAAAAGGAATTAAAAAAAAGTTCACTTTTAGTTGCTCACTGCTTATAGCATAGAAATACAATTAATTTTTGTATATTGACCTTGTGTTTTGTGATGTCACTATATTCACTTCCTTGACTTAGTAGCTTTCTTTTAGGTACTCTAGGATTTTCTAGATAAACAATTATGTCATCTACAAATAAAGATTGTTTTACTTCATTACTTGTAATTTTTATGCTTTCTTTTATCCTGGTTCAGAAATCTATTAATTCACTGAATAAAAATAGTGAAAGTAAACATTCTTGCTTTGCTCCCAGTCTTATGGGAGAAACTTTCAATATTTAATCATATGACACTAGCTCTAGTTTTTTTATAGATGCTTTTTATCAGAATGAGGGAGTTTCCTTTTATTCCTAATATGCTAACTTTTAAAAAAATCATGAATATTCTTAACATCATTGACTTTAACGTCTTTTCTTTTTCTTATAAAGTCAAAACTAAATTTTCCTCTAAGCAATGATATATTGATATCCCAATTATCAATATATTTTCACTGTACTTTTGATTTATTGTATTTTCATTATTATTCTGTAAAAAAATTTCCCTTTGAGTTCTTTGACCCATGGGTTATTGACTTGGTTATGTGTCTTGTCTAATTTCTAAACATGTAGTTTTTCCAGATATGCATGAGTTCAATCCTTTGTAATTTAATAAGACTTGTTTTATGGCCCAGAATATATCTTGGTGACCACAGTAGAGTGTATTCATGTGCCCTTGCAAAGATTATGTATATTCTACAGCTGTTGGGGAAGACTTGATTTTTACAGTTTTTTTTAGTGTGGGATTGCTTTTATTTTATTTTCAGTTACAGTAAATTCCTAACTCCTGGGACACAGTTTCTATTCCCAAGGAGTAGCCTTCGGTGATTTTAGTGGAAAGGCCAAGGACTTTCCCAAGCCCCTTTAACATGGTGGGACTTAAACTCCGTTTCTCCATGGTGGGAACCAGCTAAAATTTCTCCTCAGCTCTTTCAGCATTCTAGCTGCTGCTTTCCAGTGAGCCCCTTGAATCTTTCCTAAACACCTGAAGTTCAAGACTCAACCAAGGATTTGAGAGGGATTTATATGTAGATTTTGGGGTTCACTTTTGGGGGTTTCTCCTTTCTTGGCTATTGCCCCTTAATTTCCAGCATCTCTGACCTCTGACACCTAAAGGTGGTAAGACTGTGGCCTTCTTTGAGTTCTATCTGTCCATGCCACATGGTTTGAAAAGTGCCCTTAGAGGAACAGTGTGATTCTTTTCTTTCAAGGTTAACCTCCTTCTAGTTTCTGTCTATTTTTGGTTGTTTTCCCAGGCCTTCAAATACTCTTCTTCATTTTTTGTCCAGAGTTCATAACTGTTACCACAGAAGAGTCAGTCTAATGCAAGCTATATTGCCATTACCAAAACCAGAATGCCTATATCTTTTTAAAAATTATTACTTGTTAAAATTTATTGAGATGAAATTTATATTAAAAAAATTAACCATTTTAAAGCAAACAGTGGCATTTAGTATATTCATAATGTTGTACAACCACCACCTCTGTCTAGTCCCAAGACATTTCCACTACTTCAAATTAAAAAAATCACTCTTAATAAAAGATTCCTAATATTTTGACTTTGTTTTTGTATCTTAATTTCTAATATTAATTCAAATATTTTGTATCTTATTTCTAATATAGTACATATTCTAATATGTACTCATTTGCTTTATGATGCAATATACATAAAATAGTTTAAAAATTACTAACAATGAAACTAAGTGAAGTTTCAGATTTCCTGCAGTCCCTTTTGTTCTTAGAATATATCCCAGCAAGGAGGTAGTTTGAGCACCAAATTCAAGAGTTACCTTAAACAATTCTTTTCTCTGTGTCATATATTACCAATTCTACATAGTATTTGATTTACTTGTTCTGGTTTATTTTCAACTCCAGGGTTTGTTTTTTTCTAGCTTCACAAAATTTGTTTCAAGTTTTCTTTTTTTTACATTCTGGAATAATTCTAGCAGCATTGGTAATATCCATTTTTTGAGAATGGTAGAATTTCTGTCAAAACTATCCAGTTTTACGCTTTTCTAAGGTGGGGTAGCCTTTTGATAACTTTCCATAATTCTATAGAAAATGGTTTGCTTAAGTTCTGCGTCTCTATTAGGGTTCACTTGATAAGCTGTATTTCTCTACAAAATTATCCATTTCATCTACACTTCCAAATTTGTCTGCATAGAGGGTATATAAAGTAGTCTCTTAAATTATCTTTTTGAAATTTCCCTGATATTAATGGCAATTCCCCCTTTGTCATTTCTCAGCTTGCCTCAATGACATAGCGAGCATGACAACTACTACAAAGCAACTAAAAAACAAACGAAATGGTATTTACAAGTTATCTGGAGCAGGCCAAAATAACCACACAGTACAATGAAAGATCACTATGCTTGCTATTCAGCTTCCTTGGCAGTTAAATGGGACTAATACTCCTGGGTCTATTATGCAGAAATGCTGAAGATTAACAAGTTATATTCAAGAAGTAAATGGTCATACAAACCTACCTGTATAATGCATAGCCTGTATAATAACAAGGAGACTATGAAAAATGGAATGGGGAAACAAAATGGCAGGGTATGACACATGGTCAATTTTCCTAAACCATGTGGAGATAGATCCTCTTTTTTTGGTTCACTTGTAGAAATTTTTAAATTCCTGAGATATATTTCTATGGATTTTAAACATCTTCCCGGGTTTCTGCTTCCTTTCTGCCTATTCCCACTCCTAAGACACACAGATGCACACATACATTTCAGTTAGTATTGGCTCTAGGAAGAAACCTTGTAATGATTACATTATTAGAGAGACAACCATCAAGAAAAATGAAATAAATCCCAAGTAAAATATAAATCAAATTTAAGTAATCTACTGGTTTTGCATTATTTACATCATTGTCATTCTAGTGGATAAGAACCCTGGACTACGTACATTATATAAATTACTGCATTTAAACATCTCAGTTAAGTAGGTGTTTTTACCTTATTCTGAGATGGAAAGAATGAGGCTTAAAAGGGTAAGTCCCCAACTGCCTGCCTTTATCAACCATGGTTAAAACGCCTACATTAACGATTCATGATGTTCCTATTCTCTGGGAATTAACTGCCCATTCTGCCCATAGATGTAGGCTTTGGCCAGTAGTTAATGGTTCTGCTTTGCGACTCTGACCCCAGCCATAGCTTTCTAGGCAAGGGATGGATACCTGGTGTGAGGTGGTCTAATTTTTTCCCTTAGAATTGGAATTGAGATTGGGACTCAGAAATGGTTATCTTTGCATCTGGTTGGGATGATAACACTTGGCAGCTGCCCATTTTCTGCCGTGGGAAGAGAGTATCAGAGCCTGTAGAGATAAGCAATAATGAAGTAGCCCCTGGAAGAAATGCAGGGACTTGCAAAGGGCAGTTACTAGGACTAGTTCCTTCCCTGGACTGCTCTAAAACAACCCATATTTTATTATAAGTTCCCTGTTCTTGTTCAAGTAAGCTCAAGTTGGTTTCTGATATGCATAACCACATGAACCTTGACTATAATTCCCCTTATATGGATATGTAGCAGTTTTCAGTGGGAATTCTTGTGATAATTTTAGAGTTAGGAGATCACAATACTCTTCTAGAGCTAGTAGGATCTGCAGAGATTATTTCTACCTCTCCTTTTATTTTGCAAATGGATAGACCAAACTCACAGAGATGAAATGCCATTCTAAAGGTCATTAAGTTATAGCTGGTGGCAGAATTGGGACCTGCTGTCCTTACTGTTCTTTACTCAGTGTTATTTCTTATTTGGCTGGAAATTCAATTAATAACATTAACAATAATGTACCATGAGACAAATACTGACATTTTGAAATGAGACACGAGCCCATTCACAACCTGATACAATTACTTATATACCCTCTCACCTTGGTTGTTCCCAGTTTTATAAAAAAGATTCCATTTCAGAGGTTGGTGGTATGGAAAATGGGATACATTTTCTCACAAAACAGTGGCATACAAGATGATTATGGTCCCAGGTTGGCTCCTGTAAAACTACTCAAGCCACAACACAACAACCCTGAGCGAAATGCAATGCGTTATGTATCAAAATCTCAAGTGCCAAGCAATAGCTGGGTGATCTCAGACAAGTCACTTAATCTTTCTGAGGTCAACTCCTTTTCTAAAACACATGGTAATTATTAAGACTCATGGAATTTCTGATTTGACAAGAACGTTAAAGGTCTAAATTTCTAAGATACTTGCTGTAATGAAAATTTCAAACATGCTAAAAAACTAGCACAATAAATACCTATATTTCCACCACCTAGATTCAAGAATTATGTAATATTTTTACCATATTAGCTTTATCTTTCTCTTTTTAGCCATTTGAAAGTAAGTTTAAAATATGACATTTTAGCATGCAGCTCCTAAGAATAAGGACATATTCCTATGAATAGGAAACTTTTTCTGTAAAGAGGTAGATAGCTTACGTTTTTTACTCAACTCTGCAGTTGTCCAGGGAAACATGCATAGACAATACATTAAAAATGGGCATGGTTCCAATAAAATTTTATGTACAAAAATAGGCATTTTGTCCACAGGCTATAGGCTGCTGACTTCTGCTATATAGTATCACTTATCACAATTAACGTTAACAAGAATTCTTGGTTATCACAACTGAAGTTAGCAAGAATTCTCTAATATCTAACAACTAGTCCATATTCAAATGTTTCTAATAGTCCCCAAATGTGTTGTAGTTCTTTTTTTAACCAGGATTCAATCAAGATTCAGACCCTGTATCTAAGACTCCTTCTGAGGACCTCATGATTCTATTCCTCTGTTTGCCTCCCTAACAGCTAAGCCCATGGGTGCCTAGGACATCAAGGTAACAAAGGATTGTATAACTGGTAACTCTGGAAAGTGGGCCATGCACTGCTGCATTTAAAACTTAAAACAGCCTAAAAGAGATTAAGAACATCTACCCTCTGAAATGTATGCTTCTACAGTAATATCTATCAATTGTTAATCAGATACTGTCTTTCAGATAGCCATTTGAAAGGAAGTTTAAAATACGACATTTAGCACAGTAATATCAGTAATTCTATCAACAGTAATATCAACTGTTTATCAATATCTATTTAAAGCCAATTGTATATCAACAGGAACATCAACTTAATTAAAAACCAATGAATTAATTAAAAAAAAACTAGAGTTAAGCTTATTCAAAGGAGAAATCTACTACTTACCTAGAAACAGAACAATCAATAAGACTATAATGGTAAGAAAAGCCTTGTTCCAGAAGGTTGCAATTTTACCCCAGACGGTAAATGAAAAAATCTTCTGCCATCTGTAAAATAATACAATTATATTAGGTGTAAACAAATCAAAAGAGCATCTTGAAATACTTTCTCAATATTGAATGGACATTTTGGTAGTTATGTAGTGAGTGAAAAGAATTACAGAAATGATTTTTTATGTTATATCAGAGAGTTATCAATTCTCTAATATGATATGTTTCATGAATTAAGAACAACTCTTTCAAAGTTAGTAATAACCTGACATTTGATTATCTTCTTTCTGGTGGCTTGAATATTCTAAAATGGAAATAATTTTTAAAGTAAAGTTACATGATCAAAACTTTAAAAAAAGGGATTCTTATAGTAAAATGTTACATTGCTCATAGAAACCATCATTTTATACCTTTTCCTTAACCAGGGTAATAACTTGGAAATAACGGATACCTGCTGGTCTAACAATTAGCCCTATTTCAGGAGTTGGAGAGGGGGGCCCAAGTCTCTGCACTAATTATTTTTATGTAGTACACTTTTAACATCTACTACAAGTAAGAGTTTCTCTACTTTTACCACAGGAGAATTAAAATATCATATGCATATATATGGTAAAGTGCAAAAATCTTAAATATATAGCTTGATGAATTTCTAAATATGCATATAGCCATGTAATTACCACCCAGATCAAGATTTGAACATAGAGTAAATGAAAGGGGGAAATAGTCAAGATGACTGAACAGTATAAGCAGAGACAGAGAGGTAAGAAAGCACGGATTATAAACGGCAAAGGGTGACAAAGTAATCCCCTGTGTAACTGAAAAGATAACAGACTTTGTACACGGGTATTTTAAATGAATAACACATTAACTGAGTCCAAAGATAAAATAAAAGCAATAAGCACTTAAACTTCAAACACAACTTTTAAAGAAAGTTTTAAGATTATGACAAATTAGTAACTTGCAGGTATTGAAAACAACTCTAATGAAGTTGGTGGGGAGAGGAAGACTGATAAAGATGAAGGAACTACATGTCTCTATGCTTCCAGTTCTGAAGATGCTATTTAAATTTTACATTACAATTTTGTATTTTTAGAAAGAGTACATAAGTGGCAATATTTTGATCTAGGTCCAAATGTAAATTCACATTTCAAGGGCCAGTATATAAGGGAACAAAGAAGAGGCCCTCTATAGGGCCTAATTAGCAGTTTATAATAAGACTCAATTCAAGGAGTTAATAATAGCTACTATATATTGAGCTCTTACTATACTATGGTTTTAAGCACTTTTACATATTTCAGCTCATTCAATTAACACAACCACTATGTGAGGTAGGTAAGAGTATTACTTCCATTTTACAGATGGGGAAACTGGCCAGAGACGATAAGTAACTTGCTCAAGGTCACACCCTAATGCCCACAGTTGGGATATAAACACAGTATTTCTAAGCATGCACCTTTAACTGGTGGGAAGAAATCAAGGAAGCCAAATTAAATGAAGGATGAAGGCTTTTCTTTGAAAATTATACACACATAAAAGATAAAAAGATGGGGATAAGCACATATTGTAAGTGGTTTGTGTGCATATATACCATATTTTCTAATGTATATTTGTACATGAGGGTATATTTATAAAATGTATGCACATATCCAAACTTTCATCAAATAGCCACTTGATCAGGACAGGAAAACATATTTAGCAGGGAGAAAGGGATCCATAATTTATGGATCATTCTGATTGAGAAAAGATCAACTGACAAAAAATTTTTTTTTGCAAATTCTTAAGCCTTATTTACAAATCAAGATAATTAATAAATAACATTTTGTTTTCTCTTGAATACAGAACTTTACTACTGCAAGTACTACCAAAAAGCTAAATAAGGTGTTTTTGAGGACTTTAAACAAAACCAACAGGATGACAGGTAGTGTTATTGTCTGGAATCCTCCATGGATCAGCTAGATGACCTTAGGCCACGTTCCCTATTGAAAGACTTGTTTGGGTAAAATTATTTCGAATACCCCTTCTTATAGTATGATTCATTTTTTCCTTTAGTAAGGAAGTAAAAACTGATGGTATCTGATAGATGGGGAAAGGAGTGAGTAGAAAACCAGGTAGGTAAGAAGCAAGTTAAGAGTTGTGAAAGACTACGTAGCCTCTGAGTCAAGGAAAAAAAATTTCCCACATTTCTTACTAAACTTCAGTGGGTCATCTGAAGGATCTCATTTATGAGACAAAAGAATGATGTCTTGCAGCATTTTTATTGCAAGTGTATTTCACCATTCATAGTATCAAGTTTCTGGATCTAAAATTGAACTCCTAATGAGAGGATTATTATAGGAGTAAAGTGAGCCAATGCTTTTCATTTTAATTGTATTAACTTAATCAATTTAACAGAATTTAATATTAATTCTGTGAGGAAAACAGTAAAACTGCTATTAAACATTAATGAAACTACTTTTTTTATTTTTAATTTTTATTAAGGTATTATTGATATACACTTTTATGAAGGTTTCACATGAAAAAACGTGGTGACTACATTTACCCATATTATCAAGCCCCCACCCATACCCCAATGCAGTCACTGTCCATCAGGGTAGGAAGATGCCACAGTCACTGTGTGCCTTCTCTGTGCTGCACTGGATGAAACTACTTCTTGATCACACAAGGTCATAAGTTAAGAATCATTCATTGTCTAAGTTTCTAAATTGTAATTCCACTGCCCCAATGAAATATTTGTCTTCTCCATGCCATGCTGTAAGCACCATTTATGTACATATATCTATCTACCTTTATTTAGTTCACTGTTCAGAACACAGGATAGGTGTTAGAAACATAACCAGTGCTTTATTACATCTGTAATTAAAAGAATCAAAAGGACTGGGCCCTAAAGGGAGGAAAATTTAATTCATTTGTACATACAATAAAAAGTTTTACACAAAGTGATATTAAATATCATCAGTATATATCACCCAACTTGTTAGTGAGTTTATTTTGAAAGAGCACCTTTTATATAATCAGGACTCAAAATTTTCTTTTATTGTAGTTGGCAGACAATCTTATATTGGTTTCGAGTATACAATACAGTGGTTCAACAGCTACCCACATTATTTAAATCCTCACCCCCCTGGGGCAGTTACCGTCTGTCTACACAGGAAGACGGACAGAATCACTGGCTGTATTCTCCAGGCTGTACGACCATCCCCCTAATCAATTTATGATTGACATCAGCACTCAGAACTTTTTGATCTTAAGAAAACTTTTCCCACATCAGACGAGACAGTTTAAAGGAGCTAATCACATTTGCATTATTGTAACTGGAGGTTTCCTACCTCTGAGGAGGAATAAAAGGCAGACAGAAGAGTAAAATGAGTCCTATTTCAGCATAAAGGAAGGTTGCAACTGCTGCCCACTGGAGTGTCATTTTTTTCTCTTCACACCTAAACAGAGAAACACTTACTTTACTTTGCTGCCTTTCAGAGAAAACTGGATTAAAGGCCCGCGGGCGCAGTTCTGGCCAGGGGTGGGCGGAGGCCGGCCTTCCCCCGCCGAGGCGCAGGCGTTAACCCCGGGCGGGAAGGAAGCGAAGGCTCAAGGGTGCGCCTGGCGGCCCGCGGGCGGAACCTGCTGGGGGCCTGCGCGGCCCCCGGCCCTGCCCTTCGGCCGCGGCCCCCGGACGCCACCCTCGGCCAGCGCCCGCGCCCCCGGGCCTTCCCACTCCGCCAACGCGCCGCGGCCCCCCGACCGACGCGCAGGGGCAGGGCCGCGTCCGAGGGCCACCGCGGAGACAACGGCCGCCCGAGCCCCGCGTTCGCGCCGCCTCGAGGACCGCGGCCCCTCGCCTCTCGCCCGGCCTTACCCCGCCTGCGGCCCGGCTCCCCGCGCGGCTCCGCAGCGGCCGACGCGCGGGACGTCAGACGCCGGGGCGGGGGAGGGGAGGGGCCTCGCCGCACCCCGGCCGGCCGCCTCCCTCGGCCCGGGGTCCCAGTCCCCCCAGAGGTCCGGCGGCGGGACCCCGACGATTAGTGCCCGGTGTTTCCTAGTTGCGGTGGGATTGGAGGGTGACCCAGATGTTTCCACCCGCACCTTGGGGCTCCCAAATGCAACTTCTTGAGGAGGGCCGCCTTAAAATGCCCAATAAGGTGTGGTTTGGGAGGGTGCGGTAGGCGACGCTTCCTGAGCGCACTCGCCAGGGCCCCGGGAGAGGGAAGGGCGCCGGGGCGGGAGGGTTAGAGCGACGCAAATTCAAGGTGTTTGAAACGCACGCGCTCCTTTCCTGCTCCGTCGGTCTGGGAGAAGCGGCTTCTTTGGCCAGAATTGAGCTGTGGTTAAGAAGGGCCAGGCTGGTTTTGCAGGAGTTTGTTCAGAGAATGTGGAAGATATGTGGCCTAAAAACTTTTAACTTCTGCTCTTCGTGGCTGGGAAGAGGCAATAAACTTTAGGGTGATGTTTGCAGGCTGATAGGAAGGGAAAATAATATAGGTATGGTATATTCTTTCAATTCACTATTCTCTAGGTTTTGAAATTCTGTGAATACTCAAATTAACTTTTTCCAGTATTGACTATATCAGGAATGCAAATGAGAGTATTCTCCTGGGGACAATTATTTGGAAATATTAAATGAAAATAAGTAATTATAGAAAATAAAATACGTTTTTCTTAGAAATATAGAACATAAAGATACATTTTCTTGTGCTTTTTATCAGATATTTTTGATTATATATAAAAGAAAGGATACTGAACATAAATTAACCATAAACAAAGTAAAAAAAAAAATCAAATGCGTGTGGAACTCCTTGCGCTTCCATACTGGCTCCTTTGAAAAGGCTGTGTGCCTTACTCCACGTTGCTGTGCTTAACACTAGTGCATTTCACTTCAGTTAATTTTCCAACATAAAATCATTCCTTTGACGATAGCACCTTATTTGCTTATATACTACTCACATCAAATGAAAAAAGCCAGTTATTTAAAAAAATTAAAAATTGAAATCACAGATGCAACAACACAGTGATTGTTAAAATTGATCCGTTTAATATTCCCAAACTCTGGAATTAAGCAATTTGAGATAGTTGTCTCGTTTTCATGTTGGTAATATAGACCAATATCTTAATTATGGAATTGCTTTATTTTAACCTGAGATACTTAATTCTTGCAGTGGTACATTCACTAGTAACAAAATTCTATTAGTAACATTCCCAAACCATTAAAATTATTACCACCTGCTGGGAGGCATAAAAATAACATCACTAAAAACAGGGTATGAAAATTCAGTTTTTAAATAAAAAATGAAACCTGGTTACTATTCTCCAGGAAATATTTCAGATGTATAATCATCTCTAGATTAGCTACCAAATTTTTCATGCTTAAGATGTAGGAGACTGAAATTAACTTTTATCATTTTAGGTACAGTTCTATTTGCCAAGCTATCACTCTTCTAAAGACCTAGAGCTTGAAATGTAATAAATTTAATGTCATTTAAAGAGTTTCATGGAATCTTAGTTTTAAGTTATAGAAAACACCACATCTAATTAAATTGTTACATAAAATAAAAAAAAATAGCGGTATTCAATTCGTACTGAAGTACCAGCTTGATTTTTAAATTTTTATCTAAGCCCTGAATGCAATTCTATACAGAATTTTTTGTTCCTTTTCATTTTATATAGGTATTGGCATTTGGTCTTTTCTCTGCACTTCTTTTCATTAAAAACATATTTCATGTTAACTTACAGATATTATATGTCATACTGTTAGTATTAAAATAAAGAGTTTTATTTATTTAAAAATGTTAAAAACATGATTCCTTTAGGAAAAAAATCCTCACTTAAAAAAAAAATCCTTAATAGGATTCAGAACAATGTTTTTGATGTTTGGACCTGGGATGACCAGGAAGGATGTTTGGGTCATCGGGGTCTTCCTTAAAAGTATAAATTTTGGTTGCACTCTAGAGAACTACTCAATCAGAATCTCTGAGGATGGGGTCTAGGACTAATTTTTAAAATGCTAACATATGAAAGCCACTGATTTAAAGTAAAAACCAAGATGTGACCTTGGGTGGTTTCGCTGTAGACAGAAAATGCAGTATACATTAAACTAATTTAGGAAGTCCAGTCAAATCCCGTAATGGTCTGTAAGGTAATCTAAGACTGCTGATGTGCTTGACAAAGCATTAAATACTCTTTTTTCCTGTCTTGAGGTGATCTTTTCCATCATGTACATTAAATGCTGATGGAAACACATGTAAGGCGTTCCAAGTTCAAGAGCAATGTCAACCCAGTCCCGGATGCATTTTAGTGGGGTTTCCTCATATCCAGCAAACATGGCCGGGTTTGCTAGTAGTCCTCTTGCAACCATCACTCCTACAAATTAAAGCACATGACATTTGTCCACACATTAAGAATGTATGGTTATGAGATCAAACACAAGGAAACAAACAATATTAAAAAATAAAGTAGTATTCCAAGATTTTATAATGCCCTTATATTAATCTGTTTCATCCAATTATAAAACTATTTTGATACTTCTTGTAAACCAAGAAAATTTAATTACTTATAGGAATTCTTTTTTATTTCTTAAAAACTTCTACATTAAGCAACTAGGTTTTTTTTTAGGGTAAATCCAGATTGTTATATATATATATTGGGCTTACTGAAAGTTAAGTTTATCTGTATTCTCCCATTTAGCAATTGGTATCACAGGGCTTGGTATGCCAATAACTGAAGGGGATAATGAGACTGCATAGCTGTCTAGGATTCCTTTGGTTCCTGTGAACACTTTTGTTCACTAACTCTCATTTCTGTTCTAGGTGTTCTATTTCACTAACAAGTTATCTGAAAGATTTATAATTGGTCACTAACTGGTTATAATGGTGGCAAAAAAGTAACAATTAATTTACCCCCATTAAAAGAATTGTTGTTTCTAAGTAGAAGAGTTAACATCATTTTAATAAACTGCTTAGCTTAAATCAGCACAACAGGTTAATATGGTTCTGTTTAAAAAAAAAAATGAAAATCACATTAACATTCTCATACCCCCTCTTTTTTTTGTTTGTTATTTAAAAGACAAAAACTCAAGTACTGTTTACTTACCATCTGTCCCAGTAATATGCCACACATTTTCTGCTTCTTGTAAGCTTCTGATGTCTCCATTAGCAATTATAGGTATAGACATACTTTCCTTAATTATTTTCATGGCCTCATAGTGAACCGGTTGATGTCTTTCTTCAACAGTTCTTCCATGGACTGTAATCCAGGAAACTCCTGTTGCTTCAGCCTTTCGACAAAGATCTACAGTCCTTGTAAGGTCATCGTGGATCCTATAATTTCAAAATTATATCTGTCTTTTCACAGCACACAAATCTTCATGATAAAATTAATAAATAAATAATATTTAATCTAATACCTTATAGTTAGCTTTGCTATATCATATTATCACTATATGTTACTATCAGGTTTTGTTCAGGGATCAGTTCCCATTTAAGACTTCAAATTTAGCCATTTCATTATTCACTGGCAACTACAGGATAGCCAGTAAGTTTTATCTTACTCTGTGCTCCTCCTTCTTGGCTTTGGTAACTGAAAAAGCTAGCAATACCGTCACAGACAGATGAATTGAAAGATGCTATCCTAATATTTTCTGTGCATGCCCCAATCTGCAAGTGGGAGAATATAATACCTTATCTTGAAATAAGGTAACATGTTACCAAAAAACCGATTCCTGGTTTCTTTTCTTTTTCATTGTGAAACTGTAGTGCAAATATCATTCATATTTTCTACTCTTGGTACCAGGAATGTTTCTCTTGTATTAATTAAATAGAACATGGAAAAAGTTGAGGGTTTCTTTTGGAGGAAAGTTTTTAATAATAAAGGGATGTTTTAATTTCTGTTAAAAAATGCAAAGAGGAAGTTGTTTTAGATTATAAATAAAAAATATGGTATGTATTTATTTACCAAATATTGTGTTTCAACATTTCCATACACCAGCTACCAATTTATTAAGGATAGGCACCCCACACCGCTGGACAAAAGGAATATTCTTTACTTAGTAATGGACCATCTTGTCAATAGATTAAAATATGGCCTTTACCTTATTTTAATAGATACTGAAAATCTGGGATTTTCCACTTGGTTTCTTACTTGTTTCACCATATCTTGAACAAGCTCTGGCTTGTTTATTAAGCAAGCTCCATAACCTTCTGCCATTGCCCACCTTTATAAAGCAAACACAACAACAGATAAATTGTAAATAGCTGGAAGAGAAGATACAATTCTAAAAGCACTGTAAATGCATCTATTTCTCTATTGAGCAATCTGGACTGCAATCAGATTTTTACAATTCATAGATCCAACATTTCTAAGTGGATCAATATGAGATTAGGAAAACATGTTCCCAGATAAAAAGTACTTAGGGGAGATAGTTTGGTGAAAAAATTAAATTAAAACTCATTAGACCAAAACTGATTTAAATATGTGTAATTAATGGCGATTACTTTAGATTTTTAAAATTCCACATTTGATGTTTATTGTACATAATAAGAGATTTTATTAGTCCTAATTGAAAGATATTTTTGGTTTACAGCATTCCAGTACCACTAAACAGCTTATTTAACTCTTCTAATGAGTACACAAATATGTCTAATCTGATTCGGATTATGCTGTACTTAAAAACTTGATTTTATCCTTTGGACACATTTTGAATTATTGACAGATAATCCAGTGTGGCACCAGGAAGGCAGGGATATTATTGTCAAATTAAGTAATCCTATCAGTACCCAGTTACTTAGACTCAACCAAGTTACTGCGGTATAGAAAGAAAACATAATTATAAGAAGCTGTTCTTGTATTGCTATAAACAGTAGAGTCTCACATAATTACTTATGGATGAGGTTCAAGGCAGATCCCCACACATCAAAAAAAAATTCTATTGGTGAGGTGAGAAAAAACACTTGTCAAAAGTCTATACATTGTTTTAGCCATCAGAACATACCTTTGCACATATGTTCCTAAATAATCTTTCCTTATTTTTTCTTCTTATCTACAGCACAAGTGCTTTAACTGTATTTTCCTTACTTTCTAATTTTTGGAAAACTAGAAAGATATTTTACCATGTTCACATAGTTTTTTCTAATCTTTTTGAAAAGTCTTCCGGCTTCTTTGAGTTTTACCTCTGAGGGCAACCACAGTTAATGTCTATTCCATCCGCATAAGGACAGACTATACGAGCCGCATCAGATAAAAGTCTTGCATCATTAGCAGCAAATTGAACGATCAAGGGGCAATCACCTGATAAAATGAACAGCTCAACATTAAAATCCACAGAAACACACACACATACATACACACACACATGAGATACCAAACTCTAACGTTTGTATAGGATGTAACAGCAGTAACTATTTTTAGCCTAAGAAGCACCTGTTCAAATAAGATAGCACTGAAATCATTTTAAATATTTTAAACTAAACACAAATGACATTTAGTGCAAATTAAAACAACATAAATGTTGATAAAACTTAAAGTATAGTACTCTTGACAACAGACCCCCTTTTTTTTTCTTATTAAGGTGTTATTGATATACAGTCTTATGAAGGTTTCACATGAAAAACAATGTGGTTTTTTCACCCATATTATCAAGTCCCCCCGCACACCCCACTGCAGTCACTGTCCATCAGTATGTTAAGATGCCACAGAGTCACTATGTGTCTTCTCTGGGCTACACTGTCTTCCCCATGATCTCCCCCACATCATGTGTGCCAATCATATTCCTCAATCCCCTTCTGCCTCCCTCCCCACCCACCCTCCCATACCTCTCCCCTTTGGTAACTGCTAGTCCCTTCTTGGAGAACAGACCCCTTTCTTAAAGGTGAGAATTAGCTTATTGTTTTCCAGAACAAGTTATGTATACCTGTTAAATTTAAACAAATGTGAAAATTTTATATACATTGCTATGCTACTTCTTTCTTCCCCTGATGTACCTGGGAGCTGTGCTCAGACCAAAATTTTCTTTTTAGTGGTATATTCCACTGTATGATGGACCACTCTTATACTTCTAGACTGTTTTTCATTTTGGCTGCGGCTTACATGAATGCTTTTGTGAGTATATTCATAGGATAAATGCCTAGGAGTGTAACTGCTGGCTAAGTATCCAACGTTTTGATAGCTACTCCAAAATTTTCTGTCAAAAGAGCTTACCAGTGTAAATACACACGAGTATGGATGGAAGTTCTTGTTTCTTCACAAGTTATCCTATAATCTATCTACATCAAATCGTGTATAAGGGAATTCTTTGGAAATTTTGCTATGTACAATTTTTTAGTTGTTCCTTTTCTCCTTAGTATTTAAATTTCTAAAATAAAGATATTAGCTCTGCTATCATAAATATCAAAAATATTTTTTCAGGTTTTGGTTTGTCTTTGAGGGTATTTCTGCTCTTTTCTTACAGACAAAAGTTACACATTTGAATATAGTCAAATGTAGGAGAGCTTTCCTAGGTTTTAAAGGACATATTTTTCTCACCTTTGGGTTAGTTTTATAAATCCTGGGTGGATGTATTTTAATTTTTCTAAGTTTTTTTGAGGACTACCTGTATGAGATTCACTGGGTGTTTGCCAAAATGCAGATTTCTGGGTATCACCCTAGTTCTACTGATTCAGAATTTCTATGGCAACCCACTGATTTATAGAGTTATCATGGGATAGGAGAATTTGCTTGTTCCTGCAGATGTAGGATGCTTCCCCCTTTGTAACTCAGAGTCATAGAATTTCACTTAACAACCACTTGTTGGTCTAATATATTTTCAATATTGTGCTAGGAGCTGAGTATACAAATCAGTAAGAAACAGTTTCAGCCCTCAAGGAGCCCACACATAGTCTAGTGGGAAAGAGAGGCATTTAAAAAGCCTATACCTAAGAGAGAAGACATGAACAGAGGGTGATCAGGAAAGTTCCTTAGCCACAAACTTTTGAGAGTTGGATTAAGCATGAACTGCTGTTTGCCAGAGAGATAGGGAGCTGGGGGACAGGCATGGCTGAGAAGGATACTCTAGGTAGAGAAGTATGAGAGACTGAACCATGTTCAGGGATTTAAAATAACTTAGTATTTTTGAAAAATAAAGTCAGTGGGCTGTGGAGAGAAACTAATAGAAGATAAATTGGAGATGTGTTCAGAGGCCAGATCATGAAGAACGATATTCTTATCCACAAGCACTGGAATTCTACTCTCTAGGCCAGTGGTTCTCCTCAGTAGTTTGCAAGCTCAGAATCACCTGGAGGGCTTTTTAAAACACAGATTGCTGGACCACATACCCAGAGTTTCTGATTCAGTAGGCTTGGGGTAGAGCCTGGGGACCCATTTTTAACCTAACCAGTTTCCAGATGAGGCCAATGCTACTTATCTGGGGAATCACACTTTGAGAATGACATCTTTAGGCAATGAGAGGTCTAAGAAGGATTTTAAGCAGGAAGGAGATGTGATCAAATTTACATTTTAGAACGGTCCCTTTGGGCTATTTGGAGGGTAGTTTGGAATAATGGGACAAGACTGGATGCAGTAAAATAGGAATCTAATCTAAAAGTCCAGGTGAGAGGATGGAGGCCTTAAGGAAGGCTCACCTTACACTTTGACATGTCATTCATAGTTTATGAGGCACTGAATAAAACCATTTTAAAAGTTTTTAAAAACATATAAAGAAGTACGTGATTTTAAAATAAAATCTCCTAATTGTGCTGTTTCTGATAAGATAGTTCAATTTATTTTTAAGTTTTACAAAGTCAGCAAATTCTGGGTTTCACATACCTTGGTTTGTGGTAAATTCACTGTCTCTGGCTTTTATAGATCTGACAAAATCAGCAGCAACTATCATTGGTGTGTAGCACAGATCACAACTGTATTTTCTTACTAGTGTTCTAAAAGCCAACCTGTGAGCATATAAAACCTTAATTAGGCACTCTGGAAACATCCTGATCATATTTACTTCTAAGTTTAGTCAATTTTTTAATAATTTTAATAATTAAAACAAACTCTGAAAGGTGCAGGGAAGAAAGCAAACTAGACACTGACCTCCTTTACCTGGGTATTGACAATGGTAAGTCCCTGGGTCTTTTTTTTTTGCCTCAAATATCCCAGACTTATTGCTGAAGAAATGGCAGCCTGTAAATACCAATGGGTGCGGACAAAAACAGCCCCAACAAGTCTACTCTCTCTAACCAAAGGACTAGAAAAGAGGCAGCAGAGCAAGACACAAAACGTTTCATTAACACTGGCTCTACTCCAGCCAACCACCAGAGAAAAAAATGGCCCTTCTCCAAAGACAAAGTTAGAGTGGGGAGCCAAAACTTCTGCCTTCCTAAGCCTGTACCAAGGTTCCCCCACCTCTCCACAGGGTGTCAGAGGAGGCTAAGAAAGGAATGGACTGTAATCCCTGCTGGCCAGTAACAGGGTCCCTCTCGGTGGGGAGCCTGGACTTCCGCACCTACTCTGCACCAGCAAGGCTCCCGGGCCATGTCCACTGTGAGGAGTGTCACAGGATGTTTAGTGAAGAGCCAGGACTTTCATCACTGCCCAGCAGTCACCAGGCCACCCCCTGCTTGGGGAGTGAGACTCAAACCCTGCTCAGCAGTGATGTGGAGCCCCCCTGCCCCTAAAGCATCAAGGAGACTAAGTGGGGAACCTGGACTTCTACCTCCACCAGAGAATATTGAGGTGGTGCCTGCTCATCTTTTCCCTGCTGCAGTGATATCAGAAAAAACAGTTAAAGCAGAAGGCTCAATATTCAGAATCAATCAACAAAATCCACTGTAAAGAAGAAAAATCATATGATTATGTCAATCAGTGTAGAAAAAGTATTTGACAAAACAATACTCATTCATTAAGAAAAAGAGAATAGAGGGGAACTTTCCTAACATAATAAAGAACATCCATAAAAAAATCCTACAGCTTACATTATACTTGAAGGTGAAAGACAGAACACTTGCCCCCTAGATCAAGAACAAAGCAAGGATGTCTGCTCTCATCATTCTCGCTCAACATAGTGCTAGAACTTCTATTCAGTGTCACAAGGCATGAAAAAGAAAGAAAAGGCAGATGATGGAAAGGAAGAAATAAAACTGTCCCTGTTTGCAGATGACACGATTATCTACATAGATGATCCCAAAGAATTTACAAAAAAAGTCCTATAGTCTGTAATTTCAGCAAGTTCACAGGATATAAGATGAACATACAAAAATCAAATTTATTTCTATATAACCAGCAATGGACACTGGAATTAAAATAATAATACTATTTACCATCACTAAAAAGAGAAGAGAAATAATTGGGTGTGTTACAAAAGACGTACAGTACTGGTATGCTGAAAACTACAAAATGATGACAGAATATCAAAGAGCATCTGAATAAATGTAGAGACATACTGTGTTCATAACTTGGGAGATTCAACACAGTAAGGAATGCAGGTCTCCCCAAATTGATATACATATTTGATACAATTCCATCAAGGGAAATTCCATCAAGATACTTTGTAGCTACAAAGTCATACTAAAATTTATTTGGAAAGGCAAATGAACTGAAACAATTTTGAAAAAGAAAAAATGAGAAGTTATCCAATTACAAGACTTATTATACAGCTATAGTAATCAAGACTGTGGTATTGATGGAGGGACAGACACATAGATCAGCAGAATGGAATAAAAAATCCAGATAAAGAGCCATACAATATTGACTAACTGATTTTTGACAAAGATGCACAAGTAATTCAATAGTGGAAACACACCCATTTCCAGAAATGGTGCTGGAATAATCAGACATCCAAAAGCAAAAAAAAAGGAACCTCAGCCTAAGCCTCACACTTATACAAAAAAATTAACTTGCTCATGTACTGAAACATAAAACTAACAAGACTTTTATAAAAGAAATAGGAAAAATCCATAGAATCAAGAATTACACAGAGATTTCTTACACTTGACACCACAAGCACAATTTACAAAAGGAAATACTGATAAATTAGACTTCATCACTAAATAAGAAACTCTTGCTCCACCCTGTCAAGAGGATGAAAAGACAAGCTACATATGGAAGGAAATATTTGCAAATCACACACTTGACAAAAGACCAGCATCTAGAGTATATAGAGAACTCTCAAAAGCTATAGTGAACAAAAATTCAACAACCAAAATACAAACAACCTGATTCAAAAATGGGCAAACGACTTGAACAGACACTTCTCCAGAGAAGATACATAAATGGCCAATAAACACACGAAAAGATGTTCAATATCACTAGGGAAACACAAAACTACTAGGGAAAACATAAACACACTAGGGAAATCAAAACTACAATGAGACACCACTTCACACGCATTTAGGCTGGCTATAATAAAAATAAAAGAACAAACAAAATAACAAGTATTGGTGAAAATGCTGAGAAACCAGAACTCTTGTGTCCTGCTAGTGGTAATATAAAAATGGTGTAGCCACTGTGGAAAACAACAGGGTGGTTCCTCCAGGAACTAAAAATAGAATTGCCATTTGATCCAGTAATTCTACTTCCAGGCGTATACCCAAAACACTGAAGGCAGGATCTCAAAGAGTATACATCCATGTTCATATTCATAGCAGCATTGTTTACAATAGCTAAAAGGTGGAAACTATGCAAGCGTGGATCACTGGGTGAATGGATAAGCAAAATGTGGTATATACATACAACAGATTATCATTCAGCCTTAAAAAGGAAGGAAATTCTGATACAGGCTACAATAGAGTTGAACTGTAAGTGAAATAAGCCAGTCTCAAAAGGACAAAATTGTATGAGGTACCTAGAATAGTCAAATTCAAAGAGTGAGAAAGTAGAATGGTAGCTGCCATTGTCTGGGTGGTAGGGGGGCATGGGGTGCTGTTGTTTAACGTGTATAGGGTTTCATTTCTGTAAGATGAAAAGAATTTTAGCAATTAGATGTACAACAATGTGAATGTACTTAAATGTAAATGTACTACTGAACCGTACACTAAAAAATGTTTAAAATGGTTAATTTTAAGTTGTGTGTATTTTACCACAATTGACAGAAATTAAAAGCCAGTTCAATGGTTAAAAAGAGGAAAACAATCCAATTAGAATGTTGGCAAAAAACATAAAGACACATTTCCTCAACAATATACAGATGGCAAATAAGCATGTGAAAAGACGTTCAACATCATTTGCCATAAAGGAAATGGAAATTAAAACTATAATGAGATACTACTGCACACCTATCACATGTCTTAAATTAAAAATGGACATTATAAAAAGTTGGTGAGGATGAGGAGAAACTAGATCCCTTATACATTATGGGTGGGAGTGTGAAACAGTTACAGCCACTCTGGAAAAGTTTGATAGTTTCTTAAAAAAACCAAACATACAACTACCATATGACCCTGTCACCTCAGTCCTGGCAATCTGTTTCAGACAAATGAAGACTCATGTTCACACAAAAACCATACATAAATGTTTATATTTATTTAATATCCATTGTATCTTTATAGATGGGAGTTACAAGCGCTATCATTTTTATAGATATAAAGTGGAGCTTGGAGAGGTATATTGTTTACTCAGGGCCAAACACATACCAAGCAAGTGGTAACACCAGGACTCAAGCCTGGACCATGATGCCAAAGCTAGGTGTGTGAAGAGCCCATGTCTTAATTTCAAAAAGTAGAGTATAAAAAGGAAATCACATCTTAGCTCACTGGCCATTTAACAAGACTTACTTTGAATATCGAACCATTGGTGCACAGACTTTTACCAGCTGCCCAGAATGAAACATTTCTATTGGATCTTTTTTTCTTTCTTGGCATATTGTGGTTTGAATGCAGTCACTCTTCATGAATACAGACTTGTTTCAAATCTGAAAAAGACCATCAGTTTGCATAGAGAAAAGTTACTTTCATTAGATGAATTTCCATCATTCTAAGAATTTCAAATGTTAAAAACAGATGTTCTTCATCAGGCTTGTGGGCTCAGGATCTTCGTTTTTTTTCACAATATCAGTTAGGATGCAACAGAACTCTGCCTCCATTTATAAGTCACATAGTTTTTAGCACGCTAAAATCATAACATTTATATTCTCTACAAATTATGGTTGTGTCAAACACCAATAGTTTCAAATTCTACATTTAACTGCATGTAGACTTTCTGCTCAAATTAACAAATGCTCAAGATGTGGGGAAGTACAAGATTTTTTCCTAGTATACCATGTTATGATTTTTCATGTTACTTTTTAATTTTTCAATGTTACTTTGACATTGATAAACCAGGACATTTGATTTGAATCATTTCATCCATAATACTATATATGTCTGGTACTTTGAAATGCATTGTTTTATCCAGGAAAGTTAAATGGCATTATCTGAACAATAATGCAGTTAGCTTTAAGTAGTTAGCATTCCAAAAGTATATTGGTATGGGTAATGTTTATTCGTGTTCTCAAGTCTTATTCTGTATCTGAATCAGAAGACAAACAAATCTTATATTATTTTAGAAAATTTAGATGTGGCATTATCTAGTGAAAATTTCACTTACAATCATATAATTGCATCATAAATCATTTTATGTCAAAGAGGTACAAGTGATTAAATTAGGTAGTTTACAAGTGCTTTATAGTTGCTATACTTAAAATTCTATCATTTTATACTGCTGGCTTCTTTCCATATTCCAGTTTTTGGCCTTAGTAATTTAGAAACAGATATGGGCCAATTTTACAAAGATCTAATTGCTCAATATGCAATTTTTTCATTTGGTTAATCCAGAAAGTGCTGATATAACCTAAATATAAATCAATAATTTCAATTTCCTTAGGAAGAATGTACAGTTGGAATAAGATAAACTAGTTTTGGTTGCTGTTCAGTCTGACTTCATAAAAATTTAGACAAAGTTACTAGCTTATCTTTTAAAAAAAATAAGAATTCATGATTAGAGCAATGTAAACCATATACATGAAGTATAAGCAACAGAAAGCAAATGATAATTCCTTTTCAGTCAAATCTGTTTCTTCTCTTCTGCATTTCATATTCTGGTTGTGCCATCACCATACACTGATGCACTAAAGTCAGAAACCTGGAGCTTATCCTCCACTGCTTCATCTCCAAGTGGGAGTACTTGTCTAGAGAAGGGAGGAAAGTCATAAACAACAGAGGAGGGAATGCTTGAGATGACATTACATGGCAGACAGGGGAGGATCCAGTTACCGAGAACAACATATATAGAGCCAAGAAGACTTGAAAATGCTTTTTCAACAAGACAGTAGTTCAGTGTTGCTTGAGTTGTAACTAGAGTAGAGGTACTATCTAACTACAGTTATAACTAGATAGTAATAGGCCTTATATACCAGGTTAAGAGTTTTTAGACTTTATACTGTAGGTCCTTAGTTCTTTAATCATTTTTCCTCCTTTCCATGGGGGATTTTTACATATGCACTTAACATGCTAACATGCGTGTGACATACTTCCATAAGCATACCAGGCATTTTTGTAGAGGCTGTGTATCTCTTTGCATGCGAGTTGTTAACTGAAAAATTTTAGCAGGGAAATGACATGATCAGATTTCTGATTCTGAAAGACTTCACTGGAGTGGGTAGGGCTGTTGGCAAAATATTAGTATGGAGGCCATTGTGTAGACCAGGTTACGCGTGAGTGTTGACCTGGGACTCCAGGGTTAGAAGAGAAAAGAGAACACATTCAGGAGCTGTTTAGAAATAAAATTAACTGGCAAGATAGGAGGTGGCAATCAATTTATGACAGTGTACAATCTGTATTGAGAATTGTAGGAAAACCTATACACTTCTGGCTTAGAGGCTAGGTGGATGGCAACTCCAGTCAACGAGACAGAGAACCAGAAGAAGGAATAGGTTTTGGCAGGGAAATATGAGTTCACATTTGGGTGTAATGAACTTGAGGTGTTCATGGGATTTCCAGACTGCAATCCCTCATAGCTGGTTATATAGATATGGTGCTTAGGAAAAAGCTAGAGGAATAGATTGAGATTATTTAACATTTAGGTATTGAGCTGAAATGAAAAACTTAGACAAAGTACTTAAGGATGCTGTACCTTGAGAGAAATCCTTAGAAGCACCAACACTGAAGTAAGAGACAAGAGGAAAAAAAAAATACAAAGAAGACAGGGAGATGAACTCTGAAGCTGGGAAATAAACTTCAAAATTCAAAAACCAAGAGAGGGGTATTACTAAGGAGGGAGGGGATTAGCCTCTTAAACATCACAGAAAAGTAAAGTAAGGTAAAGACTTAAAAAGTCTAATGGCAACTAAGTCATTAGTGACTTTAGCAAGAACAATTTCATTCTTATTCATTCTTGTATTCCAATACATGGCACTAAGGCTTCCTCAATATTTATTTGCTGAATGAATATATCAGTAGTTCTCAACCTTGGTTTACATTAGAATGATCTGTGGAACTTTTAAGAATAAGGATGCTCAAAACTATACCCCAGACCAATTAAATGTGAATCTGTGGGCTTAGGATGCAGGCATCAGTGTTTTCTAAAGCTCTCCAGGTGATTTCATTGTGCACCCAAGCTTGGGAATAAATCAATCCATACACTCCAAAGCACCTGGTACAACTGTTTAACTGTGTTCCTACCTTACCTTATTAGCTCCTTTGGGATAAGATTGAGTCTTATGTTTGCAAAATCATGCTGGCATAGGGCTCAAAATCTTTACTGAATGAAATATTAAATCTTTTCTAAATATTGCAATGTCAACGCCAAGGAGAACCCATCATTCAAATATAATGCCTTGTCAACATTCAAGAATTATTAAATATTTTGTGTATTATTGATAATGAATCCTAACTGAGTCTGTGCACAATGCCCTTGGCAATTTGTGTGACTTCTACTCAGAACCATCGATCCTATTCACACCATGCTTGAGATCAAATAAATTAGACTAAGGAAAAGCCTCTGAGACAGTCAAGAGAAAGGATAATGCAGTCTTGCTCACCTGATTTGTTGCATTAAATGCGTTTAGATTTGTATTTATTTAGAAAAGCCTTTGACACAGGGTATTTAGAAAGCCTATACCACCTTCTCAAAATACTGTTAGCAGAATCAAGAGAACTACGTAGCTCTATAATTGGGAAAAATTGGTACCCTGTGTATATAAAGGAAAAGTTAGTTTTTATGAAGCAATGTTTAATCTTGCATACGGGGGGTGGGTTGTTAATTTATAAGTGTTTATTTGGGCAGAAAGCTAGATGAATAATACAGATGTATCAGCGGAAAAGACAACATGAACTAACTTTATCTTATAGCTTAAATACTGTTAGATGAGATACGGAAACTCCATCTATTTGTAATAGGAAGAAGTTTGGGATCACTCATTGCACGTGGCTGAAACTTAGAGGAAGAGAGAAAAAGCACAATGTCACGGTCTCCTGCGAGGGAGGGCAGAGACTGACTCCACTTGTGTTTTCCTGGTCCAGTCTTCCTTCTTCACCGACTCTCGGCTCTCCAATTCTCCTTCCTAAACTTTTACTGCCTGCCTGTACTCCAGGATTCCGAGCCAAGGACGTGTAACAGATGAAGCCGGGAAGCTATTAACTCCCGCCAGCTGTGCCTGTGGAGCGCAAACGAAGCTCCCAGAAACCTCCGCTCTCCCATCCTGCCTCCACCGAGGCCCGAGTTGTTAGGTTCAATACTTGCTTTAGAGATAAGCACTGCAGCCACGTCGCGGCGCCCACCTTCTCTTCAGCTCGGGTACTACACCAGGGGCTCGGCGGGGCCCTGCGGAGAGCGCCGGCCTGCGGCCTCGGCTTCCTGGGTGCGCCGCTCTGGGCCCCTCGCTGCTCCCCGGCAGCCTCAGCCCAGCCGCAGCCTCTCAGGCCCGTTCACCAGGTCGGCCGGGCCCTGGGAGGGCGGAGCGAGCGGCCCCAGCATTTTGCGTCACCGCCTGGGCGGAGCGGGCCCGACGCTGACGTCATCACCCGGCCCCTGCCAACATGGAAGGTGGAGACGGCAGCGTCGCTGTAGCTGGCCCTAGAGCTCTGGTCTCTGGGGCGGCTGCAGCGACAGTCCGGGAGCTTCTGCAGGACGGTAAGGGGTCGGGGTCTGGTAGGCTGGTGGGGCTGGGGGTTGCCCGGCTCCGCACCTGGGCCCGAGTGATGGACTCAGCCCGACGCTCTGCAGAAAGTTTTCCGGTCTCGACGTGACCACTCCCCTCCGCCCGGCCCCCTGGCGTTTGGGTGCTGGTCCTGACGACCTGTTTGCCCAACAACTTGCTGTCCTCTTCCCTTCCGGGTGTCCCGGGGACACCTGATTTCTGGTCTCTTCATTTCAGCTCCACACTTCACACTTCTGGGGCTTCCCAGAGCCCTGGGATCCCGCACCCCGTGACCCACGTTGGCAGCCGCTCGCTGCTGCCACACTCTTGACGAAGGGCTTGAAAGTACTACGACCTAGAACAGATGACAGACTCTTAATGAAAGAGGTGCTCATTTTTAAGTACAGTTGTAAACATCCTCTCTGTTAAATTCTTGGACTACACAAGTGGCCCCGCTTCCACACTTTTTTTTTTTTTAAACAAGGCGTTTATTCACAACCATCCATGGGAAGGATTCAGAGCATTTGTGCAGGCTGGGATTAATCTTATGTGTTGAGTATAGCGGTCGGGTTTATTGGTAGTTTTGAACAGAAATTGCTAAAAATAAAAAGATAAGTTAAACATAGCAATTTGAGAAGTACACTAAATTGTATTACTCCAGTTAACACCCAACTCTCTTAACCTTAAGAAAAAAGTTCGTATTTTTAAGACGTTTCTCATGTTTTGAGTTTTCTTTCCTAATCGCCATCATGTTCTACTTAGTATTAAAATAATTTGTCTACTTAATCTTTTCTTACTGCATTGTAAAACCACTTTTTATATTACATAGTGTTCATAGAACCTTGCATACAGTGGCCGCAAAATAAGCTTTTTTTAAATTGAACATCACAGTAAGAAGCATACACACACATTTGTAGACCAAAGTAGGTTATAAACGATTGAAATGAAGTTCACATTTTTCTCTGACTGTTGTACATTTTATTATTGCCCGAATTACTTGTCTTTGATAATTTATATATTTTTTGTCAAAACTTACTAATGATATTGTTTTCTGAACTAGACTGTATTAGATTCCTAGGTTAGGATCTCTGTCTAATGCATCTTTGCATTCTGATTTAAATTCAGTTTATGCACGTTTTGAGTTCCTGATATGTGGGCAGTTCCCACCCTCAAGTAGCTTACCATTTTAGCAGAAGAAATAGTCTTACGAAGCTATAGAGGTATGCAGTGTCATAGTGTTGTAAAGGTAGTAGTAGAATTGTGTACAAAGTAAGAGGTGGATAAGTGGAGTAGTTAGGGGAGTGTCAGGAAGGGCTTTCTAGATGGAATTGGTTCTGAAGTGTAAATAGAACTTCCCCAGGTGAAGAAGTGGAAGAAATAACACATGGCGGACATGGTGTATGTTTTAGTAGGATGCATTCCAGGAATTGTAATCGGTTTTTGGAGTGTAAATAGTCTTCAAGTAAGAATTGTATGTAAACTTACTCCATTTCTTGCATCAAACCTATAAAGTGAACCTGAGTGTACAACTCTCCTTTCTTCCTTTTCACTCTTATATTTTCAATTTCAGCAGAAGTGTAGTCTCTGCTCCTTCATAAGAACAGTCCATCCTCTTGTGCCCTGTACTTTCTTCCTGTTTTCTCAAGGACCTAGTTACCCTCATTCTATGCCATTGAAATTGCTTTACCAAGGTCTTCAATGACTTCCATGTGTGCTAAATGAAGTGGATACTTTTTTGGTCCTTATTTTACTTCAATTTATAGATGTGTTTGACAGGCAGGGATACTCACCCACCACTATATTAATGAAGAGGAACCCTAAAAGGGTTTGATTCCTTTCTTGAAATACTTCCCTCATGTGGCTTGTGAGTTCCATGCTTTTTTTTTAATTCCTAATTCTCTAAGTGCTTTTTTCTAGTTTCTTTTGGATGTTTGTCTTCAGTTTGCCCCTGATTCAGTGGTTCACTGCACCCATACTCTGAAACATTCCTGAGGAGTTGAACATTTCCACCAGTAACAGTGATTAACTATGTCCAGGATCTGCCAGTGATAGAAGATAGGATTGGTGAGCAGATGGTTAATTTGGAAATTTTTAAGGTGTTTCTGAGGTGCCTCCTATAGAAATGAGAAGATTATTTAAGAGAAGCATTACAGGACTTTTCTCTTTAAGGAGAAAGTCAGTCCTCAAGTGCCAAATGCTGTGACTAGTACTCAACCTTCATTGTGTTTGATTTTTGTTAAGATCTTTGGCACCACTGACCACTTACTTTCTTTAAACTGTCTCATCTTTTGGTTTTTACTATTCTTTCCTATTTCTCTTTCTTTCTCTCTGAACGCTCCTTAGTCTGATTGCATTCATTTCTCTTGTCTTAACCCCCAATTTTTGTTTTTTTCCTGGCGTTTGAACTCTCTTACCCATTTCCAACTTTTTGTGGATTTTAAAATTTCTTCCTAAATCATGTGTTCTCTTTTTCATGGTTTCAAAATTAATATCTGTGTGCACAAATACACACATATATGCCCCTTACCTTTCTTCTGAGCTATAGAACTGTCTACTGGACATTTCTATCTTGATAGTGAAAAAGCACTACTAGTTCTACATATAAATACCTACATAGGAACAGAAAGTGCAGGTTCTACCTATGAAAAAGTGAAATGAATTCCTTTCTTTTTTTTTTGAGGTGAATATTTTATTGTGATACAATGGATATACAAGAAAAATTTATTATACTTCCTACAGTCTCACTCATCTGAACACAATAGTATTCGTTTCTTTTTTTTATGTTGGTATCATTAATATACAATTAATTACATGAGCAACATTATGGTTACTAGACTCTCCCCTTATCAAGTCCCCACCACATACCCGATTACAGTCACTGTCCATCCACATAGTAAGATGCTATAGAATCACTGTTTGTTTTCTCTGTTATATTGCTTTCCCCTTGCCCACACCTGGCTACATTATGTGTGCTAATTGTAATGACCCCTTTTCCCCTTATCCCTCCCTTCCCACCCATCCTTCCCTGTCCCTTTCCCTTTGGTAATTGTTAGTCCATTCTTCGGTTCTGTGAATCTGCTGCTGCTTTGTTCCTTCAGTTTTTTCTTTGTTCTTATACTCCACAGATGAGTGAAATCATTTAATATTTGTCTTTCTCCACCTGGGTTATTTCACTGAGCATAATACCCTCTAGCTCCATCCATGTTGTTGCAAATGGTAGGATTTGTTTTCTTCTTATGGCTGAATAATATTCCATTGTGTATATATACCACATCTTCTTTATCCATTCATCTACTGATGGACACTTGCTTCCATTTCTTGGCTATTGTAAATAGTGCTGCAAAAAACATAGGGGTGCATATGTCTTTTTCAAACTGGGCTCCTGCATTCTTAGGGTAAATTCCTAGGAGTGGAATTCCTGGGTCAAATGGTATTTCTACTTTGAGTTTTTTGAGGAACCTCCACACTGCTTTCCACAATGGTTAAACTAATTTATATTCCCACCAGCAGTGTAGGAGGGTTCCCCTTTCTCCACATCCTTGCCAACATTTGTTGTTGTTTGTCTTTTGGATGGCGGCCATCCTAACTGGTGTGAGGTGATATTTCACTGTGGTTTTAATTTGCATTTCTTGGATAATTAGCGATGTGGAACATCTTTTAGGGTGCCTGTTGGCCATCTGAATTTCTTCTTTGGAGAAATGTCTGTTTAGCTCCTCTCCCCATTTTGTAACTGGATTATTTGCTCTTTGAGGCATGTGAGCTCTTTATATATATTGGATGTCAACCGTTATTGGATATGTCCTTTATGAATATATTCTCCCATACTGCAGGATGCCCTTTTGTTCTACTGATGGTGTCCTTTGCTGTACAGAAGCTTTTTAGTTTGATATAGTCCCACTTGTTCATTTTTGCTTTGGTTTCCCTTGCCCGGGGATATATGTTCATGAAGAAGTTGCTCATGTGTATGTCCAAGACATTTTTGCCTATGTTTTCTTCTAAAAGTTTTATGGTTTCATGACTTACATTGAGGTCTTTGATCCATTTTGAGTTTACCTTTGTGTATGGAGTTAGGCAGTAATCAGTTTCATTCTCTTACATGTAGCTGTCCAGTTTTGCCAACACCAGCTCTTGAAGGGGCTGTCATTTCCCCATTGTATATCCATGGCTCCTTTATCCTATATTAATTGACCATATATGCTTGGGTTAATATGTGGACTTTCTATTCTGTTCCACTGGTCTATGGGTCTATTCTTGTGCCAGTACCAAATTGTCTTGATTACTGTGGCTTTGTAGTAGAGCTTGAAGTTCGGAAGCAAGATCCCTTCTGCTTTATCCTTCCTTCTCAGAATTGGTTTGGGATTCGGGGTCTTTTATGGTTCCATATAAATTTTAGAACCGTTTGTTCCAGTTTGTTGAAGAATGCTATCTGTATTTTGATAGGGATTGCATTGAATCTGTATATTGCTTTAGGAAGGATGGCCATTTTGACAATATTAATTCTGCCTATCCAAGAGCATGGGATGAATTTCCATTTATTAGTGTCCTCTTTAATTTCTCTTAAGAGTGTCTTGTAGTTTTCAGGTTATAGGTCTTTCACTTCCTTTGTTAGGTTTATTCCTAGGTATTTTATACTTTTTGATGCAATCGTGAATGGAATTGATTTCCTGATTTCTCTGTTAGCTCATCATTAGTGTATAGGAATGCAACAGATTTCTGTGTATTAATTTTGTACCCTGAAACTTTGCTGAAATCAGATATTCCAGTAGTTTTGGAGTGGATTCTTTAGGGTTTTTTATGTACAGTATCATGTCATCAGCACACAGTGAGAGTTTGGCTTCTTCCTTATCAATCTGGATACCTTTTATTTCTTTGTGTTGTCTGATTGCCATGGCTAGGACGTCCAGTACTATGTTGAATAAAAGTGGGTCTGAGTCAGCATCCTTGCCTTGTTCCTGATCTTAGGGGAAAAGCTTTCAGCTTCTTGCTGTTAAGTATGATGTTGGCTGTGGGTTTGTCATATATGGCCTTTATGATGTTGAGGTACTTGCCCTCTATACCCATTTTGTTGAGAGTTTTTATCATGAATGGATGTAAAATTTTGTCAAATGCTTTTTCAGCATCTATGGAGATGATCATGTGGTTTTTGTCCTTTTTGTTGGTGTAGTGGATGATGTTGATGGATTTTCGAATGTTGTACCATCCTTGCATCCCTCAGATGAATCCCACTTGATCATGGTGTATGATCCTTTTAATGTATTTTTGACTTCGGTTTGCTAATATTTTGTTGAGTATTTTTGCATCTGTGTTCATCGGGGATATTGGTCTGTAGTTTCTTTTTTTGTGGTGTCTTTGCCTGGTTTTGGTACTAGAGTGATGCTGGCTTCATAGAATGAGTTTGGGATTATTGGGATTATTCCCTCCTCTTCTATTTGTTGGAAAACTTTAAGGAGAATGAGTATTATGTCTTCTCTAAATGTCTGATAAAATTCAGCAGTGAATCCATCTGGTTCAGGGGTTTTCTTCTTGGGTAGTTTTTTGATTACCGATTCAATTTCAATGCTGGTAATTGGTCTGTTTAGATTTTCTGTTTCTTCCTGGGTCAGTCTTGGAAGGTTGTATTTTTCTAGGAAGTTGTCCATTTCTTCTAGGTTATCCAGCTTGTTAGCATATAGATTTTCATAGTATTCTCTAATAATTCTTTGTATTTCTGTGGTGTCCATCATGATTTTTCCTTTCTCATTTCTGATTCTGTTTATGTGTGTAGAGTCTCTTTTTCTCTTAATAAGTCTTGTTAGGGGTTCATCTATTTTGTTTATTTTCTCAAAGAACTAGCTCTTGATTTCATTGATTTTTTTCTATTGTTTTATTCTTCTCAATTTTATTTATTTCTTCTCTGATCTTTATTATGTCCCTCCTTCTGGTGACTTTGGGCCTCCTTTGTTCTTCTTTTCCCAATTTCAATAATTGTGTCTTTAGACTGTTCATTTCAGAATGCTCTTCCTTCTTTAAATAGGCCTGGATTGCTACATACTTTCCTCTTAGAACTGCCTTCGCTGCATCCCACAGAAGCTGGGGCATTGTGTTGTTGTCATTTGTTTCCATATATTGCTTGATCTCTGTTTTAATTTGGTCATTGATCCATCAATTATTTAGGAACATGTTGTTAAGCCTCCATGTGTTTGTGAGCCTTTTTGCTTTCTTTATACAATTTATTTCTAGTTTTATGCCTTTGTGATCTGAGAAATTGGTTGGTATAATTTCAATCTTTTTGAATTCACTGAGGCTCTTTTTGTGGCCTAGTATGTAGTCTATTCTGGAAACTGTTCCATGTGTACTTGAGAAGAATGTGTATCCTGCTGCTTTTGGATGTGGAGTTCTGTAGATGTCTGTTAGGTCCATCTGTTCTAGTGTGTTGTTCAGTGCCTCTGTGTCCTTACTTATTTTTATGTCTGATTTATCTGTCCTTTGGAGTAAGTGGTGTGTTGAAATCTCCTAAAATGAATGCACTGCATTCTATTTCCCCCTTCAATTCTGTTAGTATTTGTTTCACATATGTCAGTGCTCTTGTGTTGCGTGCATAGTCCTCTTGTTGGATTGACCCCTTTATCATTATGTAATGTCCTTCTTTATCTCTTGTTACTTTCTTTGTTTTGAAGTCTATTTTGTCTGATACAAGTATTGCAATACCTGCTTTTTTCTCCCTATTGTTTGCATGAAATATCTTTTTCCATCCCTTCGCTTTTAGTCTGTGTATGTCTTTGGGTTTGAGGTGAGTCTCTTATAGGCAGCATGTTGATGGGTCTTGCTTTTTTATCCATTCTGTTACTCTGTGTCTTTTGATTGTTGCATTCAGTCCATTTACATTTAGGGTGATTATCGATAGATATGTACTTACTGCCATTGCAGGCTTTGGGTTCGTGGATACCACAGGTTCAAGGGTAGCTTCTTTACTATCTAACCGTCTAACTTAACTCACTTTTATGCTTTTATAAACACAGTCTGATGATTCTTTATTTCTCTCCCTTCTTTTTCTTCCTCCTCCACTCTTTCTATGTTAGGTGTTTTATTCTGTACTCTTTTGTATTTCCCTTGACTGAATTTGTGGATAGCTGATTTTAGTTTACATTTAGTTAGTATTTGGTTGGTCAACTTTCTTTGCTGTGGTTTTATTTTCTCTGGTGACATCTATTTAGCCTTAGGAGCACTCCCATCTAGAGCACTCCCTTTAAAATACACTGTAGAGATGGTTTGTGGGAGGCAAATTCCCTCAACTTTTGCTTATCTGGGAATTGTTTGATCCCTCCTTCAAATTTAAATGATAATCTTGCTGAATACAGTATTCTTGGCTTGAAGCCCTCTGTTTCATTGCATTGAATATATCATGCCATTCTCTTCTGGCCTGTAAGGTTTCTGCTGAAAAGCCTGATGATAGCCTGATGGGTTTTCCTTTGTAGGTGATCTTTTTTCTCTCTTTGGCTGCTTTTAATGCTCCGTCCTGTCTTAGATGTTTGCCATTTTAATTATCGTATGTGTAGGTGTTGTCCTCCTTGGGTCCCTTGTGTTGGGAGATCTGTGGACTTCCATGGTCTGAGAGACTATTTCCTTCCCCAGATTGGGGAAGTTTTCAGCAATTATTTCTTCAAAGACATTTTCTTTCCCTTTTTCTCTCTTTTCTTCTTCTGGTACCCCTATAATATGAATATTGTTCTGTTTGGATTAGTCACACAGTTCTCTTAATATTCTTTCATTCCTAGGTATCCTTTTATCTCTCTCTGCCTCAGCTTCTCTGTATTCCTGTTCTCTGAATTCTATTCCATCAATAGTCTCTTGCACCCCATCCAGCCTGCTCTTAAATCCTTCCCTTGTTTCTTTCATTTCTGTTATTTTTCTCCGGAATTCATCCCTTAACTCTTGCATATTTCTCTGTAGCTCCATTAGCATGCTTATTATGACTTTTGTTTTGAATTATTTTTCAGGAAGATTGGTGGTTTCTGTCTCACCAGGGCCTCTCTCTGGTGTTTGAGGTTATTTTCGACTGAAGAAGGTTCTTCTGCTTTTTCATGGCAATGGAAGGGCACGTGTTTCAGCTGTGAGAACAAAGACCCTTCCTCCTTGCTGGTCACCTTGCCTGTCTCTGCTGCCTGTGCTCGTCAACTGCACACAGGGAGCAGCCTCTGAGTTAATCCCCTGAGCTGGTGTAGGCGGGGCGGCCCTCACGATGGCCTAGGACACTTTCGGGGGTTTCAGGCGAGCAGTGTGTGTTCTGCCGTGAGAACAGCACCCCTTCTTGCTTCCTGAACTCTGCATCGGTCTCCACTGCCTATGCCGGTCATCCACACCCATGGAGCAGCCTCTGGGTTAATCCCCTGAGCTGCCAAGGGTGAGGCGGCCCTCTGGATGGCCTAGGACACTGGCGGTAGTTGCAGGTGAGCAGCGCGTGTTCGCCATGAGAACAGAGGCCCTACATGCTTTCTGGGCTCTGCGCCGGTTTCCTCTGTCTGTGCGGTCAACTGGGTGCAGAGTGCAGCCCCTGAGTTGCCGTGGGCTGGGCGGCCCTTGGGATGGCCTAGGGCGGTGGCGCTGGTTGCAGGCACGCAGCGCGCGTGTTTGCCGCAAGCACAGAGCCCCTTTGTGCTTCCCAGACTCTGCGCTGGTTTCCTTTGTCTGTGCAGGTCAGCCGGGCGCATGGGGTAGTCTCTGGGTTAATCCCCTGAGTTGCCGTGGGCGTGGTGGCCCTTGGGATGGCCTAGGGCAGTGGCGGTGGTTGCAGGTGAGCAGCATGTTTTTGCCATGAGAATAAAGCCCCTTTGTGCCTTCTGGACTTTCTGCCAGTCTCTGCTGTCCGTGCTGGTCAACTGCGGGCAGGGGGCACATCCTCTGGGTCTGGCTCAGTTAGCTGCATGCTGGGAGAAGCCTCTGTGTGCTTGCTGTGGGTGGGGCTGCTCCCCGCTGTTTTGCAGCAATGGTGGGTCAGCGGGTTTGCTTCCAGTGCCTGTAGGGGGGAATGAATGGCAGTTTGCTTATCACCGTGAGGGGCTTTGGATGTGCGTTTGCCACCCAGGAGTTTAGGGCGCCTGAAGTTCCTTAAAGTTCTCGGCCTGCTGGGCTGAGTGTGCCTGGACGATTTTGTCCACTTGTTAAACCCTTGTCCCTTTAAGACTTTTAAAGTGCCTGCTTTTCTTTTGTCCCAGGGCAGCTGGCTGTGGGAACCTGTTCTCAGTGTTAGGCTCGGATTTTGCTTTTCCATCCCTCTAATATCCAGTACACCATGCAGTGTGTGTCTGTGCTCTTGGTGCAGATTACTAGGACTGGTTATTTAGCAGTCCTGTGCTTCCACTCCTTCCCCACTCTGATTGTTTTCCTCCCGTAGGTGATGGGGTGAGGGGAGTGCTCGGTTCCGCCGGGTCACAGCTTTGTATCTTACCCTTTTTGTGAAATGTTGAGTTCTCGCATATGTAGATGTAGCCTGGCTGGTGTACTGTATCTTCTGGTCACTCTTTTAGGAATAGTTGTATTTGCTATATTTTCAAAATATATATGGTTTTGGGAGGAGATTTCTGCCACCCTACTCACTCACACCGCCATCTTGAGAATCTCCCCCTTTCTTTGTTTTTTTGACCCCTCTCCCTTTCTTCTGTGGTCTATTACCATTAATTGTATGTGTTCCTGTTCCCCATGTAGATTATGAGGTCCTTGGAGGCAGGGGTAAATTCATATTCATCATTATATGAAGCCTGGTAGTCTAGCCTAATGTGAAGCTGAATTCCACGTTTGTTTATCAAGAATCATCCTTTTTGCTCTGCCTGATAACTCATTTTCAGCTTGTTTCTAAGTCCTACACATTATAGATCAGATTAGTCTCTTCCTTAACATTCTTAGTTCCACTGCCCTAGGCTTTCATCTTATCACTTGGGCTGTTAACATAGCACGGTTCTGGTCTCTGCAGTTCTCTTCCTTGGGTGTGCCGATAAACAAGCCTTTTGGGGAAATAGGAAAATCCCTGAGTTTGTAGTATATGCCAATTTCCATGATGTAAATACTCTCACAATGGTCAATATTAAGATACTTAGCTGTGATGTTAGCTGGTTCACACAGTTCCTGAAAGTCAAACAGTTGGCTCTCAGGAGCCAATATAAGCCAGCTCTGGCACACACCGCTGTGTGAGTAATCCCTTTTCAATCATCTTCCATACTGCTGCCAGAAACTGTCTAAAACACAAAGCTGACAGTGCTCTTTTTGGCCTTAAAATGATGGGATATAGTTCTCTGAACATTTTGGGTGTCTTCCAGCCTCTGTTCAAGACTGCCCCCCCACCCCGCCTCCAACCTTCCTTTGGAATCTCAACTCCTGTCAGTCTTTACTCTTTCTGCCCAACATATGTACTCTGTGATTAGACACACTGAAGTCAGTATTCCCCTTATTTCTCAAAATATGCCATGGCATTTGCTGCCGTAAGCCTTCCTGCTTCTTGAAATGGCTGTTCCCACTTGTCCACCTGGTAGGACCCTTAATCCTGAGATCTACTTGGCAAACTGGAAGGCAGTGTGGTTCTCGTACTTAAGGTCCATGCAGCAGTTCCTTTTTTCATTCCCCTCCACTTTGCTAGTAGTCAAGAATGAATCTTGCTTTTAGTGGAATACTTCCAGCTGATACATAGAGTAATTCACTGAACCAATATTGAGCAAATGCCATGTGTCAGACATTGTTAAGATCTAGGGAGGTGGTAGTAAACAAAGACCATGCCTTCCTGGAGCCATTATAGTGCATATGGACAATTAAAGCTTTCTTATAAGTACTCTGTTTTGCTTGTTAGTTTCATAATCTCTGTCGAGGCAGTATATATGTCTACCAGTTGGGTAGGAGATAATGATTAATAGCTGCACTGAGCTTACTTCTACATACCTATTTTTAACTCATAATTCTCTCCATATTTCTTTGACCTGCAGATTTGTGGATTTCTATACAAAAAGATATCTTCGTAACATCTAGTATCACTTCTTTTTCCTGCCTAAAGGGTGTATTTTGAACAGTTTCTGTTTCCATTTACTTATACCCACAGATCCTAAATGTCAGTAATACCTATAAATCTTTTGCCTATTTCTATAAAAATTCCATGTTTCCTTTTTATAACAGATTTTGTGCATTGATCTAGAAATATCAGAGACCGTAAATATCAAATATAGTCAACTTTCCTGTTATCATTGTCAGTGATCTTGTTTTCTTGCATTAAAGGCTATGATTAGTAGTTAATTCTTAATCTTTCACTCAATATTTTCCTTCTTATTCACTGATAAAAGTTAGCTTTTCACAGGATAGTGTAGTGGTTTAGAGTGTGGGTTCTGCAGGTAGACTGCCTGAATTTAGATCTCAGACAGTGAGGTTGGACAGGTTGCACGCCCCTGTCAATGCCTGTCTCTTCATCTGTCGAGTGGGGAAAATGACAGGTCGAACAGGGTTATGTGGGAACTGAATGAATCAGTATGTGTAAAGTGCTTAGATCAGTGCCTAGTGCAAAGTAAGTGCTCAGTGAACAGTATTACTTTGTTCTGATGTTGCTTCTCCCTCTTCTCATTTACAACAGTTCCTGCTTTGTAGAAAGACCTCAAAATATGTTAATTATGATTATGATTGTATAATATCCATTTGTTAAGTGCAGTGTAATTAGTAACTGGAGATTTTTCCTTTTTTCCCCAGACTGTTACAGTGATTTTTTAAATGAAGACTTTGATGTAAAGAGTTACACTTCCCAATCTATTCATCAAGCTGTAATTGCTGAACAACTAGCAAAACTTGCCCAAGGAATTAGTCAGTTGGATAAAGAACTACACCTACAGGTAATTCTGATCTTCTGGATTTTTGCAGGCTATTTAGCCTAAAGTGATAATTTATCATTTTTATAATTCTTTTATTATTTAATCCAAATGCACATTTACATGAGCAAATGTACAACTAACTTACTGGTGTGGCTTATTTTTCAAAGTGTATTTTTGAAATTTTCTCCTAAAAGATTTTCTGTTAGTTGAAAAACTAATATACCTATTTTTCCCAAACCTTTTATTTATACTTTGTTTTCAACACCTTAACTGATATGCAGTAAATAATATAAGGTGGGCAAAAAATAGGATGTCTTTGATAAAGATAATAGAAAACGGAATTTTGGAAGTAGAACCGTGTGAATGAGAAAAATTGAGATGTTCACTTTGGCACAAAGTATATTAACATTTTCTGAAATTATAGAAAGTTGATAAATTTTTGTTGGATAGAGCAAAATACGGGAGTTAGGAGATGGATTCTAATCTCAGCTATGCTGTTATCATTCATATCATTTAATGTCTTTGAATCTTTAAAAAAAGTCTATCAAATGGGTTGGAGTGAATAAGGGAGAAGAGGGGATTGTAGTAGAAAATCTTGAAGTTCCTTCGTCTTCTACAATTCTGTAATTTATAAGGTGGTTTTATGGTATACTTCCTGGTGTTGCCTTTTGTTTCTGAGTAGGCACTTAATAAATATTTAAATGATGAACAAATACATGATTAGAGTTCAATATTTGTCAACAAACATTTGTAAAACACTTTTAAACATTAAGCTGTGGGGACAGAAAAACAAACACATTTCCTGGCTCTCCAAGGACTCAGACCAGAGCAGGTAGAGAAATAATCAACGGCAAATGATGCCTAACTAAAACAGTACAAAGTGTATGGGAGCAAGGGAGAATGTACTTGTCTCTGCCTAAGGTTCTCAGGGGGTGGCTTTTTACAAGAATCATCTGAAATTCCTTCTGCCCTCTTATGGTTGGTATTTTCCTTATTCTTTGAATGCAGTACTTTCTTTGCAGGAATCAATAAAAACTTAAAATGTATTTAACGTCCCTTAGAGGAGACAAGTTATATACTAGTAGTTTTGGATGTTAGATAGAGGAAGTCTCTTGAGTTGCAGTAGGAGATCTGAACCTGCTATAATTGTTTTTCTGCATAAGAAAAATTGGAGTAGTGCTAACCAAACCTGTAAATTAAATATAATTAATTTAAAAATATGATTGGGATGATTAAAATTACAAAAGATGTACTGAGGCATGTATTAGTTGAGGCTGAACTGGAAACAGAAACCACTGTAGGTGTTTAAAGCAAGAAAGATATTTAATACGGAGAATTGGATGTTCATGAAATTGTTGAGTGGGCAGCCAGTGGACTGAGTTGAAGGATCTACTGCAACACACAGGCCTGGAAACTACTGCTGTTACCTCCCATGCCACTGCTAGGTACTCTGCTGCTAGGTACGTGGTAACTAAACTCTGGAATGATCCATATGGCTTTCTCAACTGTCTCCAAATCCTTGCTTACTAGTTGAAACAGTAGCAGGAAGATAGCTTTTCTCTCTCTTCTGTCTTCCAAATCTCTTAGAAATTGATCTAATTGGCTGCGGGGAGCCTGAAAAAGTGTAGTTTTCAGCTTACCGAAGTATTATCACAAAGAACAAAGAAGAATAGAGAATTAAAAGGAAATAAGGTTTGTTAGGACAGACACATTGATGATCATGTCAATGGACCAGGAAAAATTAAGACATCTTGTGGCAATTTTTTTTTTTAATAATTTATTTTATTTTAGTATCATTAACCTACAATTACATGGGCAATACCGTGATGATTGAACTCCCCCCATCACCAGGTCCCCCCCACCAACCCCACCACAGTCACTGTCCATCAGCGTAGTGAGATGAGAATCGCTACTTGTCTTCTCTGAGCTGTACAGTACCCCCCGTGCCCCCCCACCCTATGTCTGCCAATCGTAATGCCCCTTTTACCCTCTTATCCCTCCCTTCCCATCCATCTCCCCAGTCCCTTTCCCTTTGGTAACTGTTAGTCCATTCGTGGGTTCTGTGAGTCTGCTGCTGTTTTGTTCCTTCATTTATTTATTTATTTATTTATTTATTTTTTCTTTGTTCTTATACTCCACATATGAGTGAGATCATTTGGTACTTGTCTTTTTCGGCCTGGCTTATTTCACTGAGCATAATACCCTCTAGCTCCATCCATGTTGTTGCAAAT